>OX637349.1:6580956-7073917 GCA_951799405.1 Agapetus fuscipes
CATGCTGCTGCACGTCCAGGAGCCTATTCTGTATGTGATAAGGAAGCAGCACAGGCATTCCCCCACACAAGTCACCCCACTAGCCGATTATTACATTATTGCTGGTGTTGTGTACCAAGCTCCCGATCTCGCCAGCGTTCTTAATTCCCGTCTGGTGAGTTGGCAACTTACTCTGTCAATTATTTCTCTTATGCTGTACCCTTAGTACGAGTTGCAAAACTTGAGTTATGTAAAGTTTACGGCAATTTAAAGAGTTTTTCCCCCCAAAATCTGCCATTTTTGTTTGTTTGAACTTGATTTTCTTCATCACTGTAACTCTTTTGCTAAGACCATAAAGTGTAAGAAACAAAAACGGCAGATTTTGGGAGAAATCACTCTTTAATATTTTCCGTAAACTTTACTTTTCTCAAGTTTTGCAACTCGTACTAAGGGTACTGGTGTTCTATAATATTCATCGAATATCTTTAAAAATGTAAATCTATAACCAATTAACCTTTTCGATTCTGAATTTATTTGCTACATACGCACCGCCAGAACGGAATACTTTTTTGAGGTTATTTTTTTACACATAAATTGATTTCCTACCTTAATTACTTGATGAAACATCAAAATTTATGAAAAAGTATATTCATTAGTTATCCAGGAACACAATCACGAACTTTCAACACATGTTTTCACTTGTTGTTTTATGTAAAAACAAGTAAATCACAATAATATTACTTAAAAGTATAATTATACGCACATTCTATAACTTGATTTTATATCCATTAGGTTTTAAACAATTTTTGTACTCACTTAAATACTCGTCACTAAAGAGAAAAATAAATTAGTTTTCACAAAACGTGAACAGTTATCTTGCCTGGATTTTGTTTATAAACATTGGTACACACGCGCGGGACGAGAGATCGAGCTGTTCTGACGAAATATTTGAGGAATAATATTTTCAAAATATGTATAATATGAGATTTTATTAGTGTACCTATAATGTAAGCAACAAAAAAGTTTGAAAAATTTGAACACCGATGTCAGGGGAAGCTTTAAACTTCGATGACATGCATAGATGCCAGCCGCACTGTATGCAAGTTACGCCATGACATCTATGCATGCCAGCCGCAGCCAAAGGGTTAATAATATAAAGATGGTATGGAAATCTCAGAGAAATGACCGCATTTGTATAAAAAAAAACAATGCTGTGACAATGCTCCTGATTATTTATATTCAGTTGCGGAAGCAAAATTGCATGAAATTGCATTTGAACTGTTTCTGTAGCCACCGTATTTGTCAGAACAGACTTTCAGTTACTTTTGACTATTTCAAAACCTGAAAAACTCATTGCAAAGGGTTTTTACTCAAATGACAAACCGATTTAGAGAAGTGAAGCTTATTTTAGAGTTTCCAAAGGACTACTTTTTAAATGGGATAAAAAGTTAAAAAATTGTTAGACTCACTGTATCATGGACTTACAAAGAGTGCATGTTGAAATTTTGACATAAAAATATTCCTTGTCTCACTTATTCCTAACTGATTGATCCTCCTGTAACAGGATTTTGTAGTCTTTGGTAATGGTCATGTTGGAGCCAAGTTCTCTTATTTCAGTTATCTGCCGTCCACCACCTCCAGTCATCTTTTGAAGAGACCACCTCATACTCTCGTTACCATCCAAGTAAAGGATACTCATGGGACTTCAAGCCCAACAAACCAGGTAATATTCTGCTTGTGATTAAAATGTCTATTACATAAATTGCAAAGATATATTGACTTTTAAAATTCTTGTATTATCATTAATTGATGAGGCATTCACTTTGTAACCTTTCATTTTTTAAAAATTAAAATAAAAAATAAAAAACAAATTGTATAAGGTTACGGGGCGAGTAAAATTTAATAATGTACCACCGGTTTCGGAAACAATGTTTCCATCGTCAGGTACAAAATAATACTGACTAAATAAAATATAAATTAGTGCATCATTCTTTCAAGGGCTGGGACTAGTGGTGGGTGTGAGGGGTAAGGAAGGGAACAGAGCGCTGGGATCGCTGGTGATAGATTTATTATTATTATTTCTTGGAAACAAGGTCAGTAGAGGAGATGGATTAGGGATCAAAAAGTTATTTAGTAAGGAATTGACAGTACTTGAATTTTTATTAATTTCTATGGTCTCGAGAGCTGTTAAAGTCGGTCTGTATGTGTTTGTGTGAAGAAGTTTGATTGTATGTTTATTAAAAGTATGTCCTGATTCTATGATGTGGTTGGCAAACTCGGAGAAGTTATTATTAGATAGACAACGCCTGTGTTCGTCCATTCTAATTTTTAAACTTCTACAAGTCTGCCCAATGTATACTCTATTGCAGTCGCCACACCGAACTTCGTATACTCCACATTTTTGTAAAATGTCCATTTTCGATTTAGAATTACAAAGTAAGTTTCCCAATTTATTATTGGTGTAAAACGCAGGTCTGATAGAGTCGGGTAGAATTTTGGAGATTTTGGAAGAAATTTCACCCAAGAATAGTACTTTCCTCCAAGGTCGGTCTAGGTCCTCTCGAGTGTTATAAGAGTGGTAAATGTGTTGTCTGTATAGTGTTGTTTTGGTTTTTTTGTTGAGTAATTTGTCTATTATTTTGATGTCATATCCGTTATTGAAAGCAATTTGTCTAATAGTGTCAAGTTCGGTTCTGTGGTCAGCATCTGTTAGTGGAGTCCTGATAAGTCTCTCAAGCATGGAGTGGAAACTTGGTAGCTTGTGTGAAATTGGGTGCGTGGAAGAAGAATGAATAATGGTGTCGGTGTGTGTGGGTTTTCTATAAATGGAATATGCAATCTTGTTATCACTTATTTTAAGATAATAGTCAAGGAAATTAAGAGTATTATCAGGGTTAGATTCTAATGTAAAATTTATGTTAGGATGTAATTTATTGATAAATTCTAAGAGTGAACTAAGTTGTCGGTTGGTTCCCTTAAATAAGCAAAAAATGTCATCTACGTATCTAATCCATTTAACAATATTATTTTTAAGATTGAAATGATCAGAAGAAAACATGGTTTCTTCAAGATTGTTGAGGAATAATTCAGCTATGATGGGGCTAAGCGGGGAGCCCATGGGTAGACCGGTGGATTGACTGTAGTAATTGTTATTAAATTCAAAATAATTTTGTTCAACACATGTATTAAACATTCTAATCATTTCATCTTTTACACTGTCATCTAGAGTTGATTTATTTAATAGTTCAGTGAAAATTATTCTACTGTTGTCAATAGGGACGTTGGTAAATAAATTTGTAATATAAAAAAAAAACAGTTTTCTGTTAAATGGCACTATGAAATTATTTAAAAGTTTGACGAGATCATGGCTATTCTTAATACTGTATTTGGGATGAAGAATGTCGAATTCTAAAATTAAGTCATTAAGTTTTTTTACATAATTTATAAGATGGGGCTGGATAGAATGAAACCACTGGGCGGATAGGTACATGGGGTTTGTGGATTTTAGGAAGGCCGTATAGTTTGGGGGCTTGGGGTTGGATTGGCAGAGGTACTTATTACATAATATGGGGCATTTCTTGATTGTTTGAATTATTTTGCCATGAAAACGTGATGTGGGGTCAGATTTGAGAACACTAAAATTATTGTCTGTAAGAAATTGATTGACTTTGTCCTTATAATCTACTTCACTGAGGATCACCACACTATTTCCTTTATCCGCTTTTGTGATGGTGAGGTTGTTTATTTGGAGAGACGATTGTATTTCCCTCGCCAGTTTAAGCTCCTGCCTACCGGTCCTGGTAGTGCAGATTGGTGAGGACTTGATGAAATCCGCGCAGCTATACTTGAAGCTCGATGGTTCCTTGTACAATGCGGTGTTGGTATCCGCTGCCAGTTGGATGAGGGACTTCTCAGATGTGTTTTGTAGATTATACTTTAAGCCTTTTTCAAGCAGATGGTTTTGATCATTCGAAAAGGCGTGTGTAGAAAGGTTGATAACTCTCTCACAAAACTTATGGTTGCTGAATTTTTGTGGATCTTGGTTGTATGGAATTGGACGTACTTGTTTGCATCTCAGGATGTTGAATTTCTTATCCAGTCTCTCTTTCATTTTGGCACCGTTGATGCTGACAAAGAGTCGAACTTTGTCATCTAGCAGGTCCCATTCGACCGGATGTAGTTTAAAGGTCAATTCGTCGTGAAATATTTTTAAGTGAAGTTTGATGTTATTACGCAAAATGAACAGTTGCTTAATTTCAGTTTTAATCCAATTTATTTTAGCTTGATGTATAACAATTGTGGCGGTTACTGTAGATACTGTAGAACTTTTTATATTAACGTAATTAGGGATAAGATTATTTTTTAAGCACTTCTGGTTAAAATAAAGCTTTAACGATACACTTTTATATTTATTGCTTAGTTTATTATACATTTTTGCCTGTTTAGCCGTACTGGCATTTACAAAATCATTAATTGATGAGGCATTCACTTTGTAACCTTTCATTTTAAAAAAATTAAAATAAAAAATAAAAAACAAATTGTATAAGGTTACGGGGCGAGTAAAATATTCAATGCATGTCCACAAGCAAACATATGTCAGTTTACGCCTACATGTGCTACATGTGAACTTACTTGCTGACTTCCACTGAAAAAGGAATGACATTAGCAAAGGTGAACCAATTTTTACAGTGTGAGTGGTCAACCTTATTCCAACCTGTAAGTCAAGAAACAAGTATGGATTGACATGGCTTAAAACAAACTTAGATGGCAGCTAAAGGAGGACACTGTTCTGTTTATGTAACCTTCAAACTCCTTCAATCAATTGGTATTTTGTTTTTTCATCAACAAAATACTTCTTAAAGTTTAACTAATAAGCTAACATCACATTGAACTATCAAAAGTGACGTTTTACTAGATGGCCACATTATTTCTGATTTTCACCATATTCAGTTTAAGCTGTGTTGATACGTATCACCTGTAAGTTAATAAGACATACCTACTTAGCATGTGCATCTCTACAGTGTATAGCAATAATTCTCAGATGTATTTTTTGCCCAAATAAATAAATCATTATGTGATACTACACTAGTTAAAATTGATTTAATGACCAAAGACCCAAAAGCCTCCAAAAGTATATGTGAGTTGTGTAGAATCAAAGGTAGCAATTTAAGATATTGAAGAAGCATGTGACATCCTTTAACTGCCGCCTCGGTCTTCTCACCAGTCTCCTTTTGCCTTCTTCTTGTATTAGATCTAAGATTTGTTTATTGCGGAACTCCCTCCTGTGATGCAGAAGACCAGCTGTTCTTCCATCTTTTGGGTGGGCGGCCTGGTTGACACTGGCCTTCTGGTATTTGTGTGCCACGATTCGGGTTAACCTTCTTCGCTCATGCAGTCTACATGGTCCCTCCAGAACCGTCTCCTCTTCCTACTCCACTTACCTCCGACGTCCTCTCTTTTTGTGTATTACTTTATTTTGTTATTTCAGGGATGGATAGAGGAGCCCTAAGTACAGCAGCGGCAGCACAAAGCAATGCCACTAAAGAAGTCCCGGCCGCGCCTAAAGAAGAGCCCTCCACCCTGTTCCAGAGGCAGCGAGTGGACATGCTGCTGGCAGAACTAGTCAGGCAATTCCCCTTGCCCACCGCGTACCAGACAGACACTAAACCTGTAAGTAGACCTCTTTTGACCTGGCATGGACACTGTCAAATAAATTGACAATATTTTTTGCCGTTTCCAAGAAAGGATAAAATGTGCTGTTCGCCGAGTATAAAACATTCACATAAACTCCACTCGATTGTGTTAATCTAAAATGTATAGAAGATACAACAAAATTCCTAGTGAATCATTAGTTTTCGTACATTATATTTATATACAGAATTAAGCTGATTTTATGTAATTTTAAGTAGTCTTTCCATTTTTAGGAGCACCCTTTTAGGAAATAAAAATTGAAGAAAAAAATAAAACTAGATGGAATAAGTTTGTTGAACAATGAAAATGGAATCTATAAAAAAGAGTTTTTTTTACATTATCCTTGTCAGGGAATGTGGTTTTGAATTTATCACATTTAAATAATAAATACTTTTCATTTCATAGCTTTTTGTATGTTTATTTATCATATTACATCCAATAAAATAAGTTTATTTATTAATCAAGAAAAAGAAGAAAATAAATCATTAACAAAAATCCAAGGCCTCAGACATTTCATATTCAAAACTAGTTGCCAATTCGAATCAATAAACGATTCATTACATTTTTAGGGTAATGGAGTGGTTGTCAAAACTGAGAATACAGCAGAGCGAGGACAAGAAACCACCCCCGGCACTGATGCAGTGATTGCAAACCTTCCCATCAAGCAGGAGCCAGTAGAGGCAAGCAGTGGCACAGTTACCAACGGAGTGACAACTGTGGCCAATGGACCTTCAAGTGGCAACTCCTCCCAGCAAGAAGTCGTCGTCAAGCAAGAGAGCATGAAACCCCCACCCGAGAAGAAACCTAGACTGAATTGAATGAGATAACTTTATGTCGAGAATGTGAATAATATTTAGTCAAATGTATATTTTAATATTATTAAAAAAAAAACTAAAAAAAAAAATTGTGAAGACTGAAGAGGAATACATTTCACCAACCTGATTTTGCCTGCCTAGAAACAGATATTAACATTATTAATCAATATTTTTTTATTTAAATGAATTATTAGTTAATAATAATGAACCGATGACATTGTTGAACCAGGGTCAAAAATTTGGTCAAGGGTCCCGAGGGAAATCTAACCAGCGTTGTCTTATTTCAAACATGTTTATCAAAATTACCGTCTTGGCCCTGTTTCAGGGAAGGTCGGCAAGAGTTGCAGTGCTTATGTTCATTTGAGATTTGGGTTTTTATGTTGTAGATCCACATGCGGCATGTGTAAGCGCAAACTTATACGTGTCTGCTTTAGGGAATGTATTTAATATGAATCTTAAATGTAATATGTTTGCAACTTAGATAATACCCCTCCTGGCCACAGCGCCAGCTATGAATGATATATTATGCGTTTGTCTCGCTAGAATAGGGTTTAAGTATTTAAATAAATATGAATTTGTGTAGGTACTATAAGTTTGTCTTTGATAGGACAGTTTTCAAAGCTCGAGGTTTTTGAAATAAAATATAATAAGAGCCATTTATCTTGTTCTTCGTCAGGTCATCTCGTAAGATGTACTGTTAAGCATGGGCGTAACTAGGAAGCAGAGGCGGCTCCTGAGTGAAAATGTTGGTAGTTCATATTTTTTTCAAATTAGATTTTGCTTATATCTTCCATTTTATTTTGAAAGGTAATCCCAAGAAATGCTTACATTATGAAGGTACATAGCCACACTCGTTTTGTTATCTAACAAATAAATGTATAATAAACACGTACCTACAGTTAAAAAGGGGAAATCCATCCCTCGCTCCTTCATCTGAGAGAAAGCTTCTATCACTAGGCATCTTCACTCTACGATTTATCACCAATAAAAATATGACAAGGCAAACAGAAAAAATAATTTTACAATTATAGTACTTTTTTTTAAATATCCAATAGACTGTTATTGACATAGATTTACAATTTTTAATGCTTTTAATTCCAGTCTGAGAAGCCCACAACTTTCTATAACCATTGTTTTTTTCAAAAGCAGTACCTACAGCTTTCCTTAATTAAGTCCGCATTTTCTTTATTATTAGAATTATGGGTAAAATTCATTTTCACAATATTAAATAATGATTAGGCCTCCACATATTCGCAATATTTTCAAAATAATTTCAGAAATATTCACGAAAAAATAGAATATTTGTAAATAAAGTAACCGGCTTTGAAGATTTTGACACGTCATGATCAATGACGAATTAGGTTAGTATAATATTATTCCCTGCTTATGCGTATGTCTGTGCATTGCCGGAGGACGACTATTGCGATCTCTTTCGAACACATGTAAAACGCTATTAGATTGATTGTCCTTGTCTCATGCCACCGTTTGGAACAAATATGTTAAACTGTACGTGGTTTTCATAATATTGACGGCAGATCATCGATCTGCACGCGGTGCCGGGCAGTGGGCATTCATTCATTATTTTGTTTACAATTTTGTTACTCACAGATGGTCCACATGCTCTCCACAGATGTCGCCACATACATCGATCTTTGGTGATTGAATACCAATCATTCAAATTGTTCATAAACATTTTTCTTTAAAATAAATTAACATTTTTATGTTTAAATTGTTGCAAAATGTAGGCAGTGCATTGCACGGATAAACTCTTTAAGCAACCGCCTCTGCTAGGAAGAGGGGGGAAAGTGAAAAATTAACCAAAATAATCCAAAATCGTTATTAAATTGTATTGCAATTACTGAAATGACCATTTTTCGATCATGGCTTGCCCCCCCTAGAGATGTGCGACACATGAAAGCTACTGATATTTTTTTGCGATATTATAAATTTCGATAGGGATTATCAGTACCCGTAGTATGAGTTTTTTCACAATACTCGAAGTGAGTATTCGAGAAAAATGTATGTGAACTTAAAAAGCACTTCTGGCAAAAAAAGTTTCAAAACTTGTTTCGCCAGAGGTACTTTTCATCATCGTCACCAATATATATCGTCGACGATGATCTTCAATTTTCCAAATGCCTGCCCCCCCCCCCTAGATTTGATCCTGGGTATGCCCTTGCTGTAAAGCCAATTTGGGTTTTGATTCATCCTATGTGAGAGAGGGAAAGTCGTTTATATAAATAAATTTGGTTTCAGAATATATTTTTATATCCCTACATGCATGAGGATAAAATAATTACAAAATAATCCAAATGTTGAAATAACGAATCATTTGAAGTTTAATTTTTTTTTAAATGTTAACCATTTTTTTAATGAATTTTCTTATTTATAATTATTTTTTGCCTTTTCCTTGAATAAAAATATATTTTGATATAAATAGTATTATTTGTTAATATGTTAAAAATAGCTTTAATTATAATTCAAATGTTCCTTGTACAGATTCCATAGGTAAATAAATTATGTTATCACTTTGTCAGTCACCAGAGAAAAACATGCTAAGATTTTGTAATTGGCTGCCAAGGAACCTAGCCACATTGACCTGTGACATTTGCCCACTGAAAAATATATGATACTGTATTTTGTGCAGAGTCCATTGAGAATAAAGAAAAAAATAAAATAATTGCAAAAAATTAACTTTCAAAAGAAACAATGTGTTTTTACAAAATTTACTCTCAGGCGTTTTTAGCAAAGATGTTTCAAATTTGAAATCATCTTGGTGGTCAAACATGACAGCTCCAAATGATAAGGTACTAAGCAAACGATGACAAAACATTTGTTAGCCTTTGCCTTAGCGACCCAATCATTTGACGTCACAACTTTTTTAAATTTTATTTCCATCTCATTACTTACATGAGTTAAAGTGATAACTATTCTTTTATAAAGTTTTAAACTTTCCATCGATAAGCGACCGAAGAGACAACGAAGGCCGCCGCGCCGGTATAACTCGCCTTGAAAATGCCTTCTACTCATGAAGGCGAAACGTCGGCTTATAAAAAAGCTGCATATAGACCATGGTCTAACCCGAAAAAACACAAAAACAATTCAGTATTCTTTTAGTTATAAAATTTTACAGTAGGTACTTATTCTCACACTTAAAACTGAATGAAAAAACAAATACAAAATATATTTTTAATTGAATACATACATACATTTCAACACAAACCATTCAATCACAAAACATTCCAAATGAATTTAAACAAAGAATCATCATGAAATTAGTTCTCCTTCGTGCTGCCCTGTAGTCTAAAACAATCGCTGACGATCTTCCATTTGTCTGCTTGTGCTGTGATCATGAAGGTCTGCTGGAACGGCTTATCCGATCTTTCATACTCCTGATATTTCACATTCCCGCTAACTTGTATCAAATAAGTGACCTGCGAGGAAAAGGCTTCATCCACAATTGGCTGGGCATCAAGAGTAGAGATTGTATGCTCAGACGGAGGTAGTTCAAGGATGAATTTTTGTATTCGATCATTTCCGGCGGTGCCGTTGCCATTCCAAACCAAAACACCAGAGTCCATGTACAACTTGGAAATAAGATGCCTCGTCTTGTCCATGTTTCGGTAGTATAGCTTTATGAATTCTTCCGCCGTTGTGCATGCTTGGTCAACTTTATCGGCCAAAATTGGATCCATTTTTGTTAACGTCATTCGTTTATAAAAAGTAGAATCTGAAATTCAATGGTAATAAAATGAATAACATAACCTATTTCAAAATAAGAAACTTGTATGGAAAAATAAAAGAAAGAATGCTGTGAAGCTTACATTGAAAATGAACTTAATTTTTAATACAGTTGGCTAGTTTTTACATTAATTTTTAACAAAATATTAAAAGACGCACACTTGACACTTGTCTTTTTAACTTGCTAAGGCTCAGTCACAGAGTATATAGGTACTTAGAGAAGCCACTCTATGGCATTGGGGTAGGTCCGTACTTCGAAACCTCCCTCCCCGTCTTTCTTGCTTCGCTGCCTCAACAAACCCCTTTTTCGGACTTTGATCTTGTATGCATGTGTGTATAAACACGCGGCACGCGGGTACACCCACACCACTATATTCTTATATTATTATCTGCCATGATATTATTGATGAATATTATTATTATAGCTGTCCAAATAAAAGGCTTATATTTTGCGCAATATTTATTTACTCAAGAAAGATTAGTCATACAATCACAAAAATACACACTTTGTAAAGAAAAAAATTAATAAAAAAACACAAATAATATGGCAAAAAAAACCTAGTAGGAAAACAATCAAATAAGCACCTGTCAGAGAAGATATTGTAAGGGCACTGGCATTCTGTATCTGTATTTCTTGCAAAAGTTTTGGATCCCTGATGATTGCCCCCTGATGATAGCCTGAGGACCGGAAATGTTTATAATATGAAATCTATACACTTTTTTTTTCTTTTCTTCGGCTCATCAGCCGACAGCCTAAAAGCTCAGGGACACCTGCACCACAATTTTCCAGGACTCTGCCTTGTGCTGCTTCCCTCCATGGTCGCCTCACTCCCAAAACTTCGGCGTTGGCTTCGATGTTCTCTGCCCATCGCATCCTGAGACGTTCGAGTTGTAGAACACCTGAACGGGCACCATCCAAGACAGTTCTGATGATCCTGGAGTCTTCTGCACGTGCTACATGTCCGGCCACTGGAGTCTTCTTGATTTCATTAATCTCTACACTCTCTTCAATAATAGTGAAAATAAAACAGTTCGTTTCAAATACGCTTGACCATGCCTAAGAATCTTCCATACAAACGATATTGACCACAAGCTTCCTTACACTACCAGTAGATAATGCTTTATTGGTTCTTGTCCACAATAATAGTAGGAAACTACTGTTTGGTATTACCGATATTCCCTTGACAGCCAAAATGGCGCCCACAGATAACGCTTGCTTGGCGTGGGGTCGTAAGTTTTTAACCGTTGAATGCTGTTTTTGGCTGTTTTCACAGGCGTTAAATTGTGCAAAAAGTTATTTGAAAAGAATATAATACTTTGTGAGTGAAAAAAGTGCGTGAAAATGGTGTATTGGTGGCCTGGTGCCGGACAACGTATTTCCGTCGTAACCTCAAAAAAAATTCGTTCACAAATATAAGACAGCTATAAAGTACAAAAAACCTTCATGTTTTTGTTACGTTCCAGCTAAAAAATACTAGTGCCTCTAAATAAACTTTAATTGACATCAAACTTTCAAAATGATGTCCATTATTTTAACCTAATTTGCCAAAACCTTAATTACCTTAATTTAGCTTAAAACCAAAATGTAGTTCGGTGTATTATTTAAGAATGTATATTTGTGTAAACTTGTATATTTTATTTTAAAAGATATAAATTTTTAAAACAAAAAAAAAAACTTTTATTTGACATGACCTCACCATTAGTTTCCTATAATATCAAAAATATTTGAAATAAATTTTAGGTATAAATGATATTATACATTCCATAATATTATCAAAAGCTTCCATATAAAACTCATAGGTGGCTAAGATTCGGGCATTCCCCTTTTTTTTATTCAGTGGGATCTCTATAAACCTATAATACTCTGTGCGCTTGACCACTTGACGTTTGAGGCCGACTGGCTCCAAGACGAGACACTCGCGCCAGTAGGCTCTTGGCTGGGGAACCGGAAATACATGAATGGTGGTATATTTAAATTGGCTGCAAGGCGGTAAATTTAAATTGGCTGCAGTTTGAAAATATTATTCTGAGTATTAAAATCATGTTATTATATAGCCTTTATTATAATGGCAGCAAATTTAAATTTGTGGCAGTTTGAAAATATAAATCTTAGTAGGTATAGGTAGGTAGTGGGCAAACGTTATACTTATCCATGTAAGTGTGATATGGCTTAGGGAGAATCTTAGTCCCCGTATGGTCCTTAGCAACCCACAACAAAATCTTTGTCATCAGATTGTAGGGTTTATGTTCATTTGAGGTTTGGATTTTATTTGTAAGTACACATTCAGCATTTGTAAGCGCGAACTACACGTGTTTGTTTGTGGGCATGCATTTGATATGAACTTTAAATGTTTATATATCTTTGCAACTTAGATTAGGTATAGATTATTATAGATCCTGTTGGATTATGTGTTTATATTGTTATAAATAAATCTCTTTACTAGTGCAAACTGATTTTATTTTTATACACTTTTACTACACAACAGTATTACAGTAAGAACACTCAGTTACTACCTTACAACAATACTTTGTTTTATTGCTATTGATTATTTCTAATAGGTTAAATTTATATACCTAATAGATCCTCCCCCGCCCCCTCCCCCACCACCATAGTTGAAATCCGCGAAGTCTATTTTAATGACCCACACATTTCAGACTTTATATCTATTCATATCTTCATATCTATCAGCCAATGAAGTCCAAACATTTTAAAATTTGAACTTTTTTCTCGGCGAGCAAACGTCAGTCTTGTATTGGAATGACATCCTTAGCAAGCAATACAAGGTATTTGTATGCCTTTTCCTAGCAACCCGGCTGGGTGATGAGTGATGACACAATATTGTCTATGTCAATTAACGTGCTGACCTCAATATTTTAATTTTTGTTTCATTACATAAGTATACTTATATAATCTGGTCGAAACATGAGCTTTGAACAATAAGGTCCGAATGTTTTTGAATTTAAAAAAAAAATCTCGACGAATAAATGGCATTTTTGTATGGGTATCAGTGCCATTCTTACAAACCAGTAAGAAAATATGAAATTTAGCATTACACTCCTCTGAAATGTTTTTCTACAAGTCACCAACTGAAGTAAATAATTCAATAGGTACGCAAACATTACACTGATATCATGTTTTTGTGTAAAGTGAGGTAAGGATAAACTTGTCAATTATTTATGTCACTTTCCCAAAGTTTTGTGCTCTTAATTGTGTGCTTAGGTAATAGATATAAAATGTTAAGATTCACAAGATTTTCATAATTAAATTTGAAAGACATTTTTGCAATAATACCTAATAACATAATTTTAATACTAAGATTTATATTTTCAAACTGCCACAAATTTAAATTTGCTGCCATTATGATAAAGGCTATATAATAACATGATTTTAATACTCAGATTAATATTTTCAAACTGCAGCCAATTTCAATTTACCACCATTTATATACTTCCGGTTCCCCAGCCAAAAGCCTAACTAAAAATACAAAATTTAGTGAAAATAAATTTTTATTTAGTTTAAATTTGAAAGACATTTTTGCAATAATACCTAATAACATAATTGTAACACTAAGATTTATATTTTCAAACTGCCAGAAATTTAAATTTACCGCCATTATAATAACGGCTATATAATATAATGATTTTAATACTCAGAATAATATTTTTAAACTGCAGCCAATTTAAATTTACCGCCTTGCAGCCAATTTAAATTTACCACCATTCATGTATTTCCGGTTCCCCAGCCAAGAGCCTACTGGCGCGAGTGTCTCGTCTTCCTTTATCTAAACTTTCTGCCTTTTCCACACTAACTTCTTTGTCATTTATTTATTTTACCTACCTATTTATCTCATGCTGCAGCACTGACATAAAAGTGCATTATCTTACAGCCTTAATTTTACGAATCAAATAGAAAAAGAAGAAGTTAAATCACAGCTGTCAAAATAGTAAATTTGAGGTTATTTCGACTCGACTTCAAACTTTAAGAATAATGGCATTAGATAAAATAAACGATGAACTGTCCCAAAAAGAAGATAAAGATGAAGAAGCTTATGAAGTTGACTGGTCTAAAATGTCGAAAGCAGCCATGAATGTGAGCTCATATTTTTATCACTAAGGCTTTCTCATTTCGAGATATTGCCCCATATTTATTTCCGATTTTTTAAGTGCTAAATTACAACGATATTATTGTATTTTCTATGACAGTCTGGATATAAAGAAGGAATAAATGCAGCCCGTGTATCTGCCATGCAAGATTGTTTTGATTCTGGTTACGAAGAGGGACTTAAATTTGGGATGGCTGCTGGATTTTACCAAGGAATACACAGGTATAAAAAAACGAATAGTTTTTAATTTAAAAAGTACTCAAATACGGCCTTTATTCTCTCTTTCCTGTCTCAACTTATTGCCTTGGTATACGTTTGCCATTGCCTTACTCGTCTCACACTCATTAAGCAAAATGGTTTGAATAGTAAACACATGGCTTTGCGGAAAGTGGAGCCAGAATATTGCTTAATTGGCCTTTGTGCAAGTCGGCAACAGTGTTTCGTGAGAGTGCTTTTGCTGTAGCGGCTCCAAAGGCATGGAACCGACTGATAGTTTCGGTTACGGATATCCATAGCATTCCTGCTAACACTTTAACACTTTGAACAGAAGTGAAAAAAAAGCCGTTATCAAATTTGTGCTGAGTTCATTTATTTTATATTTTGCAGTTGTGTTGCCCACCTTGACCCATTTTCCCAAGAAGAAAAGGATGCTGCAGTTGAGATGGCCGGTAAAATGTCAGTATTACATGATCCGGATATGATCAACTGTCAGATGTGCTCCGATGGTGAACTACTCAATGGTTCCTTGTCCGAGGCTAAAGAGGCACAAGTGTCATCCAACGAGAGTTTGAAAAAGGAATTGGAAGAAAAGTGTGGCCAGCGTATGAATAAAGTAAAAATTAAATATGATGGCTATATAAACAACAAACAGTTGTGATTAAAAATATTAGAGGAGTCATTCCAAAGTCTGTGATAATGATTTTTTATATGAAGAATATCCTAATACAAACATTAGTAATGGAGTCGCTTCAAGTAGCCGGGGGAAAAAATGTTAGATAACCTGGCCCGGGCTGCTAAGTTAATAGCTAACCAATATTTTTTCATCGGCTATAAAGTACCCAGTTACCTAAACTTGTGACATGATTTGCAGATAATAAAATGTTATTTGGAACTCTATTCCGACTCCATTGCAAGCTAAAATTATTTATTTTGAATAAAAGTTTAAAACAAAAATAATACTTTTTTTTCAATTGGGAATTTCATATAAACTGAAAAGAGTAAGAAAAGGTGGATACAAAAAGATTACATTTTTCAAAGTTTTATTTTATGAAATGAATATAGTATTTAATGCTTTTCAAAACTTATAAGTTTTGAAATATCTAACAAAGTATTTTATGAATAAAATTTTATAAACGCACATTGAGAAGACACACACTAAAGATAAAGGCCTTCCGGAGTGCCTTCCTTCTTTCTGTAGAGAACACTTTCCTTGGATTTCTTAAAGTCTTCATTAGTTACTTTCATTCTTCTCTCCCTCAGGGCCATCAAACCAGCCTCAGTACAAATGGCCTGTAATCAAAAACAAAAAAAACTTTATATATGGATCGACACAGCTTAAACTGAACATGGCGAAAATTGGAACTATCGTCACCATCTCGTAAAATGACACATTTGATAGTTCAATGTAATGTTAGATGAATTGCTAAAATTTAAGAAGTATTAAGTTGAAGTAAAATAAAACAATGCCCATTGATTTTAGGAGTTTGAGGCTGTGAAGTCACAACAAAGGCCTCCTTTAGCTATTATCTAAATTGAGAGATGTGAATGAACAAAGCAAACTCGGAATTCACTTAATCTTTATTTAGTGAGGATGCAGAAAAAATAGATAAAAAATCTTGCACACTATAGTAGAGCGTAAGAAAGTTGGAAAAAGATGGATCTTAGAAGCACTTGGAACATAAAATACTGAGAAACTAAAAAAAAAAAAAACAATGTAGTGCTTCTAAATATACCTTGATGTCAGCTCCAGAGAGATCATCTTTAGCCATAATGAGCTCCGATAGATTAACATCAGTGGAGAGTGTCATGCGGGAGGTGTGGATGGTGAATATGCGACGCTTTGTCTTCTCATCGGGCAACGGGAATTCAATCTTTCTGTCTATTCTGCCAGGTCGGATGAGGGCAGGATCTAGGGTCTCAATGCGGTTGGTAGCCATGATCACCTGAAAAAATCATATTGTGTTACGTCGATTCATCGGATAATTCAAATATTAAATAGTTTATGAAAGTATCAAATGGTATACCTTGACATCTCCTCTGTAATCAAAGCCGTCGAGTTGATTGAGGAGCTCCAGCATAGTGCGCTGGATTTCCCTTTCCCCTCCAGAGTTTGAGTCGTATCGCTTGGTTCCTACAGCATCAATTTCATCAATAAATACTATGGAAGGTGCGTGCTCTTCAGCCACCCTGAACAGCTCACGAACCAGTTTGGGGCCGTCACCCTGTAACAACAAAATAATGTTCAATAAAATACATTAATCAATTTTTTACCTATTAAATTATTAGCTGTTTTAAAGATGACACAGAAAAAAAGCACACATGTTTTATTGAATAGCTGAGATCTTAAAGGCTTGAGATGTAATTAAATCCACCTATTTCTCAAGCTGGCAAGAAAAGATTTGTGATCTACTTTCATCTTCACAAATATACTTGAAAAATGATACTACCAGTTTGAAAACCGCAACAATGAGGGATTAGTTTATTTTAAAGTATTTCTTTAAAGAAATAAGTTATTTACCAAGTATTTTTGAATCAGCTCAGATCCGACAACCCTCAAGAAAGTGGCAGATGTTTGATTAGCGACAGCTTTGGCCAGGAGTGTCTTTCCTGTACCGGGGGGCCCATATAGGATGACCCCCTTGGGTGGCTTGATTCCCATCTCCTCGTAGTACTCCGGGTGAGTGAGGGGCAGCTCCACCGACTCCTTGATCTCCTGGATCTGCGCGTCCAGGCCACCTATGTCTGCATACGTCTCTTGAGGAGCCTTCTCCAGCTTCATGACTGACACCATGGGGTCTGTGTCATCACCCAGGACTCCCACAACAGCGTGGACCTAGATAAGAAAATAGGTCAGTTTAACTAGAAAACTGGGTATTCACCACATTTTTAACAATAGATTTTCAATAAGTGTTTAAATAGAAGTAAGGTCTTCTAGGCGTTTAAGATAAATGTGTTTAAGTGCATCGGGACATGGGCGAAACGTCTGGAAGCTCCAGCTTCAATAGACCACAGCAACAGATCTTGGATAGGAAATCTCCAATGTCAACTGCTGGCTGTGTAGGCCTAAAACTCATATTTAAGGACCAATCATTTACTTGAAATAAAATTGACTAAGAACTGTAAGGTAAAAAAAACTGCTTAAAAAAAGGTTAAAAAATGATTGGATAACTTCTGTTCTGTTTATATACAACAAAGAAGTCATTGTACATTCCAACTTGCAACATTTTTTTAACCTTCCGAGTGCCGGAACGCGGATCCCCTTAGTCCTTAGATCCTCTTAGTACTACATACTAAATTACGCTCTAAAAAAACTTTATTTCCCTGTCTTTTGAGATCAAAAAACGGATAGGATATATGTTTTGTATCTTTGGAGAGATTTGAGTTTGGTTACTGGATCTATAATCTAAGTTGCAAAGATATATTAACATTTAAAGTTCATATCAAATGCATGCCCACAAACAAATATGTGTGGTTCGCGCTTACAAATGCTGAATGCGTACTTACAAATAAAATCCAAGCCTCAGATGAACATAAGCCCTGCAACTCTTGCCAACCTTCCCTGAAACAGGGGTGACATTGGCAAAGGGAACCATCTTTACAGTATGGGTTGTCAGCCTCATAAAGTATGGCAGTGTAAAAGCTTTATGTAAAGGTTTGTCAGTAAGAAAATGTAATTCCATCTTGCTACAAATACAATAAAACCAAAATTTGTCCATAAACGTTTGTCTGTATGTTGTTACCTTATGGTTGAGGAGGACGGAGCAGCCGGGCTCCAGCTGGTCCTTGTCCACAAAGGACAGGATGCTCACGTAGTGCTCGCTGCCCACTGAGGTGGAGACTATGGCATGGTTGTCGTCTATGATCTCCTCCAGGTTACCCACCGACATGGGCGTTCCTCTCAAATCATCCACCTGACATACGACAACAACAACAATAACAATAAATGGGTTCTCCATTCTGGATGCAAGGGCAGACAACTAATTGCCCTTGAAACTTTGGAAATCCATAAACACAAAAATTCTAATTCTTATAGTTTGATCAATGTTCAAATTCCTGCTGCTTCACCTTTGTTATTACCTAATTGTACCTCTTTGTCGTAACTTTTATTTTTATTTCTCTATGGTGTGTGTCTAGTCAATTTTGTAATAGCGTCCTCTTGAAAATGACGTTAGCAAGTCGAAAGTACTTGAGGTGAAATCATCAAATCAAACATTCAATTTGTGAAAATAAAACTGTCTTTTATTTTTATTATTTCTCATCTAAATCTAAACTGCAAAGATATACATTTATCATTTAAGATTCATATTAAACGCATTCTCACAAGTCTCTATAAGTTCGCGCTAAGACATGCTACATGTGTACAATATAAAAACACAATCTCAAATGAACATAAGCCCTGAAACTCTTGCCCACCTTCCCTGAAACAGGGGTGATATTGGCCATTGGACATTGGCCAGGGGTGACATGAACCATTTTTTACAGTATGGGTGGTCAGCCTCATACCAACCTATAAGTCAAGGAATACAAACAATTAATTACATTTAAGTATATAAAACAAACAAACACTAAACAATTAAACAGTAAGTTTCCACGACAATGTTTTTTCGGGAAAAATTCGATATTTTTTCAAAATTGCACCCCCATATTACGCATTAACACTTAAATGTGTTGCCGCTGCTCAAACAACTCAAATCGCTGAAAAATATCTCTAGTCCAGTCAAATAGTGTTTTTACTTGGAAAGTTCTGGGGTAGTTTTGATTTCAAAATTGTACAAATTTAACGGCTCTTAAATAAAAATATATACAAATACATAATTTAAAAAAATCATCACACATGACCGCGGGCCGCACGTAAAGGCGTCGCGGGCCGCGGGTTGGCCAGGCCTGTTCTATTCAATCATAATATTTAATAAAATTATAATTATAAAATTTATCATAATTGTCAACGACGCTAGCCATGTTGAAAGCACCGGTTCCCATAGATCACCGAAGTTAAGCAACATTAGGCGCGGACAGTACTTGGATGGGTGACCGCTCAGGTACACCGCGTGTCGTTGGCATCTTGGACCGGTCCGTAGTCCGTAGTGGCAACACTTCGGACTCGTAAATGGAAGGTTGTGGATTCGGATCCCGGCGGAGCACACAAAATATTCCATTCATATTTCGAATGTGCTCTTCGCTGAGTTGAAAAATTCATAAATCTTTACCAAAGACCGGTCACTGAAAGGTCCATCCAACCTTACAACAACTGGGTCTTGCTTGAGAATTGGCGCTTTCTACAGCGACGACCAAGCTCGCAGAGGGCTCTTGAGGTGTGATTCACAAAAAAATAGCGCTCACTAGGTGAGCTAAGCTCTGCGAGCTTCGTCATCGCTGTAGAAAGCGCCAATTCTCAAGCAAGTCCCAGTTGCTGTACGGCTGGATGGATCTTTAGTGACCAGTCTTTGGTAAAGGAAATGAATTTTTCACCCAGCTAAGAGCGTATTTGAAAACAAATGGTATATATTTTTTTGTGCTCCGTCGGGATTCGAAATCCGCAACCTTTCACTTACAAGTCAGAAATGTTAACCACTAGACTATGGACCGGTCAAACCAAAACACCAAAAATCAGGCGTACAGAACAAAAGGTGACAATTTAGGGTTTATTTTTGAAAATGAGAAATGTATGAAAATAAAGACAATGCCATTTTGTGTTTTGCTATTATCTCATTTAAAAAAATTCAAGGTTGCCGCCTTCAAATATTTACAACTCACATAGGTACTAATGTTTCATCTTCATATTGGTAATTAAGGAACATGGAATCCATTTATTTGAGCAGAAAGGTTTCAGAATGGACTCTTAAAGAAATACTATAGAAAACAAAATTGATTATTTCCTAGCAACCAGGCCGTTTGCTTTCAGATATTTTATTATTGGTTAGGTCATAAATCGCCACATGCGACCATTTCGGGGTTTACTCAGGCAAGAAGTTACACTAGATGTGTAGTTTAGTTGTGAGTTACGGTTACTATGGAACCTATTCAGATAGTGCGACGTTTGCCCGCCGAGAAGATTATATTTCAAAATTTGTGCTGAGTCCACTGGCAAGGTTATTAAGGTTAAGGGTTATTAAGGAATTACAAGGTTGTTAAGGCAAAATAAGGATGTTGGTATGTGTGCAAAAATACTGAAATTATCTTTGCATGACTTTCTATAAGTAGTCCATGGAATGACTGGTAAAATTTAAATTTGAAAATAGAACACACCTTGGATCGTTCTTCTTCGATCTTCTCTTCCTGAGGCTTCAGTCTCTCTTGGTTCCTGATGAACTCTTCCTCCATTAGAAGGTAATCCTTGATCCTTTCAAGTTTCAGCAATTTTAGGCGGCATCGTGTGTGCGGAGTCACCTGGGGCAGCTTGAGCGCCGCATCAGGGCCTTTAGTTTTGCGCTTCTTCTTTCCGACCCTAGTGGGGATCGGGGGTTCGTACTTCTTCTTTTTATCCTTGTCATCTTTCTTGTCGCCACCGGAACCTCCTCCCGACTGATTTTGTCCCTAAAGTGAAAAGAAAACCAATAAGAAGGATCCAGATACAAGCAAAGAAAAGGTTTTCCAAAATTAAGAAGTTAAATTCACAATAAACATTGAAAGTAAATAAGTTCTAACCATTGTTTTATCTGCGGGGGCTGACTGAGGTTTTGACTTTTTTGACAAAATCACCAGTCATCCAACTTGATTTGTCTGTGGTTAGTAATACCCATGCCTAGGAAACTTAGGGCATATTTTGGTTCCTGGCAACATTATTTGGGTAGTTATTCACAGTCACGGTTTCTCCGACCAATCAGAGCTCCGATTGGGTCACATGTCTGGTCACGAGGTATACCGCCAGTCCCCATGTGGCGGCCATTTGTGTTTTTGCAATCTACGCAAGGAGCGCTTCCCTTTTGAAAATTCTTTAAATTTTGTGATTTGGCAATTTACAATGTCCAGTCGCCGTTGTTGTGTACCTCTTGTTTTAATACGGAGTTAAAGTAATCGGATTCGTTTCTATTTCACGATTAGTAATGTACTTACTGGAAAAAACAAAAAGTTTGGGTGAACTGTACTTTTTGTATGAAATGAAGGACTGTACTTTTTGTATGAAATGAAGAACTGTTTTTTTAGAAAAGTTGTACTTTATAAGTGTGAAATGTGTCTTCTTGTGGGAATACATTTAGTGTAAATCTTAAATGTGATATATCTTTTCAACATCAGATTATGGACATAATTATTAAATTTGAATTGAGCAAGTCACAATGTATATAATATTATGATAGAAAAATAAGTAATAACACATTAAAAAAGAAGAAAATGTATTTATAACATAAATGTAATTTATAATCAATTGTTGTAATGTAATTAAGTTGTGCTATTTGAAGTTTTTTTTTTAAATAAAATATGTTTTACCATCTTCAATTGTTTTTATTTACTTCGCCAACTGAGTAGAACAGTAATAATATAGAATGATATTATGATGATAGTTTAGTTTTGTCTAGACACGTAGGGTAGTTACTGGCGCTACCCATCGTTTCATATATAAATAATACTACTTGGTTACATTTTTTTTGTTCTAAGACCGCCCTCTATAAACCTACATACTCTGTGGTAATACCATACGAGAAAATAATTAGAATTGTAGGGGAAAAACATTTCCCATCTTAAGAAGAAATAAAAGATTTGACATTTACTAATGTCACTTAATATTTTTATGAATTGAATGTAAAAAATAACTGAAAATGGTTGTTGGAGCTTTTCCTGCGGTAAAACTAGGCGTTTTACTATTCAAACAGATAAGCAAACCTTTAGCCAATTTCGCTAAAGAAAGGGCGAAAAATAATCGTTTTTTTCGCACCTATGTTTGTATGCCCCCAGCGCAATGTAAGTAGGTTATTATGAAATGATTAACCTCCCTCAGTGGGCCAAGTATTCTTTCTGATGATAAAATATGTTTAATTTGGTTTTCAGTTTATAACTGGTGCGAAATAAAGTCAAAAATGTGGATAATGAATCTTGGGGCGCCTGTCAATATACCAGTGCTGAATGAACAAATGGCCATCGAGTTAGGTGCTAATTTACTAGGCGAAGGAATCATATTCATTTTGGGAGCCGGCTTACTGATTCTGGAATACAACCGGTAAGTTTGCCAGCAAAACTCTATTTCAATTGCGCTACAGTCTGTGTCTCTCCTTGGCCTCCGCTATCTTGAGCCTCCATCTGTCTCTGTCCTCGGCCATCCTCCAGCTTAGCACCTGCAGTAGCTGCGCAGCATCCCTTCTCACCTCATCCTCCCTTGCGAAGAAAAAATGTATGTTTAAGTGACATAAAATCAAAGCTTCCAATCTAGGGCTGTTTTTTAAATGAGATAAATGTTTGTTAACACGGAGAATCATTCACTTATATTGTGTGAAGAATTACTTGTCTATTTTTAGAAAAAACCTAGATCGCCCCCTTTGGTTCAATATGATTTTATTGAGCTTAATTTAAATCGGTCCACAGTCGAATGGTTAATGCTAAGATTGCTAAGGACTCTTAAGTGGAAGGTTCTAACTTTGATTCTTGGCGGAGCATAAAAAATATGATTTCTAATCTAATCTAATTTAATTTTTCAAATATGGTCTTTGCTTGGTTGAAAGATTCATCTGCCTTTATTAAAAGACTGGGCACAAAGGTTCATCCAGCCTTACAGCAACTGGGACTTTCTTGCAAAATTGGCGCTGACAGGCAAACAAGCATGCAGAAGGCTTTTGAGGTGTAATTCACACAAATGCATACAGTTTTAACCAAACAAATCATCCTAAATTTTATTTATGTAAACGTTGAAAATGTGAAAGTGTTATTTACATTTCAGGAGTGCCAACAAAGAGGCAGCTAAAGAAGAGGAGCGTCGTCAGGAAATGGATCACCTCGTGACAACTGTGAAAGAGCTGTACTTCACAACACAAGCTCAGGAAACTCAAATACATGAACTGAAAAGGACCCTGCTTGATTTGGGTAAGCTGAACCAGTTGCTTACTCCAATCTCCTTGAAATAATCTATTATCTATATTGCAAGGGTATACCTATACACGGCTTGTACTGTGGTGAAAATTTTAACTAACGCTGCCATCTTGAAAAACTTCTGATACTCACTTTTGATATTGACATGGACAAAAGTGAACCAATTTTATCCTTTCTCAAAGTTATTCACATGTCAAAAATAAAACACTGGTGTTCAAATATCAATTGATTTATTTTTTACAGAATCGCGTGCAGTTGTAAAGCCATGGGTTTTGAAAAAAGAAAAGTCAGACTCAGAAGAACCCCCGCCTCCTCCAGGCGCTGTGCCTTCATCTCAAGGAGTCACCACCGAGCATGGGGATGCCTCCTCACAAAAAGATCCCAACAGGAATCAAATAAACACTCCATATCCTCAGGGAGGCATTGTGATGCAGTCACTGAACTATGTAGAATTGGACGTGTTGAACACTCCCCAACCTAAAGTAATAGACAGCAACAAGAGAGAGTGGAAGGTAGGGTACGATAGGAAGTCCAACCTCATTATGGATGCTCTCTCATACTTGGAGAGAGACGTCAAAGGATTATTGTAATTAGCATGTGTATAAAAATAAAAGTATATGTTTATTAGTTATTTTGCAATGAAATGTTACTACTATTTATATTTTACGAGGCATGATTTAAAGTAAGCACTTTGAAATAGAGCTTGCACATTTGACTTGGACAACAAACTTGTAGGTTAATGGGGACAAGACTACAGACCTACATGGCTTATACTGAATTTAGATGACAGTTGAAGGAGGGCGCTGTTATGATGTTATGGTCTACATAATAATCATCATGAGCTCGACAGCCCTGGGTGGGCCTTGGCTGAATCCAGGATTTTCCTCCACTCTCGCCTGTCCATCGCCTTTACTCTCCAGCCATGTATATCTGCCTTCGCTGCATCTACATTAACACTGTCCATCCATCACACTTTTGGCCTTCCTGGTCTACTTCGGCCTTGTGATGATGAGAGTGTTAGGTGCTTAATGGGGCTTGCATCATCTATTCTATTTATGTGACCAGCCCACTGCAGGCGCCATATTTTGATGGAACTGATCACATTGGGCTCTTTGTAGATGCCATGGAGCTCCTTTTTGTACCGACGACGCCATCCATTGTTACCTCACACCAGGTTGTAGATGGTTCTGAGAATCCTCCTTTTAAATGTTATTATCAATGTCTCTTTCTAAAATATAGTTTTTCAACTAATGTGGAGAAGCGATTTGCATTCTACCATTACCACACCTTTTTTCATTTTCTTCAATTTCAGAATGGTTCTTGCTCTAAAACATGCCTTGTATTAAAACCCATAGTTGTGAATATATTGTTAACTATTTGACTTTACCAGTGATTTAGTATTTGTAACATACTGTAGATTTAGTTGGTTTATGTAACTCACAATACTTCATATTAATTATAAGAATTCGCGCAACATATTGTTTCTATCAGCCCCGGATTAAGGGCGGTTCAAGCGGTACGACCGAACCAGGGCCCCCCCGAACAGAGGGGCCCCCAAACAGTGGCGTGACTATCATACAAGCTAAAAAGCTAAGCATGCGTACCCTCAGAAATGCAAATAATGAATATTTTTGAGTAGATTACAGACATTTAAAGTCATTCGTATTTTTAAATTTCCCCCCATCAAAAGTCGTGCTGCTGCCATCTGTGTGTGGCAGTAGGTTATTATTATTAGGCATTGATGAAGTAAACTCTGTTACGCAACCATTATTGAGAAATGTATCCCTGTCGTTGTTTAACGTATGAAAAAAGCTTGATCTCTGTAAGCTTGTATGAAAATAGTCGGTTTAGCTCTTTTGTCATTATAAATGAACACAATATTATTACAGATTGTGCTTGGGAGTACACATGATAATAATATCACCATATGCTTAGCTTTTCGTCCATTCAATTTTACGATTCCAGACTGGAGCCATTTACAGTTGTATGAATGACCGATTGTATTTTGAATAAACTGTCGCGTCAGGTGCGTTTTATTCGAATATCAGAATAATTGACTTATTCCTTGTTTGCGATCGAATCCACCTTTTTTGATAATATATAAAATTAATTCCGGTGAAAATATTGTTGTGCCTTGTGAGGATCTTAAGTGTGTGAAGGTTTTATTGTTTCAATCCAAAATCTAAGTCCGAAGAAATTAAGAAGCACTGGGGAAAAGAAACATCGGGGTAAGATTTATTATTTGTAATTTAGTGCAACCTTAATTATCCAGCATGCGTATGGCAGAAACTGTAGGCACGCCACTGCCCCCAAAGGACCAGAAAAACTTTTTTTTTTACAGTGCTAAGGCCTTTCCGGGTAATTGCGACCAAGGGGCCCTTGATTACAGACTCAATAGAAATAAGCTTACCTACATGCATTACAACAAAAATGTATTTGGGGCTCAAGTCTTAACAGGCATACGTGACGAAGGGACCCCCCAAAAGTTAAAAAATATTTAAAAAAAACATTTCAACATTTTTTTTCGGAAAAGGTAATGCATCTTTGGCGTTGTGAAAAAATATGGGGGAAAGTGGTGGGGTAATTTTTAGGGAGGGGGGGTCATATACGGGGCCCCGAGTTTCCCCGCACCAGGGCCCCCAGAGGGGTTAATCCGGGCCTGGTTTCTATTCTTTATTTTTAATAAGCTTGGAAAGTCAAAGTGTGTCAATTTGTAAATTAATTTAGTAATAATATAAGCTTGTACAAATTTACCATGATTCTTTCAGCAATGTAATGGACTCATTCTGCAACATGAATATCCCTACTTTAGTTTTAATCTTGATCATGAAATCAAGTTTGTAAACAGTTCAAAATGTTTGAAAACATTTGCTTTCTATAGCTACTGATTTAACAAATGATGAGCATATTTTTAACTATGGTACTTAACTTTATAATTGATGCTCAAGTTCATTAAAAATATTATTCTCCCCCTGTTACTATTTGTTAATTGTAAAAAAATATCAGTCTCAAGTTCCTGGGATTGTAGAACTCACTTATTATTTTATTTTCTGAGATAAAGATATTTATTTGAATTATCTCTGATGTTTTGGCTACTTATTATGTTTAGGTACAGTTATTTTATAAAATAATCTAACCATTGAACTGTTAACTGAAAACAAGTAATCTTGAACTAAATATGAGTTATTTAGAACCGAAGGTGGCAATCTAACATTTTTTCAAAAATACATTTTTCTGGGTTTTCATGTCAACCTCAGTTTCCAAATAAGTGCGGCCTCCTTACCTGTAAAAATAAATAGTTCTCACACGCCAAATACCATAATAAGTAACAAATGTATAGCTTAGTTGCATTGCTGTTTGCCGTGTCTACATGACTCATATAGGACGTGACTTAACCTTATGCCAAATGCTGGCAAGTCTCAAAAGCTGTAAATAATAGGAAATCTGCACAATGACCTAGTTGTTCATGTATGTGGCAAGTGGAACCTATTGTATCTAAATAATCTAGAGAATGAGATAAATGTATCAAGACAGAAAATTTCATTGTTTCTTTCCATATAATAATAATATTGATGAATTTGGAACGTTTTTCTCAGCGAGCAAACGTCGGTCTTATATGGGACTACCGTCCTTAGCATCCAATAACAAAATATTTGGAGAGTTGCTTTTGGAGATCTGTTGCCGTGGTCTGAAGTATCTAATCTAAGCTGCAAAGATATATATCATTTAAGATTTATATTAAATGCATTCCCACAAGCAGATATGTATAATTTCGCGCTAACACATGCCGCATGTGGACCTACAATATAAAAACCCAATCTCAAATGAACATAAGCCTTGCAACTCTTGCCGTCCTTCCCTGAAACAGGGGTGACATTGGCAAAGTGAACCATTTTTTACAGTATGGGTGGTCAGCCGCATAACAACCTATAAGTCAAGGAACCTATACCTATACCAACCTATAATCAACAGCATATTAGTTTGCCTTTGTCCTATAGCAGCCTGGCCTATTGTCAATAGGCCTGGCCTATTGTAATATTGTCAATGCCAATTCATGTGCGCACTTCATTTATATTTCTTTTTGTAGCATAATCTGTTAAATATTCCTCTGCCATAAACACTGTAAATAAATTTGTTTGAAAAAAAAACACTATATCATTTTATAAATCTTTATTAGCCTAACCAATCTGTCATGTAGGTACAAATCTGCGGAGTTATCAGGCCGGTGGATGAGCATTTATGGTTGATGGGACAAATGCCACACGGAACTCGAACTAGGCCAGGAGCAGGGAGAAGAGATTCAATGGATCTGTAGAGACGACTGCCATCTGCTTTCACGGTCCTCTCAGCTTTGCCATCGTATACTAATGTATTCAAAATTGTTTCAAGGTCTTCTACATCCAAGGATACCTGTAAACCAAAATGACATGATGTAGATGGTGGGTTGGACATATTCATAGAAATCCAGATTCTCGGATGACTGGCCAACTGGGAGGACGGAGAGAGTGGAAAATTGAGAATGAATTTTAAGGCTGATGTGGGGAAAGATGCAGCTCAGATTCTGAAAGTTGCAAAGTGGAAAACGGAGGTGGAGGACAGGCGGAGTTCGAGGCAGAAGTTGAAGGAGGCCAAGGCTCGAGTTGAGCTGTAGGGTCATTGAAGAAAAAGAAAAGATTTATTCGGAAGGATAAATAAATACGAAGAGAACGATGTTAATCTTTAAAAGAAAACTATGGATAATTTGTAGGACAAAATTATTGTGTGAAAGACACCAAAGGTTTGCTTTAGGCATTGCTAGTAACTGGTAACTCAAGCAACGTACCTACCAGACTATTGTAAAGTGTGGTAAAATTAGAAAAAAAAGAGTTTTAGAGCTCTGCAGGTCTGTAATCAGCTGCTATAAGTCCTTACAGTTGTTGTGAGGACTTATAATTTTTACACTATTCAAATTAAAACTAGGGGCTCCGCCCCTGGCTGCTACGCAGCCCAACCCCTTAACATTAGGCAATGTGTATACTGCACATAGTTTTCTTGCGTTAAAACTTGTTATATTAGAAAACATGTAAAATAAAAAATGCAGTTTTTGTAAAATATTTTTTTTAAGTCTTTTAACAAAAGAAAGAAAACTAAAAGCAAATAAAAAATCAAACCGGTTTTAATTTGCTCCATCATAGTCCTTGACTTGTATGTTGGTATGAGGCTGACCACCCAAACTGTTAAAAAATGTTGCATTTTGCCAATGTCACCCAAAAAAAGAATAGCCTGTATAAAGAAGGTTATGACTCTGGAGGAAATGTAAGAAGCATGTAAGGACAGAAAGAAATGGCAGTTGGTCTGTAATGTTGGCGGCTATCTATCTATAATCTAAACTGCCAAGATATGTTAACATTTAAGACTCATATTAAATGCATGCCCACAGACAGGCACATGTAGGTTCGCGCCTACACATTTTGCAGCTGTGCATACAAATAAACAAAACCTCACGTGAACATACACCTTGCAACTCCTGCCGCCGTTCCCTGAATCGGGGTGGCATTGGCAAAAGTGAACCGATTTTTACAGCACGGGTGGTCAGCCTCACACCAACAGTCAAGGAGCACAAAAAAATATAAATGATGTACAAAAAATTTTAATTACTTATACACATAACAGATCCAAATTAAAATAAAGTAAAATTAGACTTAATATTTAAATTAAATTGGAATTGGTTTTGTTTTTAGTTTTGATGTCCATACATATTATTATTTGTTGATTTAAAAAATGTTATTTGTTGTGTATGTTCCTGGACTTATAGGTTGATATGCGGCTGACCACCCATGCTGTAAAAATGGTTCACTTTGGCAATGTCACCCCTGTTGCAGGGAACGACGGCATGAGTTGCAGGGCTTATGTTCATTTGAGATTGGGTTTTTATATTGTAGGTCCACATGCGGCATGTGTTAGCGCGAAATTATACATGTCTGCTTGTGGGAATGCATTTAATATAAATCTTAAATGATATGTATCTTTGCAACTTAGATTAGATTAGATTAGACCCCTGTTCCAGGGAAGGTTGGCAAAAGTTGCAGGCAAAAGTTTGGTTGTTGGCATGCATTGTATATGAGCTTTGAATCTATTTATATCCTTGAAACTTAGATTATAGACCTCTGTGTCAGGGAAGGTCGGCAAAAGTTGTAGGGCTTATGTTCATTTGAGGTTTGGATTTTATTTGTAAGTACACATTCAGCATTTGTAAGCGCAAACTACACGTGTTTGTTTATGGGTATGCATCTGAGAGCTGTAAGTGAATATATCCTTGCAACTTAGATTATATATTAGGTATAGATTATATTACAGTATCTGTAAACCGACATAACATCCTTAGATTGGGTTTTTATGGTCCATATGACATGTGTAAGTGCAAGCTTATACGTATCTGCTTGTGGGAATGCTGTAATATATCTTTGCAACTAAGATTACAGATTTAAATCCATTTTTATTTTTTTTGTTCGTTGTTTTTTTGATTTGTATCAAATAAAAAAAAAAAAAAAAAAAAAAAAAAAAACTTCCTAATTTTTCCGCTAGATGTCTATATAGTCTTTGCACATTTTCCGTACATTTTCTTACATTTCAATACAAAACAAAAAGAGGTCTAAAAAAATGACGCGGCTTTTTAAAATATGCTTTTTTCAGAAATTATAATTACTTCTACTAAAAACTACTGTTTTACGAAAAAAAAAATTTTTTTTGTAACTATTGAAAGAAGTTATATGATATTATAAGTGTGTTTCTCAAACACATACATGAATGGTACTGTTTTGCAGCATATATACAAAATTTGATTTTCCTTACGTCGAGAATGTATCTCATCTGCTGTGATGGCATTAATTTTGAAAATCGAAACTCCTAGCGAATGACGACAGCCTGGAGTAATATAATAAAGGATGGTAAAAGAAAATGAGTAGTCGCACCAGCACAGCCCATTTTAGAAAAGTAAAGGTTTTTTTTTTGCCTCAGCTGACGTATTTTATGAAATGTGTCGGAGGGTTAAGCTACTGGATACATTTGACTTACACCCTTTTCACACAGAACAAATTCTGTCCAGTTTGTCTACAGTTTCAGATGAGATCGCCGGGCAAACCGGGTGAAAGCTTTCATATACTACTAGACTTTTGATCTGGCACGAGATAGAAAAACTGGTCAGAATTTGTGCTGTGTAAAAAGGTGCTTACTATAGCTGTCGGTATTAATGGATAACAATTACCTTGCTGATGCCTAGGTCTGTAATAAATTTATGGACATCTTTGGCAGTGGCGTAAGATTGGTTTCTGGAGAGTAAGGGTCCAGCAGGGTTATTCTTGGCGCTCTCAGCTCTCTGCTGCAGATATTTGTGACACTGCTGATTGAGAACATCCACAAACTCAGATTCAAAGTCCTGATCCTGGTACCAGGCACCACCCGTGATGGATCTGTCCGGCTCCAAGTTAAACAACATGTAAACTTTCTTCCTGGAAGCCTGAAAACCATCATCAAATATTAGGGCACTGCAACTACCTATTGTGGAAATTGTGCAACAGGGGTTTTCCAGAGTGTGTCTGTAGAGCAAGTAAACAAACAATAAAACACTTCATGAAGGAAGATACCAGGAAGACTGGATGAACATCTACAGGGTGACTTCGGAGGCGGTGCATTGGTAGGTGATAGACAAACATATAATGGCCAAAAACTTAAGTGTTCACTAAGGCTTGGTAAAACAGCTTGGAGAATACGGCCATTATAGACGTAGACTGCATAGATTAAGATTTTGTTGTTGTTGAGAATGTTGTTTTGGCTTTACAATACTGGAAAGAATAAGAACAAGAATACTTACATTGACACTTTTAACAGCTTTGATGAGTTTTTTGTTTTCTAAATTCTTTAATATTTTGTTGAGCTGAGTCATGATGAGATTGGACTTGACTCGTATATCCCGTATCCATATTCCTTTATTTCCTGCCTCTTCTATTATACCATAGACCACACGCTCTTCATTATCCGCCCCCTTCACCGTGGCCTTTTGTGACGGGTCTTTGTATCTAGAAAAACCAAAACTTTAATAAGATTCATTTAACCAAGAGAATTCCCTAACTCATTGAAGATAATTGCTTCCTAAGGATATTGACGTTACCATGTTGAAAGCACCGATTCTCATCAGATCACCGAAGTTAAGCAACATTGGATGCTACTTGGAGGATGCTACTTGGATGGGTGACCGCTAGGTACACCGCATGTTGTTGGCATTTCTTGGACCGGTCCGTAGTCCAGTGGCAATACTTCGAACTCGTAAATGGAAGGTTGTGTATTCAAATCCTGGCGGAGCACAAAATATACCATTTATATTTCCAAATGTGCTCTTCGCTGGGTTGAAAAATTCATGAACCTTTACCAAAGACCGGTCACTGAAAAGTCCATCCAACCTTATAACAACTGGGTCTTGCTTGAGAATTGGCGCTTTCTACAGCGACGACCAAGCTCATAGAGGGCTCTTGAGGTGTGATACACACAAAAACAGCGCTCACCAAATAAATCATCCTAATATTGTTACTGTAACTGTAAAACTGTAACTCTGTCGCCATTCTGCTAGGGGTGGCCAGAGCCTCTGCAGAGTTGCCTCCATTTTTTCCTATCCTTACATACCTCCTTCAATTCATTCATATCCATCACCTTTTTCATGCATTTTCTTCTTTTACGCTCACTTTGTATATCCCATTCTTTCACAATCTCCTCAATCTGATCACTCCATACTTTTCTCGGTCGTCCCTTCCCTCTTTTTCCTTTTTTTTTATTGTTATTATTTGAAATCCAAATTTATTTATACTTCAACTGATTCTCCTTTAGACGACTTCTTGATATGTATGCATGATGGACAAGTCAATTAATAATATCCTCCTAGTTGCACTGACGATAGGTTGAATTTGGCAAATGGAACCTGTTTGCTTTCGCAGGTAAGGGGGCCAGACTTATATTCCATGCTCCCAAGGGAGTAGTTTTTCATTTGTTTTAAAGGCTAAGTAATAAGTAAGCCTTGTTGGGCAAAAAATCATAATTTGGGTTACAAGAACACACCAAAGGTCTGTAGGTACTTAAAGGATGAATTTTTCCACCCAGCCAAAAACATATTTGAATAATCAAATGATATTTATTGTTCTCTGTCAGGAATCGAGCTCAAGATCTTCATTTAAGAAGTTCATAGAGTTAACTACTAAACTATGACACGTCTTATGCCTCTAGACAGCGTGTCCCCACAGAGACGGACGAGGGATGCTTGCCTGGAGGGTAGGGATGAAATAAAATAGTCCCCGCTTATCAACAGGTAGTCCAGGAGTGGACTAAGAAAGTGTGAGGAAGAAGAAGTAAGCTATCATAATATCACAACCTGCCTTGAAAAAAAATAACATTCATTACAATCGATGAATACTTAATACGATTGACTATTCACGGCAGATTTCCTACCTGTATATGGGAACACCACCTTGGTTGAACAAATCAATCTGTCCTTGCAGCAACAGTTTGTTTATAATTTGAACTTTTTCACTCGGGGTCAAGTCTGGTATATTCTGTGTTATATCCTTATCAGATATTCCTTTAGGATTGCTTCTAGCCAATGCAATAAACTTCTGAACAGCCTTTGAATCTTCAGAACTATCGCTAGCTCCCGGCACATCCATTTTTAAGATAATATGCACAAGTCTTGGTACCAAATTTATATTTTCATTAAGTCCACCAACTCTGGTTTATAATATACAAAAAAAAACAAATCAATTTATGTCGAAAGCAGTTTTATAAAATAGTTTTTGTACAGAATGTAACCGAAGTGTTTTCTTAAGATTTTAGGTTATAATAGTGACAGCTGTCATTGTCATGTTGGTACGTTGTTACGGTTTGTTTTTTTTAGTGTGGCAAGTTATTTTATGGGGCTTCCACACGCTTGCCAACCCATCTCAAGTCTAGACGACACACTGTGCACTTGGCTTGTAGCCAAGCACTAAGCAGTACCTATACATACTCTGTGGCCAAGCGCACAGTGTGTCGTCTAGAACATGCTAGCTGGACAAAATTAGTCAATTAGACAAAATTTTGTCCAGCTAGCATGTTCTAGACGACACACTGTGCGCTTGACTTGAGATGGGTTGGCAAGCGTGTGGAAGCCCCATTTTATAAAGCGCGAATATTAAAAATATTCTACAATAGTTATTTATGCCACTGCCTAGTAATGATAGTCTTTGTAACACGAATGCTAGTTTGTGCCATGAGGCGCAGCCGAATGGCACAATAGACAGCAAGAGTGTTACAAAGACTAATTACGTGCAGTGGCATACAATACTTTTTCTACGACCATGAAATAAATAACAAAATAGTAAATAATAGTCATTATACTGTACTCGTCCATTTGAAGTAATTAATACCCCACCTTTGTCAAACCGTGTAATTTATCATTCCCCTCGATTATCTAATCTAATATGCAAAGATATATTACATTTGGGATTCATTTTAATTTTATGCCCACAAGCAGACATAAGGTTGCGCTTATACATGCCGCATATATAAGGTTTAACATTCAAACCCAAAACTCAAATAAACATAAGCCCTGCAACCACTGAAGCAGGGGTGTCATTGGCAAAGTGAACTAAGTTTTTACAGCATAGATGGTCAACCTCATACCGACCAATTAGCCAAGTAACTGTTTAAGTTTGTTTTTTTTTTGCGGTGAAAATATCTTGCATTATTTTCCTTTCAAGCCTATATAATCTATAATAATCTATAATCTAAGTTGCAAGGATATATTCATTTAAAGCTCTCAGATGTATGCCCACAAACCAACAAGTGTAGTTCGCGCTTACAAATGCTGAATGTGTACTTACAAATAAAATCCAAACCTCAAATGAACATAAGCCCCACAACTTTTGCCGACCTTCCCTGAAACAGGGGTGACATTGGCAAAGTGAACCATTTTTTACAGTATGGGTGGTCAGCCTCATACCAACCTATAAGTCAAGGAATATGAATAATAAATTACATTTAAATATAAAAAAGAACAAAACCTTACAAAGAAATCTATACAAAAAAAGTCAAAAATTTCCTATGCAAAAAATGTAGCAAATGAATACACCAACATTAGAAATCAACATTGCAGATTAGCCGCCACTTCTTCCTGTCCTTGCATACTTCTTTCATTTCATCCAGAGTCATAACCTTTTTCATACAAGTCCTCCTTTTATTATGACTCTGGATATCCCATTCATTCGCTATTTCAGAGATTTGATCCTTCCATACTTTTCTCGGTCTTCCTCTACCACGACATCCATCTATTCTAGCAACATATACTTTCTTCGTCAATCTTTCATCACTCATTCTCTCCAAGTGCCCGAACCATCTTAACATACTTCTTTTAATCTTCACTTTCACACTTTCCCTTACACCACATTCTTCTCTTACAAAATCATTCCTCACCCTGTCACTTCGTTTTTTCCCAATCATACTTCTTAGATAGTCCATTTCTACTGTATGGACTTTACTAATTTCCCTTTCACTCACCGTCCAGGCTTCACTTCCATACATCAAGGTTGGCACTAGTATACCACCGTGCACCGCCAATCTAACATTTTTTGAGAGATTTTGGTTCCTGGCGATGCAAGCGGTCGCACCCAGTACACACCTGCCTTTCATTATTCTTCTTTCAAATTCACCGGCCATTCTTCCATCTTTTTCAAACTTACTTCCCAAATATACAAACTCATTTACAACATCAACATTCATTCCATTAATTTTAAATTCATAATTCATATTTTCATCATCTCTTTCAAAAATCAAAACTTTCGTCTTTCTTGCATTCAACTTCAAATTATTACCTTTCAAAGCTTCGTTCAATCTAGAGAGCATCATTTGCAATTCCACTGCTGAATCAGATACAAGGACTGCATCATCCGCATACGGGTAACGCCGTTTAAATTTGTACCATAACTGTCGACCGGCAAGATTCAAGAAAACGAAAACATCGTGAGTTAAATTAAGGTCTATTCAAAATGACGGACAGGTTCGAAAAATTAGGTTTTTTTACATTTCGATATCTCATTTCTTTTTTCGACGACGAATACAAGATTTTATAGCAATTCGTAAACACTGTTCAGTAAAAAATATAAGAGCACCATTTTGAATGTCTATAAATATGAATGTTGTTTGTCTATGAATGTTTAATAAAAATATGAATACGCACATTTAATAACTACCTAAAATCGTTCGTTTATTGTATTTCAATAAGTTTCCTTGACTTATAGGTTAGTATGAAGCTGACCACTCATACTGTAAAAAATGGTTCACTTTACCAATGTTACCATTGTGTCAGGTAAGGTCGGCAAGAGTTGCAGGGTTTATGTTCATTTGAGATTGGGTTTTATATTGTAGGTTCACATGCAGCATGTTTAAGTACGAACTTAAAGTCTTAAATGCAATATATTTTTGTAACTTAGATTATAGATTATCATAGATTTAGATAGATAGGCAATGTTTTTTTTTGCGTACATTTTTCACAGTATCCAGCACCGATATAAAAATTAGGTACCTCTGTGGTCCAAATTTCATTTAATCGTTTAGCCCACAGATCACGGAATAAACCTTTTTGCTATTTTGAATAACAAACATCAAACGGTGCATTTAAAATATTAATAGCATGTAGTAAGGTTGATTAGATAGTTTTATGTTTCAATTAGGTACGTAAATGTTATTTGTTAGTCAACCATAAATTAACGGTAAGTAGGTGTATTTTTTTAAACCTACGTGAATACACCTTAATACTGGTAACATACGGTAAAGATTGTAAATAAAAAACCGCCCGACATTACCTTAAACTTGTGCCATTTGAAAAATAATACTGTCAGCAATGATAAAAACATACAATCATTAGAAGAATTAATGGATCTAAGTAAAAAATATACAACTGACAACATATTCGAATACATACCTTAATAATGCCAAGTTAACTTCCACTCAAAACACACACGACAAATTCCCGAGTCTGATGTAAACGTTCTCAAAAGAAAATGAAGGTATCGAATGAGTTTTTTTGTGTTGTCCACACTACATCAAAGAGTTACCATACGTGAATAAATACTTAAAATTGCAAGATTTTTGTCAGTTCCAATGGAATTGGTAACATACTAAAAGAAAAATTTCGGAGCCAAAAATGGAGACAACCCTTAGCAATCAATATTTCGTGTTTAAATAAGTAAATATTATTGTGGCTAGTACAGAAAATGAAAGATACGTTACTAAGGTATATGCAAAAATACTCAACTTTAAAAACGTTTGACTATTTTGATCGTATCATGCCATCAAAGGGTCAAAAACGGGTTGCGGACATGTAAAATTTGTATGGGAATGGAAAAAAGGCGTTTTTGTTTTATTTTTTAATTACATCGCCACTTAATGCTTTTTGCAGTTTTTTTTTGTATTTCGATACGCTTTTTATTTAATTTACTCTGATAATTTTAGAATTCAGTAGAGATTACCAGTTTTTATGAAAAAGCTGAAAATCATTAGGGGACACACGCACAAGACAAAAGGTACAAATTTCGACGGCGATACCCATACAGTAGAACGCTTACTTTGCTCTCTCCTATCATTAATCCACAATCATCAAGTCTAGCATCTCGAACACACTTGTCCATGACTATGTTAAATAGCCATGGGCTCATCACACATCCTTGCCTTACACCCTTAAAAACTTCAAACCATTCACTATACTCACCATCAATACGAATGCAGGCCATACTATTTAGTGTAAGAGCCGGCCGCACGAAACCTTACCTCATTTCTACCAGGCAGAGACTAGTAAGAGGTGATGCTCCACAATTATTACCTGCTTTTAACACAAAAATTAATGTTCCAAACCTGGAACGTTTTGAATGCGGCCATTTTTTTGTAAATTATAAAAAACGATCTTTTGAAGTTAGTTGTATGAGCCATGGAGATAAAGTAAAAAAATATTATGCTACATACATTACTTGTAATAAGAGGATAAACATACATACTACAAATTTGTATTTCCAACCCTTCTTGTTCAGGAGAAAAGGGGGTAAAATGTTATTTTGTACAATATATTTTATAACTCAAAAACAAAATAGAAATTGTGATATTTTTGTACGTAAAATATAGAAACATAAATTTTTATACAATAATGACCTCTTACATATTCTTGCTATCTGCTATAGTTTCAGAGAAAATAAAGTTTAAAGTGAAATATTTTCCCAAAAACCGTTACAGCGTTTCCCGTTTTTTGGTCAAAATCCGGTTTGAACGCCTTATGGCTGGTTCGGACAAGGCGAGTAATTTAGCCAAGTAACGAGTAATTTAGTGGCTAAACGTGTGCGAACCCCAACAATTTAGTCCAGTAGTTAAGTCAATGGTTTAGTCAAGCCGATCCATTTCATTCTATTTTTTCGGTCAAGTAGCGGCCCCGCCCACCGTCCGTGGGCGAGTGTTGCCGAGAAGCCACGGAAAAGTCCGAGTCCGAAGAGCCACGGAAAAGCCCGAGTCCGAGTCGAGTTTATTAGCGGCCGCGCCATTGGCCGCTCACTCTTGGCGGGGAAACGGAAATGCAAGAATGGCGGCAATTTAAATTGGCTGCAGTTTGAAAAGATAATGCCCGTTTTCAGCAAGAATATTTAAAGATAAAGTGCTGTTTAAAAATATTTAAGTACTTAAGAACTTCTTATATTTGCGAGCCCGATGTTCCGCTCCCTAAACTTAGCGACCTGTCAGTGAGTTTATGTCATGTTTAAACTGTAAATAAGTGGATATGCACACCGATATCCTTGGTTTTTTAGAAACTCTTGAGAATATAGAAGTTGCTAGGACTTATCTACGTCCAAAAAGTTTTGAGAAAGGTAATTTTTTTTCGATAAGAATAGTATGACATCGATTTTTGGTGCGGATATCAGCTGTCAAAAATACAATCATGTAGCTCCTTGCTGGATGAAATTGTAGTAATTTTTAAGTTTTCGGACAATAGAGCTGTACAAATATAGTTTTGGTAAAGATGTGGAAATAACTATTATCGTCCATGAATTTATTACGTATTTAAAAACATCGATCTTTTACATTGATCGATGTTTATAGGTACCTACCATAAATTTGTCATATCACAGGCCTTATGATATCCTTCAGATGGATTGTTACTTATTGTTTTGTACAGAAACAATTCAGTGACACACGGGGATAACTGATTAGAGGCATTACAATTTTATGCCACTGTAAGCCATCAGCTGGTATCTGTGACAGACGTGAGAGGCATAAATGTAGCAGGATTGAACAAGTTTCTCGCGGTCAGCCTCTGAAAAGTTGAACCATGTTTCTTCTTTAACTTGATAATTGATTGGTGACCGCCGTGTATTTGAAAATGCCGATTTTACATGTCGAATATTGATGTTAATTGTCAACAACGAAAAACGCAACAGAGAAATGCATCTGAATGCAGCTGCAGACTTCGAGCCGTATTATAGTGTGTGCATACAAAATATACTTTGTACACATAATTGAAAAGATAAAAATTCAATTAAAAAATAATGTTTGCAGCGTAAATGGTAGATATTATTATAAACATCAAATAGTCATGTGTTGTTTTTATTTAAAATGTGTATATTATTTTATAAACCATAAAATACATTTCGAATTTACAAAGGCGAGTTTCGAAGTTGTTTGCTAAACAGGCTCCTAGCTAGGTGGCCGGGCATAAATCAGTTAATATTACCAAACCATAACCAATTTAAAGGGCTTTATAATAACATGATTTTAATACTCAATTAATATTTTCAAACTGCAGCCAATTCAAATTTTCCGCCATTATAGAAAGGGCTTTCTGCAGCCAACTTCGCACTTGTGTACTGTACTGGACCGTAATGCGAACGCTTCACGGGCGAGTAGCGCCCCGCCCACTACTAAATTACTCGTTACTTGACTAAATCAGTGGCCTTGTGCGAACTAGCCTTTAGTGTTTGATTGTAAAAATATATAAAAAATACCATCCCCTAGAAGATTAAATTGCCTGTAAAACTGTATGGATATAAACTATTTTATCGTGAAAGGTTTGAACAGAATAGCGGTTAATCTTGTGGTAACATATTTTGCGTGATATTATGATGATAATATGAAATCATCATAATATTACGCAGATACTCGTGCTAGATAGGTAGGTACTTATATACAACCATCAAAATACGTTACAAAAGTTAAGAGGGCGCCTTCCAAATATGCCTTTGAGTTTTGACCTCTAATTGCTTCGGTTCCCGCGCGCTGCGGCGCGCGCATCGACTCTACCGCTCCGTGCACGCGCGATCACTCAAACTCAGATAAATCATAACATAAATGGAAGTGTTCATTTTTGATAATCATTATAGCTTATATTTTGCATTTTTATATACCTCATACATTTGAGGAATATGGATGTAGAATATAAGGTTAAAGGTGTACATACTGCGTGTGATGCCTGCATACATTTTTTTACAGAGATAAATTTCATTTTTGTAAACTGTTACATACCTATTGTAAAAATTAAAGTTGGATTATACCGGTGGCATTTCAGTTCGGGCCATTGAGATGTGAATTACATGCAAACAGTAAACTCAACGTGATAAAATATATACTGTACGGCTGTATAACCAAATAATATTTCCATTTTTATTTATAATAAATTTACAGAATGATATTTATTCGGTAAGCATTGTTTTTGTTTCTATCATAGCTCAAGTGTTCTATCAGTAGACAGGCCGTTCAATTTATTAGAATATAGGGCAATATCTAAATAAGAATCTAAGTTGCATAGATATAGTACATTTAGGAACTTATATAACATGCATTTGTACAAGTAGACACGTATAAGTTCGTGCTTACACATGCCGCAAATGGACCTACCTAGTAGTTAACAAAAGCACCAAATCCTTATTTAGACCTGTAGCATACATAGTAAAAATATCCATGATCATCGCCGATATTTGTTAAAAATGGTACCTACTGAAAGAAGAATAAGAATTCCTTGTTACGTTTTGCAAAAGTTTTATTATCGAAACAACGATCGCATGCGAGAACGAATTTACTCTTATCTATTATATTTTTCTTCTCTTCAGAGAAGTACCTTTTAAGTAAAAAAAAACATACGTGTAAACTAAACAACAACGTTTAAAAAAACAAGGAAACTGGAACGCTAACTAGGAACGCTATTTAAGTTTTCATACATTTGCGGGTAAAGGTACGTCAAAAGTATATATTATAAAGTAAATACTTGGCGCACGTGGCAAATCTATTCGAATCGAATATGTTTGTCTCTTTTCAACTCGAAGCGCTACCCGGCGCAAAATGTCAAGCGGTGCCGTGCGATATAAACGGCAAACATGTTTGCCTAACCAAATTACATTTTTCGGAAAGTAAAGGATCCAAATCAATGAAAATTTTAACACTATTATTCATACACATCAGACTTTTTTACTGCCATTATAATAAAGAGTTGCAATCGCTTGACAGCACGATTCTGAAAAGTTTGCTCGATAAAAAAAACACGAAAAACTCTAATTTTTCACTTTTTACTTGATTTTTTTCTTGTTTTCTGACATTTTAAAGCATAACATTACTTTTTTTCACGGGACACACGAAGAGCTAAATGCAATAGGTAAAATAAATGTGATAATAAAGACTTCGACAAAACAAAACATCTCAAGTTTGGAATAAAAAAGGGTGAATGCTTTAGTAATGTGGCATTCCACAATTTTTAAATAAAAAAACCCTGAATGTATTTTCAATTGTTTTGTCTTAATATCTGCACAAATGGTTTTTTATATTTGTTATTAGTACTATCTTTCAGACGGGCAAATACAATGTAAGGCGTTAATCAAATTTCATCCAAATTTGAATCTTAGTTGCAAAGATATTATTTTACATTTGAAAACTCCCATAACATGCATTTCCACAAGCAGACATGTATAAGGACAACATAAAAACCCAATCTCAAAATAACATAAGCTCTGCAACTCTTGCCGACCTTCCCTAGAACAGGGGTGACATTCGTAAAGTGAACTATTATTTACAGTATGGGTGGTCAGCCTCATACCAACCTTTTATACAAATTAAAATATTTTTGAGAATAAAGCCTACGTTGCACGGTATGCTACGAGCCGTACCTGATTGTCATAATATTATACTCGTATCATTGAACTGACTGCTTGACATCAGCAATAATAATAATTCCGTTGTCCGTAGCGTAGGGCTTGCGTGAATTATAATATGTATCTCACTGGAGCAGCCTCGACCTCGAGTATATAATAATTATAAACTCCCTTCGATTGCGTAAATCGAAAATGAATGAAATATACGACGGCACGTCTTGATTTTGTTTTATTTTTTTTTCGATTTAGACAATCGAGATAAGTTTACACAAGTTACACTCGGGGTACTGCTGCCATGATCTATGGTAACTGAAGCTTCAAGAGTTGGGAAGTTTTGACCGTGATCTGCGTGATACACACAAAAACAGCGCTCACCAAATAAATCATCCTATTATTATATTATCTGCTATGAGCATTTTCAGCGCCATTATGTACATACATTTTTGTATTTTAAAAAAGTAATCACGTTCATTTATGCATCCGTGTATAGTTCAATAATGCAAAAAAAAACATGGGAATGATCAAGCAACATTGGGCGCGGACAGTACTTGGATGGGTGACCGCTCACGTACACCGCGCGTCGTTGGCATCTTGGACCGGTCCGTAGTCCGTAGTGGAAACACTTCGAACTCGTAAATGGAAGGTTGTGGATTCGGATCTCGGCGGAGCACAAAAATATACCATTTATATTTCGAATGTGCTCTCGCTGAGTTGAAAAATTCATAAACCTTTACCAAAGACCGGTCACTGAAAGGTCCATCCAACCTTACAACAACTGGGTCTTGCTTGAGAATTGGCGCTTTCTACAGCGACGACCAAGCTCGCAGAGGGCTCTTGAGGTGTGATACACACAAAAACAGCGCTCACCAAATAAATCATCCTAATATTATTATATTATAATATTATTATTATCATATGGAAGTAGAAAAATTTACCTTTTTTTTTCTAAACAATCTTCGATTACTTTTTTTATTATAGTATTTTTGTTTTCGTACTCCCATATTTTCTAAAAAAAAAAACGAAAGACATTTTTGATTAATTGACACACATTTATTTACAAATAATATTTTACGTGAAGAAAATATTTTTATATACTAATCGGGTTTTTTTATTTGAAGCCTGTATTCTTTTTTCTGCGCGCTAGAATTCATGCGGAGCGAACAGACGTCCTCTCGCCTTCACAGTTTGCTCCAGACTGGCGGGAACGCCGAGCAAACCACTGCGTTTTTCTGTCAAATTGTTTCCCTACAAAATTAGTATGGGATTTTTGAAGCTGTTTTGTTTATTTTATTTTGTACAATTTACATGCATTATTACGAAAAAAAAATGCGATCGATTTTGAGTTTGATTAATAAACTTACCATTTATACATATTTTTTGTATCCTTCCATTCAAAAAATTCAAGTTATTCATTGAACCCAGATAGCATTATTTCGTAATATTTCATTAGTTTGTGTTCATTTTGACAGAATTCAAATAACTTCTATCATTTTTGGAAACGGTCAATCTGTAGTTTATACATTTCTTTATTGTATTCTGACAGTAAAAGATTTAAAAAAAAAAGTAAACATTATGGACATTTAAAACCCGGAACACCGTTTTGGACGTATTCGCTCTATGGGGTCTTAAACCGCTATAACATACAATCCTTTCACAATAAAAGAGTAAATACTCATACAATTTTAAAGGAAATTTAATCTTCTAGATGATGGTATTTTTTATAAATTTTTAAAATAAAATACTAAGGCGTTCAAACCGAATTTTGAACCAAAAACGGGAACTGCCGTAAAGTTTTTTAGAAAATGCTCTGAAACTACAGCAGATAGCAAGAATATGTAAGAGGTTATTATTGTATAAAAATATATGTTCTTATATTTGACGTACAAAAATATCACAATTTCTATTTTGTTTTTGAGTTATAAAATATATTGTACAAAATAACATTTTACCCCCTTTTCTCCTGAACAAGAAGGGTTGGAAATACAAATTTGTAGTATGTTTATCCTCTTATTACAAGTAATGTATGTAATATCATATTTTTTTACTTTATTTCCATGGCTCATACAACTAACTTCAAAAGATCGTTTTTTATAATTTACAAAAAAATGGCCGCATTCAAAACGCTCCAGGTTTGGAATATTTTTTTCTATTCAAAAAGCAGGTAATTAATATGGAGCATTAGTTTTTACTAGTCTCTGCCTGGTAGTCGATGAGGTAGTTTGCACCATTTTTTGGGCCTCTTTGAAGAGGCCGCATCCAAAACGCTCCAGGATAGGAAACGGCAGATCTGTGAAAAAATCATGTACTCGATGCAAACTACCAGCCTGACCATGTCTCTGCCTGGTAGTCGATGAGGTAAGGTTTCATACGTCTAGCTCTTAGACTAATTCTCATAGTTCGCATGCACCGCATTGAGTAGAGCTCCATTCACTCCGTATGCTTTCAAAACATCCCACAACATACCTCTGTCCACTGAGTCAAAAGCCTTTTCCAGATCCACAAAGGCCGTGAACAGTTTCCCCCTCACCGACAATTGTTTTTCAACAAGTTGTCGTAGAGTGAAAATCTGATCAACACAGCCTCTACCGGCCATAAAGCCGGACTGTATATCGGAAACCCTTTTGCTAGTAGTCAGAATCACATTTTTTATAATCACCTTACAGAAGACTTTTCCTGGTATACTGAGTAGACTGATTGGTCTGAAGTTCTGACAGTCTTTTTTGTCCCCTTTACCTTTGTAAATGCCTTCTGTTCGAAAAAAGGAAAGCTACAATTTGGAGTATTTTGATAAATAACATTGATGAATTACTACACTTTTAACAAATTTTATTTGACTCAACGCATAAAATATATTCATTTTCATTTGGACAAAGATTGAACATAGCGGGGAGGAACTATCAATAAATTGAAAATATTCATGTAATGGCTGACGTTTAAACGTGGTTGCTATGGAAACGGCCAATAATAGTTTGTTATCGGTCGCTTAGAAGGATAGCCTCATACAAGGTTGATACTCGAAATTCAAAAATGGTTCCATTTCTGACAATGCGCATGCGCACATTTTCATTTCAACCAGTTCAATCAGTTGCGTAATGTAACATTACGCAACGGGTGTGGAAATGTATAGCATTGTGATTGCGTTAGCCGTTTTGTAATTAGTAAATTACCAAATGGGAGTAGAAAAACTTATTTTTACGGTAGAAGTACATAAACACTAACGTTACTGTTAACAATTTTTATGTCTTTCATTAAAACATCGATTACTTTTTAATAGCAAAAACTGTATGAATTAAAAACACATAAAATAGTTCAAAACAAGCAATTTCACACATCTCTAAGTTAACAATTTACTATTAAATAACTAATTTATCCTAGAGTTCGAAAATTTAAAGAAATTAGGTATGCTAATCTAATCTAATCTAATCTAAGTTGCAAGGATATGTTACATTGAAGATTCACATTACATGCATTCTCACAACCAGACACGTACAAGTTCGCGCTTGCACATGCCTCATGTGAACCTACAACATAAAAATCAAATCTCAAATGGACATACACCCTGCAACTCTTGCCGTCCTTCCCTGAGACAGGGGTGACATTGGCAAAGTGAACCATTTTTACAGCATGGGTGGTCAGCCGCATACCAACCTATAAGTCAAGGAACACACACACACGACAAATTACATTTTATACATCATTAAATAATAATATTCAAATACAAAATATCCATTTACAAACAAAAACAAATTCCAATTTAATAAACCCTATTCGCCAACATTACAGATCAACCGCCATTTCTTTCTGTCCTTACATACTTCTTTCATTTCCTCCAGAGTCATAACCTTCTTCATACAAGCTCTTCTTTTATTATGACTCTGGATATTCCATTCATTCGCAATTTCGGATATTTGGTCCATCCATACCTTTCTCGGTCTTCCTCTACCACGACATCCATCTATTCTACCAACATATACTTTCTTCGTCAGTCTTTCCTCATTCATTCTCTCCATATGCCCAAACCATCTTAACAAACTTCTTTTAATCTTCACTTTCACACTTTCTCTTGCACCACATTCTTCTCTTACAAAATCATTCCTCACCCTGTCACTCCGTTTTTTCCCAATCATACTTCTTAGAAAGTCCATTTCAACAGTATGGACCTTACTAATTTCACTTTCATTCACCGTCCAGGCCTCGCTTCCAGTGGCGTGACTATCATACAAGCTAAAAAGCTAAGCATGCGTACCATCAGAAATGCAAATAATGAATATTTTTGGGTAGATTACAGACATTTAAAGTCATTCGTCTTTTTAAATTTCCCCCATCAAAAGTCGTGCTGCTGCCATCTGTGTGTGGCAGTAGGTTATTATTATTAGGCATTGATGAAGTAAACTCTGTTACGCAACCGTTATTGAGAAATGTATCCCTGTCTTTGTTTAACGTATGAAAAAAGCTTGATCTCTGTAAGCTTGTATGAATATAGTCGGTTAAGCTCTTTTGTCATTATAAATGAACACAATATTATTACAGATTGTGCTTGGGAGTACACATGATAATAATATCACCATATGCTTAGCTTTTCGTCCATTCAATTTTACGATTCCAGACTGGAGCCATTTACAGTCGTATGAATGACCGATTGTATTTTCAATAAACTGTCGCGTCAGGTGCGTTTTATTCGAATATCAGAATAATTGACTTATTCCTTGTTTGCGATCGAACCCACTTTTTTGCAAAACAAAGATAATATTAATTTTGTTATTTTATAAAGATTGTTAATTTTGTTTTTTTATTAAAAATTTATAATCATTAGATTATTCATTTTGCTTTTTTATTTTTGTCTTTTTTTGTCCACCTTTTTTGATAGTATATATAAAATTAATTCCGGTGAAAATATTGTTGTGCCTTGTGAGGATCTTAAGTGTGTGAAGGTTTTATTGTTTCAATCCAAAATCTAAGTCTGAAGAAATTAAGAAGCACTGGGGAAAAGAAACATCGGGGTAAGATGTATTATTTGTAATTTAGTGCAACCTTAATTATACAGCATGCGTACGGCAGAAACTGTAGGCACGCCACTGCTCGCTTCCATACATCAAGGTGGGTAAAAGTATGCCACTGCGTACCGCCAATCGAGCATTTTTTGATATGTTTTGATTTTTGGCGATACAAGCTGTGGCACCCAGTACACACCTGCCCTTCATTACTCTTCTTTCAAATTCACCGGTCATTCTTCCATCTTTTTCAAACTTACTTCCCAGGTATACAAACTCATTTACGACATCAACATTCATTCCATTAATTTTAAATTCATAATTCATACTTTCATCATCTCTTTCAAAAATCAATACTTTCGTCTTACTTGCATTCAACTTCAGATGGTTACCTAACAAAGCTTCATTCAATCTAGAGAGCATTGTTTGCAATTCTACTGCTGAATCAGATACAAGAACTGCATCATCTGCATACAGTAGAACACTCACTTTGCTCTCTCCTATCATCAATCCACAATCATTAAGTCTAGCATCTCTGACACACTTGTCCATGACTATGTTAAATAGCCATGGACTCATCACACATCCTTGCCTCACACCCTTATAAACTTCAAACCACTCACTATACTCACCATCAATACGAACACATGCCTTACTATTTTCATAGTTGGCATGCACCGCACCTAGGAGAGCCCCATTCACTCCGTATGCTTTCAAAACATCCCATAACATACCTCTGTCTACTGAGTCAAAAGCCTTTTCCAGATCTACAAAGGCCGTGAACAGCTTCCGCCTCACCGACAATTGTTTTTCAACAAGTTGTCGTAGAGTAAAAATCTGATCAACACAGCCTCTACCGGCCATAAAGCCGGACTGTATATCGGAAACCCTTTCACTAGTAGTCAGAATCACATTTTTTATAATCACCTTACAGAAGACTTTTCCTGGTATACTGAGTAGACTGATTGGTCTGAAGTTCTGACAGTCTTTTTTGTCCCCTTTACCTTTGTAAATGGGAACAATGACTGCCTTCCTCCAATCCATCGGTACTACTCCTGCATTCACACAAAGCTTACATAATTCGAACATCCAATCTATCACGCATTCACCTCCTGCTTTCAACATTTCACCATTTATTCCATCAAACCCAGCAGACTTTCCATTCTTCAAACATTCAATAGATACTTTTATTTCTTCTTTCAAAATCCTAAATTCATTCTCTTCTGTCATTTTTCTAAACAAATTTCTTTCGCCCCGACCAAAAATCCCTTCAAAATATTCTTTCCATCTCTTACATACTTCATCATTCTCCCATACCATCTCACCAACAGCACTTTTGATTCCTGGGGTGGTCAATGCAGAATCTTTATTCCTAATGGCACCGACCCATCTCCAGAATTCCTTTCTACTGTCGGTGAAACTTCTGTTCATTTTTTCATCAATCTTTCTCTGTTCATTCGCTTTGCTTTCATAAACTACATTCTTCGCCATTCGCTTGGCTATCTTATATTCATCTTCTAGCTTTCTATCATTCCTGTCGTTCAGCCACTTTTTGTAACATTCCTTCTTTACTTTCACAGCCTCTTTTACTTTAGCATTCCACCAGGCATCCCCTTTCAATCTTCCACCTTTCGTTTCTCCACATACTTTTCGAGCACATTCAATCATTCTTTCTTTCATATCCTTCCACATGCTTTCAATATCTTTTTCATTCACATTCTTTTCAAGTTCATTCACACTTAACTTTTTTTGTAATTCTGATTTATACTTCACTTTTACGTTTTCATCACACAGACTTTCTACTTTTATTCTTGGCTTTCTTACTTTCTTCTTACGTTTCTTCTTTCTTACTTCTCCAATCATTATTTTAGCGCATAAGAGATAGTGGTCACTGCCTATTTCAGGCCCACGATAGACACGGCTATCTCTTACGGCTCCTCTCAGTCTTTCATCCACACAGATGTAGTCAATGATTGTGCGACTTCCCACAATCTGCCTTGTGTACAGATGCACATCCTTATGTCGAAACCATGTGTTTGATGCAAAAAGGCTGTGTTCTGCACACAAAGCTATCAGGTGCCGCCCATTATCATTGACCACACCTCGTCCACTAGGACCAACAATTTTCACACACTCATCTCTTTGCGTACCTACCCATCCATTCATATCTCCCAAAATTATAATGTATTCATTCTTCTTGCTTTCACGCACAACTGCATTCAACTCATTCCAGAATCTCATTTTCACGTCCATACACTCTGAATCTACAGGTGCATAACAGGCCACCAAGAAAATTTTCATCCTGTTTGTTTTGAGTTTAACAGTCAAAACCCTTGGAGAGATTCTCTGGTAGCCCGTTATGCATCCTTTCACATTCTCACTTATAACCACACCCACACCCTGTCGTTCATTCCCATCTTCCACACCTGACCAGATATACAGTTCACCATTCATTAATACTTTTTCACCATTCCCTTTCATTTTTGTCTCTGTCACACCCATCACTTGTATTCTTTTTTCATTCATCACATTCACAATTTCTTTCTCCTTACACTCATTCATTCTTCTGACATTCCAAGTTCCAAATACCCATTCATTCTCTCTAAGCAAGTATGCTCTTATTGAAAAGCCAAAATAAGAAACTAAATGTGTTTCAGCTTTCTTTAAAAATTTAAGTGTTGAATAAACTTGAAAACCGTAATGGTGTATGATTATGGAGAGATATTGAGTGGTATAAGATATTGCTACGAACTTGGAGTACCTACATGTGACTGTGCAGTGTGCATGCATACCTACATTATACATAAGACTGTCTGGCACTAGTATGATCTATAATCTATAATCTAAGTTGCAAGGGTATATTCATTCAAAGCTCTCAGATGTATGCCCACAAACAAACACGTGTAGTTCGCGCTTACAAATGCTGATTGTGTACCTACTTACAAATAAAATCCAAACCTCAAATGAACATAAGCCCTGCGACTCTTGCCGACATTCCCTGAAACAGGGGTGACATTGGCAAAGTGAACCATTTTTTACAGTAGGTATGATATGATCCATGGTAGTATTAGTGGATACGTGATTCTTATCTCATCACGCCGCGGCCGGTGGAACGCTTTGGTATTGGAATCATCCACTATGTTCGAGAACAGTCGAGAGCCGTCCATATGTCCGTATGAACGAGTATAAATGTAAGCCGATATAGTGTGCAGAGGTGTCGATTAGGCATTCAGCCATGAAGTTTAATTATTTCCTTCATGACTAAATTTTAAAGTGCAGTATTACAAAAAAAGATAAAATGCGGAAAAAAATAATTTTAACTTTCCTGTGTAAATACTAAATCAAAAGTGTTCGAAAACATTTACCGAAAATGTACCTATTATTCTAGCTAGATGAGTTGGTACATACCTAACGCGGCACATGAATTGGCATAGTCACATAGACAATATTATGTCGTCACCCAGCCGGATTGCGAGGGAAAAGGCAAACAAATATTTTGTTATCGGTTGCTCAGAACGGTAGTCCCATACAAGACTCACGTTTGCCGTCCGAGAAAAAGGTTTCAAATTGAAAAATGTTCCGATCTCATTTTAAATTATGGAAGAAATACCTACCCTCTCACACATAATATGTATAGGGATAGAGTTATGTTTTTATTCTTTTTATTCTTACCTATATCGATGCAAACATCAACGTATAAATGTCAAGATATTTTGAATTCTCCATGCAGTAAAATATTATTTGTTTATCATTAATATCATATTAAAATTTTAACTCCTAAGTGAAATATGTATAAATTTACGAACCTATGTAGGTACATATCGACTGCTCCAAGGAAGAAGGAAGTAACTCCGAAATTGAGGTTTTTGACTTATTTCCATTTCTGAAGGTAACAAATCATTATATTCATTCCAAGATGACAGCCGTGTCTCTATCTCTTTTAAATTCGTTAATAAATTAATGTAAAAATAGTTTAGGCATTGTTCTCCTTCTCCATGGAATAAATAACATTCAATGGGCTCTCCTGCAAAACTATTCTTTTTGACTTAGTGCTGTCTTCCTTGGAGCAGTCGATATATCATTATTATTTTTAAATATAGAAAGGCTTAAATTATATTTTTACAACAATTTTATGGTATTTACATACCTATCAATGAATGTACCTGTTAAGATATTTTTTTAGCATAAAACAATTTTTATATAAGCTGCTGACACGTGTATTAGTAAGTAAATAAACTTCAAACAATTTGTTGCTAATTGGACAAAAGATAATATATATTTTTAGCAAGATTCTAAAGCAAATACTTTAGGTAGGAACATACATATAAAAGTATTCTAAAGATTCTGCAGTACTAACAATGTAGTCAATGACATCATCAGCGTTTTTACTGTTTTTTGTGCCTTCTTCGCAGAAGTTTGAAGGTACTTTTTATTATTGATTGTCCATTGTTTTTTTTTGTTATTGTTAATTAAGCATTTTAAAGGGAATGACTCGCCATTAAAATGTATTTCGTTGTTTATTTTCCAAAAATAAAATTCACAGTCATCGAAATAGATTTTACAGCGACAAGCACAATATTATTTGAAGCGTATGAATCATCTTCAGTTTTTCGTGTGTCTCTGCGTTGACATCTTTGGTTCATTGTTTCAGCGATTACGATTTCCTTAATATGATTTGAACATAAACTAATTATTCATGCAATTTAATATTTTTATTGCTTCCATTCCTTATTGCTTTCATTACTTGACTTATTGGTTGGTATGGCGCTTACCACCCACACTGTAAAATAATGGTTCACTTTACCAATGTCTCCCCAGTTTCAGAGAAGGTCGGCAAAAGTTGCAGGGGCTTGTGCTCAATTGAGATTTGGATGTTAATTTGTAAGTACATGCAGAAGGCGCGAACTTAATCGTATCTACTTAAGGGTATTCACATAATATGAATCTTGCATGTTAACACATCTTTGCAACTAAGTTTATGGATTATGAAGTTCCTTATAGGTTGGCATGAGACTGAGCTCCCATATACTGTAAACAAATATTCACTTTTGCCAATGTCACCTGTGTTTCAGGCGATGGCGCCAAGCAACAGTTGCAGGGTTAATGCTCATTCGAGGTTTGGGTCTTATTTTTTACATACACACGCTGCATGTGTAAGCGCGAACACGTGTAGGTACACATACTGATGCATGGATATTATAGTATTGTCAAACATTAACAAAAACTAGATTTGTTTTTGTTTTTTCCTAAATCCTTCCGTTCGTTACTTACGAACGAGTTTCATAAACAAAAAATGAGAATGCTAGGGAAAAGGCAAAACAATATTTTTTTATTAGTTGCTAAGGCCCCCTAGTCACATATACCTGTGATGTTTGTCCTCCGGAAAAAGATTTAATTTTGAAATTGCTGCTAGTCTACTCATCATCAATGATACATTGGTACCCCAACCCTGGGTGGGTCGTGGCATCTTTGATCAACTGCAGCCACCGCTGTCTTCCATTCTCACCTACTTTAATAAAGGAAATCAAAATTATTGACGTAATATTAAACAATAAGTACTTTGAAATATTATGAAACAACAATTTTTACGCGGATTCAATTCTTTATTATTTTACACAATTTATTTTAGATTCGGTTCTGGTCCAGAGTCACTTTACACCTATCCAATACCAGATGTATCAGATGACTTCGACATACTTTGAGAGCTTTGGTCCTTATTTAAAGAAAAAATAAAGATCATTCTCGAATCTTTCAGAATCGTTACATGCCAGACTTTACTAGAATATCCACCTTTGGGATAATCTAGAACACGGGTCAGCAACCTCGACGGGGGGGGGGGACGACAATATTTTTTTTTTTATAAAATAAATGATATTTGCATATGGAACTAAAAAGCCGCAGCTTCACATCCAAAGAGCCGCATGTGGCTCGTGAGTCGCAGGTTGCCGACCCCTGATTTAGAATCATGAAAAGGTGCTATTCAAAATCTGAATTTTAATTTAATCCAACTAAACACTCACGTAATCTCGAACAATACAAACCAATATCCTAACATTTCTAAAGAGTTATCCAAACATTCGAGGAGACAGCGAAGACCGCCACGCCGTTATAACTCGCCTTGAAAATGCCTTCTACTCGTAAAGGCGAAACTTCGGCAGATAAAAAAGCTGCATGTAGACCATGGTCTAACCCGAAAAACAACAAAAACAATTCATTACATTTCTAGAGAGACTTCACAGATTTTATTATTAACTCACACAGACAAACAAAGCACAATAACATATTCATAACAATAATACAATGTACATTGGTACATTACCTGCGCATGTACATGTACATGTTAGCATGTGTGTACATAGGTAGGGAGGTATTTACAGGTGACGCAAATGGTGTGTATAATGTAAATACAATATGTATACATATATCAGTGATGGTGAATCCATGGCTTGCGTACCAGAGATGATGTGTTTAACTTCACAAGTGTAAAAAAAACAAACAAACTAGGCGCTATAACCTAACCAAACTAAATTCTATCAAATTTTGAGGATTTTCACTGTACTCAACTATAATTACTTGATATACTCACATAAATTTGTTTTGTACCTAGTGCTTTCACAAGGATGATTTTCCAAACATTTACTTATAAAGATTCTCATAGCTTCGACTAACATTTTGATATCAGACCATATATATCTTTTGGTTTCCACCTAGGTAAGTATTGGTAAGTAGGTATAAGTAAGTAATCAGTGGTGAAGGGCGCCATACAAGCCGGTTCCCATCGGCCTCTCTTTTAAAATGATGTAACAAAGTAGTTAAAAATAGCAAGAAAGTAAATATAGGCACAAAGTAAAAAAATACATGTAAAACCAAATAAACAATACGTATTTTTCCCCCATTGAAACCATGCAGTCTACTTTATTATCATTTTTGCCTCATTTTAAACGGGAAACCGATGGGAATCGGCTTGTATGGCACCCTTCGCCACTGGTAAGTTGAGGTATTAGGTAAGTATTGGTAAGTAAGGGTTGGTTGCATCTGTCATGTGGAGCCTATTTATTTGGCAGGTAAAGGGTATTTACCTTATGCCAACCGCTTTATTCGAAGTGGGTGTTTCCCAGCTCCCAAGAGGGCTGATTCTCATTTTTTGTGAAGGCTTAGTACAGCTTGCTGGTATTTCGATTTTGAGTATCAAATAAACATCGAAACGGGAAATCATTTCTGATTTCCCGTTTCGATGTTTGTTCGACGGCTTTTTGAGGATCGAACTCTACCCCTCTGACTTGGAATGCAAAAATTCTACCATCAGGACTTATTTTTTAAATACTTTATTTTTAGTTTTAATGTTACATGTTTTTCTTAGTCAAATCTTAGTCAAAGTGCATTTACAAAACAAATAAGGAAACATGAGACTTTTGACCATCACAGCTCAGATTGTTTTGTTTCTCTTCATTTTTTCATTCCCCATCACTCTCCTCTACACAGGTAGGTAGGTAATCTTATTATACCGTCCATTTATATTGGAAACTCATTGAGCAGCCTTCAGTGTTGTGTTGAAAACGCCGGTAGAAGCACGACTGGTCACTTTACGAACCATTACAAAACTCTCGACATTTTCTCAATTACCTACTGAATATTTGTTGTAGTCGTGACAATATGAAGTGGCGCTCTGTTTTGTTAGTGGTTTCTGCGGTGCTGTGTTTGGCAGCTGCTACCAAAGTCTCACAATGTCAAGGTACCTAGGTTGTTTGATCTGTAAAAAATCATCACATTTTCTTTGTTAAAGTTTTGTGTTGAGCATTTGCGTGAATACCCTGTGCGAATAAATTTGCATGAGGAATGTATTTTAACATTTTATAAGTATTAAGTACGGATTGTAATCCTACCTCAAGATGACCATATCTATAGGTCGAAAACGTTTAAAACGCAAACGCAACTAAGCTACACATATAGTGTAACTTCTTGCCTGCGTTATCCCCGAAGGGGTCGCATGTGGCGCTTCGGGACCTATTTATTTTTACAGGTAAGGGGGCCGGCCTCACACCAACCACTTTCAGTTGAAGTGGGGGTTTCCCAGCTCCCGGGGGGGGCTGGTTCTCATTTCTTTGTGAAGGCTGAGTAAACCTTTGAGATCGAACCCTTGCTCTCGGCATGGAATGCAAGCATTCTTCCAATTGAGCTATCGACCTTTTTACGAGCTTGATCGTCGTCGCTACAAAGCGCCAATTCTCAAGCAAGACCCAGTTTCTGTAAGGCTGGATGGACCTTTGGTGACCGGTCATTGGTAAAGGTTTTATGAATTTTTCAACCCGGCGAAGAGCAAATTTGAAAATATAAATGGTATATTTTTTGTGCTCCGCCGGGAATCGAACCCACAACCTTCCCATTCAGAGTCCGCAGTGTTACCACTGAGCTACGGACCGGTCAAAATAAAATTGTAAATTATAATTCAAATAAAATCAATATCGTGTGTGAAAATAAAACAATGTTTTAATCAAAAAATAGTTTAAAAAAAAAAAAAAAAATCAATCAACATGAATTTTCAGTGTTAATACACAAACCATAAAAAATATGATTTTATAAGTATGTTTTATTTGCAATGGAAATATGTTTATGTAGGTAACATTTTATTAAAAAACCGGATTATAAAATAAGGATTTCGTGTAAAATCATATTCGTTCTTCGTATTCATATCAATAAATAATATATATGTAGGTAGGTATCTAGATTAAAAGACGGATATTTAAAAAAATGCGAAAACCACATTTTCTATATTTGGATGAGAATTTCTGTTTCCATGAATTTGCGAACATCCTAGATTACCTATCGTTTATTCTGTTTCTACTAACAGTGCAAGTAAAATACAGTTTTAACTTTGACGACCATTTACGAGTAAAAATTTGAGTACCTACTAAAATTGTTAGAATAATTCTTATCTAAAGTAAAAACATGGCACATAAAACTAATTATAAGAAATGAGAGTTAGGTTATTACAAATTGCTTTTTTGACATAGACCCAGATTTTATTTTGATCAGTTTTTCAATATTTTATGCTTGTACATGAGTGGTTTATGCAAAAACAATTTATGTATGTTTTTACTAAATGGGATACAAATATAAAATACAAAGATTATTTTTAAGTATATTTTCGAAAACAATATTAGATTCCTGTCTTTGATTGATAACAATCTACACGAAAACTAGGAATTAAAATCTTCGCTTTTGCTGATATCCCGTCTGGTTATTCAGGAAAAAATATTGATTTGTAAATGAGTTCAGTCATATTTTCACCCTTAAACTTTTATGTTCAGGTCATCTAATTATAGAGAAGACCATGAGAAGGTTCAACACACTCACTCGCTCCCTCCAAAAACAATAAAAAATGAAAAACGTAATTTTACATTTTTTAGTAGGTACGTAAAAAGAACTCGCACCTGCTCACAAAAAAAACTAAAAGCGTTACTTTATTTATTTACTGGAATTTAACATAATCTTCATGATTCTCCCAAGCAAGCAGCCTAGGTGCTTAGGTTGTTTCATGGGATTGGCGTCCATTCTATGTAATTTATATCGTCACGTTAGTGTGTGGCGTATCTCCCGCAGAGGTAATTTCACATGAGCAATGATTGTATGTGATTTCAGTGATTTTTGAGCCTCCTTTGCATTGTGTTAACTTTTGGGAAAGTATAGCTTCACGGGAGGGCCTTCTGCCACTCGCATCTCACATAACTTTTGCATGCGAGTCCTGTGACACATCCCCGGATGCGATGGATATACAGGGCGTGGGTCAGTGGAGGGGAGACTGACCCTGATAGAAGGTGTTGTACCGATGCGCCTTATGAAAACAGGAAATTTATTTTAAAAATAAATTGACATGTTTTAAGTGTTTTTCGTAGATCAGGTTGTGTAGGATGTGATTTTGAGACGAATCCATTGAAAGGTCTTCTTTGAAAAAAAAAGGAAGATTAGCCAAACAAGCACTGAGGTGACGTTATGTAACCAGCCCATTGCAGGTGCCCACTTTGATGAAACTGATCACATCGGGTTCTCTTTAGATGTCATAAAATGATTTATTGTACCGACGACGCCAGCCATGCTTTCTCTCATCGGATCTATTTAACTAACAACTTTATTCAAAATTGTTAGCCCTTTAAATATCGCCACCTTTAAGGTAAAACTGAAAAACTGCTGATTCACTGATTGGAGAAATCGTGGATAAAACATTTTATTGGGTGAAACTTCTCATAGTAAGTGAACTGATTATAAGGAAGTTCTCATGATAAACTTCTAAGCTGCAGGATTTTCACACTTTTTTAAGTGTTTTCTCTCGTAGAAAATAGGAAAAAGGTGCATTTATCTGAGAAAACCATGTGAGCTTGATATGTAACTTATTCAGTTTTACCTTTAAGGTGTCGATATACAAATCAAACGCAGCTACTAATACCTAGCATGTTCGTAGCAATATATTAAGATTCTGCAGTCAAGATAAAGTATAATTTTTAGTGTTTTTTCTTGTGATTAAAATGATCAAGTCAGTGTAACATTGTACGTTAGTATCAAATTCTATGTAATAAAATTCTATACAACAAAAGTATTGTTTTCGTGTGATCCATATTTGATTTTATACATGTTTTCCTTGACTTATAGGTTGGTATGCGGCTGACCACCCATACTGTAAAAAATGGTTCACTTTGCCAATGTCACCCCTGTATCAGGGAAGGTCGGCAAGAGTTGCAGGGTGTGTGTTCATTTGAGAGTTGGTTTTTATATTGTAGGTTCACATGCGGCAAGCGCGAACTTGTACGTGTCTGCTTGTGAGAATACATGTAATGTGAATCCCCAATGTTACATATCTTTGCAACTTATATTAGATTTTTTCCCGTAGAAAGTAGGAAAACGGTGCATTTATCTGAGCAACCTATGTTAGCTTAATATGTCACTTATCAGTTTACTTCTAAGGTATCGATATATAAACAGATGTAGATATCTAGTATTTAAAATGCAGTGCATTTTTCAAAGAATCCTCACAAGTTGTATGCAGATGCTTACTGAAGTAACCTTTCTTGGGTTTTACAGGAAGTACGTCATAACAAGATAATATATACCTACATATGTAGGTACTTCCGTGACTCTGATACGACTTAATAACTAGCCGGACAAAGTTAAGAGTAGGTAGTCTTTCTTACATAATCTCGCAGTTAAAACAATGAAGTAATACAATGACTAAGTTGTAACGATTAAAGTCATGCCATTGAGTAACCGCTGACCACACACTTTCTTTTGTTTCCTGAAGCAAAATATTATTCATTACTTAACGCATTGTTTCTAACAAATATGAAATGCTGTTCGTCACTATTTGACTACAAAAATCACTTGTTTTTCAGTATTGTTATCAGTTCAACCTAGAATAATAGGTGGGCGCTGGAAATGATCTTGTTAATTTTCCCATGGTAAAAGCATTGAAAGAAAATCAAGAATCGGTGTTATGGCCGAGGGGGCCAAGTGGGCTGATCTTTCTAGCGTGTTTGGAATAGAACAACGTTCGTTCGATCCCCGCCTGGCTCATTTGACCATAACTTTGACCCTGGTTCAACAGATGTTATAGGGTAGGTAATTATATTAATTAATAATAAACAATAATAAATTATTAATTCATGATATTATTTCTTGTTTCTGGCCAGGCAAAATAGGTTGGTGAATTGCATTCCTCTTCACAAATCTATTTAAAAAAAAAAAAAGATTTTCTCAAAAAAGGTGACTAATTTATTTTTGTGTCTTTCTAAAATTATAGGTTGGTATGAGGCTGACCACCCATACTGTAAAAAAATATTCACTTTGCCAATGTCATATCTGTTTCAGGGAAGGTTGGCAAAAGTTGAAGGGTATATATGTTAATTTGTGTTTGGTTTTTAATTTGTAAGTACCTACACATGCAGCATTTACAAGCACGAACTTATACGAGTCTGTTTGTGGGTAGGTATACAATTTGTATTAATTTTGAATGTCAATATATCTTTGCAACTTAGATTACAGATAACACATATTATCTTAAGATGAATTCACTTTTAGAAAGAATACTTCAATGAATAAAGCAGCTGAAAAATAAATTCTCAATGTTGAATTTAATAATAATATTCGTTTTATAAGAGTGTAAAATGGATTGAATGCAAATGAATGAAACAAGTTTATTGTTTATATAATTGAGTAATATAACATGTGCATGTGTTCAGATTTGTATGCAGCATTTCCGCGAGAATTTTTAATACTTTTGTACATACACAGGTAGCTATAACTATAACTATAACACCTGCACGATAGCCAACAGAACTAAGCTGTATTTTTTTATAAATCTGTCATCATTTATCGGAGTTTTATATCCTGTCATGGAATACTACGTTAAACCTTCATCACCATAATACATCGATACCTCAATGCTAAAACCGGATAAGTGATATATATTAAGCTAAAATGGTTTCTCAGATAAATGCACCTTATTTCCTTTTTACGAAAGAAAACACAATAAAAATGTGAGTAGCTTACATTACATTGTAATGTAATGATATTTGTCGTGTATGTTCCTTGACTTATAGGTTAGTATGCGGCTGATCACTCATGCTGTAAAAATGGTTCACTTTTCCAATGTCACCCCTGTTACAGGGAAGGACAGCAAGAGTTGCAGGGTGTATGTCCATTTGAGATTTGGTTTTTATGTTGTAGGTTCACATGAGGCATGTGCAAGCGCGAACTTGTACGGGTCTGGTTGTGAGAATGCATGTTATGTGAATCTCCAATGTAACATATCTTTGCAACTTAGATTAGATTAGATTAGTACTTTAAAAGTTTTTTACGAGCTCTTTCTTATAATGAGTTTACTTACTATGTGAAGTTCCACGCAATAAAATGTTTTATCCACGATTTCTCAAGCAAGAAATTACACTATATGTGTATCTTAGTAGTGTTAGTAGTATTTTTTTGTTCAGATTTAATCTTGTTTTTAATCAGTTATCCCAGTATTTTTTATCGATTAAGTTATAAGTATTACCTATCTATTAACCGTTAGCTAAATCTGTGATGACAATGACTCACCTGTGCAATCTTTAATCAATTAAAACTTGATGATATTTTATTAAACTGAGTGATGACATTCCTTATCAGCAGCTGATATTGCAGTTGACACAGGTTCATAATGATTATAAAGGTACAAGGTACATCAATTTACCTCAACTCCTCCGGTGGTAAAACTGAATGTGCTGATTCACTCATTTGAGAAATTGTGAATTACACCAGATTACACATTTTATTGGGTGAAACTTCCAATAGAAAGTGAACTAATAATAAGCAAGTGCGCTTGAAGAACTTCTAAGCTACAGGATTTTCAAATTTTTAAGTGTTTTCTCTCTTGGAGTGACTTATTCAGTTTTACCTTCAAGGAATCGATATAAACAGTAGGTAAAATTGATCATTTGTTTTGCTCGTGAATCGTAAAGTAAATTACATAAAATATTCCTTTGAGTAGAACATGTGCAACACGTAGAAGAGGCATACGATCAGCCCGTAGTCTAGTGGTTAACACTTCTGACTCGTAAATGGAAGGTTGTTGGTTCGAATACCGACGGAGCACAAAAAAATACTATTTATATTTTCAAGTATGCTCTTCGCTGGATGAAAAATTCACGAAATTAATATACCTTTACGGCTTTACCAAAGACCGGTCACTAAAAGTCCATTCAGCCTTACAGCAACTGGGTCTTGCTTGAAAATTGGCACTTTCTACAGCGACGAACAAGCTCGCAGAGGGCTCTTGAGGTGTGATGCACAGAAAAACTGCGCTCACCAAATAAATCGTACTTATATTATTATTACCATAAGAATCAAAGTTTGTCTTTATTCTTCAAGAGGTGAAAACGCACAAGATGGCCAATAGGTAAATACAAAGTTTTAACAAGGCTCTAATTTAATAACAAAAAAATATTTTGTTTAAGGATTTAAATCAAACACTGTTTTATATTTTCACTTTTACAATTATTTATTCTTTAATTTTGCTAACGTTTTCGATCTTAGATCATCGTCAGGTATAAAAAAAAAAAATTATACCTGACGATGATCTAAGATCGAAAACGTTAGTAAAATTAAGGAATAAATAATTGTAAAAGTGAAAATATAAAACAGTGTTTGATTTAAATCCTTAAACTAAATAAATTATTGAATGTGAATTTTCAGTGTTAATACACAAACAATACAAAATATATTAATAACAAAAGTTTACTTTACTAAAAAGTAAATGAGAATCTAAAAAAAGCTTTGTGTGGTAGGTACAGCTTATAAAACTTTAAATACAAAAACATAGATATTTCTTTACTTTATTATTATACAAGGATAATTATTTTGAAAAGCATACATAATTAAAGAGCGCTGTTTGTGTGTGTGTCGCACCTCAAGAGCCCTCTCACATCACGGGTATTTTTTTGTAAAGATGCGTCTTTAGTGCTCTTTTAAAGATACCTACAGTTTTTGGCTTCCTTACATTTTTATTTCTTTATTTTAATTTTATTATTATTTGTATGCACACATGCAGAATGTGTAGGCGCGAATCTACTTGTGCCTGTCTGTGGGCATGCATTTGATATGCGCCTTGAATGTTAATTTATCCTTGCAGCTTAGATTATAGATATTAGGTGGTAGTCTGTTCCGCTTCATTGGACCGCAAACCGGAAAGCACGGTCTTCAAAATTATTGCTTGTCTGACGGTACGACTAGACTAAGTAAACCCCGTACTTTGCAGATCTGAGCGTCTGGAACCTCAAATCTATCTCAACGGGTGAGAACATGCCAGACAAATATGAAGGAGCTGAACCATAATTGACAGCTTTGTAAACCATCAGACAAACATAGGAGACCACCCTCTCCGGAACACGAAGCCAATTCAGTTTTATTTACAATGGAGTATGTATGTACCTACATAGTAAATTACAAACTCGTTGATTTCATCATAAAATGAAATAAATACTGTAACTGTAACTCTGTCGCCATTCCGCTAGGGGAAGCCAGAGCTGCCTCCATTTCTTCCTATTCTGACATACCTCTTTTCATTCATTCATATCCATCACCTTTTCATGCATTTTCTTATTTTACGTTCATTGTGTATATCCCATTCTTTCACAATCTCCTCAATCAGATCACTCCATACTTTTCTCGGTCGTCCTTTACCTCTTTTTCCTTTCACACTTCCTCTGTATGTATAATTTTTCAGTCTATCATCATTCATTCTTTTCACATGCCCAAACCATCTCATTCTATTCTTTTGTACCTTAACTTTCACATCCTCTTTCAAGTTACATTCTTTCTTTACCCAATCATTTCTAACTCTATCCTTCAGAGTTTTTCCTGTCATGCTTCTCAAATGCTTCATTTCCACTGTACATACTTTACTCATTTCACTATCATTCACTGTCCATGCTTCACTTCCATACATCAAAGTCGGTAACAGTATGCCATTGTGTACCAACATTCTCTGCAGATCCATCGTAAATAAATTACCTACATACTCGTATTCATTGTTTTGAACAAACTAGACTGTCATATTGTGCTACACTACATCACCAGCCTCATGAAACCCGTCCTCGTTGAGGACGAGCCGAAATACAGCTGGGAATGCAAATCTCAGGAAGAGATGCAACGCAAAAAATGCAACTAAGCTACACATACAGCGTAACGTCTTGCCACGTTATCCCCGAAGGGTTTCACATGTGGTGAGTGGAACCTATTTATTTGTACAGCCAAGGGGGCCGGCCTTACGCTAACCACTTTAGTTGAAGTGGGGGTTTCCCAGCTCCCGAGGGGACTGGTACTCATTTCTTGTAAAGGCTGAGTAAACCTTGCACTCTGAAGAAACAGGTCAAACTGGTGTAGAAAAGGAGATAAGGGAAAATAAGATGAAGATATTTATTGTTACGTAACTCCTAAAGATTTTGGACGAAAACGACGAGAGATACCTACGTATGTAGAGCTGAGATGGTGCAGCGTCTTTTCGTGATAACTTATATTATTATTATCATCAGTTTTTTTATTTGCATGAAACTCGTTTTAGTGATGAAACTCTCCATTATGTAAATGAATAGTGCAGCCATTATTTTTCATCCAGAGTCGGATCAATGATCAGAAAACGCTCAACCAATGTGAAAAAATGGACAGAAACATTCGGCTTGTAAGCCAGTTTAATAAATTAAACGGATTGAGGTGGGAAAAAGGAAATGGAAAAGAAGAATAGGTACTTAAATAAAATGATGATTGTTTTTCTACTTTCTTACATACTAACACCCGCGTTCATCAATCTTTCCTTAGGTAGGCCTCACTAGAACTTAGAATATATTTTTATATCTTCCACATAGGCATAAATAAAATAAAAACATTCTTCAGGGCTTGTTTTTACTTAGTCTAAGTACAAGCCCTGAAGAAGTCAGTCGTATGTTACTGACGAAACGTAGCAGCCTTCCAAAAAGAATAAAGCAGCCTACAAAAGAATTATTGAACATGGTCTACAAGCCGGAAAGATGGATTCTACATCCTTATCATCATCATCTGAAGCCGGCCATGAAAGCCTAAAAACACTTACAATAAAAACATTCTACCAAGCCTAAGGGAAGTGTTGGTAGGATTGGTGAATACGGGGGTTAATCTGGTTCTCTAGTCTTAAAGACTCGGGGCATCTCACATCACTGTCGTCTGTCCACCGTCCTCCAGGACTCTCTGTCTTGTGCCGCTTCCCTCCATGGTCCCTTTAATCCCAGGACTTCCTTGTCGGCCTCGAGAGTGGCTGCCCACCGTATCCTGAAACCTTAGAGCGGTCGTCTTATATCCATTGATAAAATATATAATTTTATATTGTGTGTTCGTTTTTCCTAAGTATTGTTCCATTCTTTGAAACATAGATTCCTGCACTGAGTCACTGCAATTGTAAGATCCAAGACGATCTCTTGGTTGGCCAATTGACTTAAAAATCCATCCCGTGGTTGGTATGCGGCTGACCACCCATACTGTAAAAAATGGTTCACTTTGCCAATGTCACCCCTGCTTCAGGGAAGGTCGGCAAGAGTTGCAGGGCTTATGTTCATTTGAGATTGGGTTTTTTATATTGTAGGTCCACGTGCGGCATGTGTAAGCGCGAAATTATGCGTGTCTGCTTGTGGAAATGCATTTAATGTGAATCTCAAATGATACATATCTTTGCAGCTTAGATTTAGTTTAGATTTAGATTTAGTGCTCCTCAACCTTCTAGATTTTCAATTTCAAATTCTCTACGAGTTTACCCGAGGCTTTGTGTAATGATTCATCATATTTAATAAGGAATCTTTTGATGAATTGGATAACTAGCGTGAAATGGAATAGAGTGTTCGGATACTCATTTTAACCAACATTTAAAGTTTTATATAAATCTGGATCCCCCCCTGGTAAATGTCATTAGTGTAGGTCATCTTTAATGTAAAACACGATGTTATTACTTAATTTACTAATCTATAGCAGCAATTATCTTTACTACTCCTAGAACTGGAATGCCTTGACTCCGCTAATGGCATGATTATGCTTTTTGCTTCTAAGTTACTTTACGTGCTTGGGTGGGTTTACCGCAGAAAAACATCAATCAAGTAAATCAGAATATTTTTATTTCTATCTTTACATAATCATATTAGTTGCTAAGATAACATTTAAGCACACCCACAAATCAACACACTTAAGTTAGCCTTAAAAGAACATTAACTCTGTAACTCTTACCATTTGCAAGTTAAACAGGAGTGGAGTTGACAAAAGAAAACCATATTTTTATAGTGCTTGAGGTCAGTCTCATTCCAATCTTTTAGTCAAGAAACATAAAAGAATAAAATAAATTCTAAAACCTATAAGCTCTAAAGAAAAGTTAAGTAAACAAAAAACACTTTTCGTAATTTCTTCTAGAAAATGTCGTACAATAAAAAAGTAGGTACAAATTTCAGGTTCAAACTCCAATTATTGTTTTTCCCGAAATCATGACGGAGTTAGAGATAGAATTATTAAATTACAATTAATCTAGATTATCTATTGATTGCCAAGATTGTTCTCTGATTGCGGGAAAAATACAACTTCAATAAAATGAAGTCATAAGCATGGTAGGTACATACTCGTAACATACTCGCAAAAAAATTATTGTATTGGAAGACAAACATGTGTGATACATAAAGTCATAATTACAAGTGTGTACCTACATATTATAGTGACGTTTGTAAGGAAATATTAGGAGCTACTTAAAAATTATCAACATTTAAATCAATTTTCCGATAAGTGTATAAAATTCCAAATACGTATGTTGGAAAACCTTTAGCCTTTTCTCAACAGTGATCTATGATCTGTCTTTTTTATTCTAATAAAACGTTTTAAATGCAGAAGTTGTAATGCATATATTTTCGTTTTTTTATTAAGTATTTTTTTTTCATCTTTTTTTCAGGACAGAACTTTGAGAACCTCCAGGATGACGTCAGTGTGGGGCGCTGCAAAACCCCACCCTGTAAATTAAAGAAAAAGACAAATGTCACTGTAGACATCAAATTTACACCAGGTAAGAAACTCAATCCATCTTTTTAGCTTTTTTTAATTGCACAATTGTTCTTAGAGACCTGTTAGTTGACGGAAAAATCAAGCCTTTTTTCGTTCTTTTTTCTTAAAAACCCCCTTTCTAAGGGCCTTCCTACACTTCTTTTATCGTATCACTTTTATCCATCAAATGAATCTTACACTCACTTAATCCATTATTGTTTTTTTCTTTCAAAAAAACATCTTGATTATTATTCAATCATCGCTTTAATCCTAGATTTTTTAAAAGAAATTCTGTGCGGGAGACTCCCTAGACTTCATGTACCTACTCTAGGGGTCTATGACACTTGTTGTAGTGCCGCAGAGGTGTTTACAAGCTTGGTCGTCGATACAAAGCGCCAATACTCAAGCAAGACCCAGTTGCTGTAAGGCTGGATGGACCTGTAGTAACCGATCTTTGGTAAACGATTATGATTTTTTCACCCAGCGAAGAGCATATTTGAAAATTTAAATGGTATTTTTTTGTGCTTCGCCGGAATTCGAACACATTACCTTCCATTTACTAGTCAGAAGTGTTAACCACTAGACTACGGACCGGTATTGGTAGAATTGGTTCTCAGCAACGTTCATTCATCGCTTTTATCATTTCTTCCTATCCAAGGCAATAATTTTGAGCTCCTGCTAGGAGAAACAGCAGAATGAAGATGGTTCATTTGCTGGTTCATCAGACAGCCACCTCGGCTTTAATTTGATACTTTTCCGTTTATTTCCACATCCTAAGCCGTTTACCAATAAGGTTCTACCCTTCGGAGATTTTTCTTCAGGACAAGAAGGTGCTCATCACCCTTATCCAATGTTAAATTGTCTGGTCAACGCTTGGTCTCAATTCTTTAACATCTTCTTTCCATGGCTTACAGCCCACATCTCTCCTTGGCCTTCTGCAACATTCCCCTCCAGCTCCTCTCCTCTCAGCGGCAGACTTCCAACTAGTCTCCTGGACAATTTGCGCTGCATCCCCTCTCATTCCACCCTCCTACTTCAGTTTTGATGACGACAACTAATTTTCACCTCTTCCTTCTTCTTCCAGAAAAAGACGTCAAATCTCTGACAACAAACGTGTACGCTGAAGTCTTGGGCATTCCTCTCCCGTTCATCGGGGTGGACGGCATCAGCGCCTGCGACAAGATCTTCCTGGAAGATGGAGTGACAGCTGCTCCGTGTCCTCTGAAAGCTGGCACCAAATATCTCTACAAGAACTCCTTCCCGATCTTAGAGTTCTATCCCAACGTGCACGTCCTAGTCCACTGGTCTCTATCGCAGAAGGGAAAAGATTTGGTCTGCTTCGAAGTGCAGGCGAGAATCTTATAAGTTTTATGTCCGTACTATTGTAAGATAATGATAAAAAAATATGTGTTATTCAGGGAAGGTAACTGTAAAAACATATAACTGACTACTAAGAAAATAGAACAGAATTACGGAAAACATGATATGTTTGATGCTGGTCCTCTCAATGATGTTAAAAGGTCCTGTTGTGCTGAAATTAATTTCTTCGAAGTATCAAAGGAGGGATTCGTATAAAATAAGATAAAACAGATTTGCTTTAATAACTAAAAAGGTTTTTGATTATTTTTTAAAAACAATGTTGTGGATCGAGGGCTTGAGTTCAGTGTTCCGTGATCCATTGCAGTGGTCCATTGGAATTAATCATTCCGAACGTTTCGTCTATAGCTTTGATTGGCTTCATTAGAAATGATATAGTGTAACAAAAATTAAGTACCTATCAATGTTTTTTCAGGCATTTTTGGCAGCTTGCCTTGAACGGCAATCAACCAAAACTGTCAGAGTACACACCTTGCTTTGAATAACACTGTTTATCTTTATTTTTTACCAATGTATGTAATTTAATGTACCTTTTTATATTTTATAAATAAACATTTTAAAACTCATTGTGTCTTTTCATTTAAATAAATAAAAAAATGTGTATAACTGAAACAAATCATGTACTCATTCCAAAAAAACAATTGCTCTGGATTATAAATTACTCATTATTTCGTCAATGCTTTTCTTGCAAAAACGTCAATAAGATTGAAGGATTTTTGCGCATTTCCGTTTTAATCATATAAAAAAATGATACAGTCAACTATTAACACTTTTAAGAAACAACAAAATTTGTGATAAAATAACAAATGACACCATTCTCATGACTTATGCATAATAAAAAATATGACGAATTGATACTAATTCAGTATCTATCCGATGTGCATTCGAAAACAAGATTTAGGATTTATATTTTAAGCCTAAGTTCAACAAATATTTCTTCATTTTATTGGTTACATCATCAAGTACCTTTGTTTGTACATACATGTATTGCATTCAAAAATATGTAGCATTGTTTGAGTTGCTTCCCAACTAAGCAGATAGGTAATGAAAAGGAGTATGGGACTGGAAAAAAGGCGCTAGATAGACATAGTTGGCAGCGGTTGATGAAGAAGTCCAACTCTCAATAAAGGTCAATAAAAGTCAGCAGACTGCATTGGCTGGGTCACATCGGCGAATGGACCATCGTAGCCTGGAAAAGATTGTTATGATGACGGGCCAAAAGGGGCGCAGGACAGTAGGAGACCTAGATTAAAGTGGCTGGACGGAGTGGTGGCACACCTTGTGGTAGTCATGTGGGACTGGAGGAGGAAGGCGTTGGACAGACAGCGGGGGCTGCGGCTGATCAAGGAGGCCAGGATCCAATTAGGTTTGTCGAGCCATCAATGGCATGAAAATGATAATTAACAGTCCCACCCTGTTAGAGAGTTTTAAGCTTTATCTGCTAGATGACTACGCACGGGGAAAACGGCATGATCCTTTTGATGTATCGCTATCCCGTACCTACGCATTTCGCATTTACGCATTTCGAAAATCGCATTTGGAATTTTCATCTCTTTGGTGAGCTCTTTCAGTTAAGGCACATGCCTTAACTCTGAGTGTACCTAACTCTCATTAACTCCGCTGACATAGATATATTTCACATTAATTCAGAATCTTTTAGAGATCTGACCAAAGAAATCCTCCCAGCTTGTTAATATCTGTGTGAGGGTGCATTGTAGTAAGGGAAACCTGTTGTGCACAGGTGTGGAAAATAAAGAGACAAATTTATGAGAATCGTGTAACTGGATTTTTTCAGTAAGATAAATAAAAAAAATTAATAATATTAGGATGATTTATTTGGTAAGCGCTGTTTTTGTGTGTATCACACCTCAAGAGCCCTGTGCGAGCTTGGTCGTCGCTGTAGAAAGCGCCAATTCTCAAGCAAGACCCAGTTGTTGTAAGGTTGGATGGACCTTTCAGTGACCGGTCTTTGGTAAAGGTTTATGAATTTTTCAACTAAGCGAAGAGCACTTTCGAAGTATAAATGGTATATTTTTGTGCTCCACTGGGATCTGAATCCACAACATTCCATTTACGAGTCCGAAGTGTTGCCACTGGACTACGGACCGGTCCAAGATGCCAACGACACGCGGTGTACCTGAGCGGTCACCCATCCAAGTAGGTACTATCCGCGCCCAATGTTGCTTAACTTCGGTGATCTATGGGAACCGGTGCTTTCAACATGGTAACGTCTATAATCTATAATCTAAGTTGCAAGGATATATTCATTTAAAGCTCTCAGATGTATGCCCACAGACCAACAAGTGTAGTTCGCGCTTACAAATGCTGAATGTGTACTTACAAATAAAATCCAAACCTCAAATGAACATAAGCCCCACAACTTTTGCCGACCTTCCCTGAAACAGGGGTGACATTGGCAAAGTGAACCATTTTTTACAGTATGGGTGGTCAGCCTCATACCAACCTATAAGTCAACGTCGTTGACTAAAATAAAAGATAGCCACTTACTCAAAATTAATAACGAACACCTGGGGATTATGGATTATGGAAAATGGTGAGTGAATAATTAATATCTACTCGTTCAGATGAATTAATTTATCTAGAAGATAAATCATTCTTAATTTTATAATTACAATTTACAATCAATCATAAAAGATAAATGCAGCAAGTTAAATTGCCGTTTATTTTTAGCCATTACTTAGTTAATTATTCTGAATGGCGATTCAAATATATATTTAGAATGTTATCTCTGTGTTGAAAATGAATTAATTACAAATCCATCACTTACAAGTTGAAGGAATAAACAAAATCGTGATTGATTATCTTCAACTTTTGTACAATGTTTTTTTTTAAAGTACCTATTACTTTAGGTTCCTACGATGTTATTCACACACACCAAACCCACCTCAACTGACACCTAAAGTGAATTTTCCGCATAAAAAAACGATGACCTGTGTATCAGCTATGAAATTTTTTTTTGTGAATAACACTGCTAGAAATCCTCTTTGTAATTTTGAAGAGGAAATATTGATGTCAGGATAATTTCAAGATAAGCCTTGCAGGTAGATCTCAATTATGTTACAAATTGTTTACGCAAATTAAGGAAGAGGTAGGGAACACAACAATTTTGATTAAATCTGTACATTTTAAACAATTTTGTGATTAATATTGGTCGAATCCTTGTCGAAACTTAACCAAGCGCGCTAATTGACTGGCGTTTGGCGACGCACCGACCCGGCCAAACCGTAGTTATTATATTTTAGGTTTATTATTGTAATAAAAATGTCTTAATTGTCTTTGGGAGTCCGTCTAAATAAAAAAAAAAAACATATTTAAAATAATTTCAAATCGTTTCAATAAACTACAATCACCAAAGTGAAGATAGCAGGGATGTGCACAACTTTCAAAGGTGAGTTGGCTATCATATGGTTTTTTCCAGTTCCTGGAAGACTAAATATTTCCCAATCCATGCGTTTGTTTTTCGTCACAGGTTTTCTAATTGAGATTTCAGCCGTTCACAGTTTCAGAAGTCTCGACGACCATCGATAGATATTTGTACTACCTATTTACGAGTATTTGAAAATAGGATGAAATAAAGTATGGCAGCGTATCAACAGCTGATCCATTTTATATCGAACATCGATCAGCCGTTCAGACTTTACCATGTTGTATTCCGTCCTATCTTCAAATGATGCCTGATGGTTTTCGAGACTTCCACCCCAGAGAATATATTATGTAAATATTTCTCAGATCAATGCTTGCGGAATCATTTTTTGTTGATAATTTGTTGCGCAATTCTTTTGTAGACGTAATAAAGAGAATGATCAATTACCTACTTACTATATTAATAAAATGGCGGGTAGTTTTATTTTGTTTACACGGCTCCTTCACCTACCGCAGTTGTAAATAGTAAATCCCTTTATGACATTGATAGTAACTTTATCTCACACTATCTGAAAATGGAGATAATGTGTTGTTATCTCAAGTGGACGACTTGATAGCTAATTACCTTATTGATCTTTAAACAAAGAATAATCCCAATTTGCATTACTAATCCACTGGACGTGCTAACGAAACACAACGGTTGGCTTTTTGTAAAATAAATACAAATTTAAAAAGTGTTGTTTGATATTTAAGAAAATACCTACCCACTTACCTCTCAACACTCATCAACCATAAATAATTTAAAAAATAGAACGACAAAAAATGGCGAAGATTTTCAAGTTTCTGATTTTGTTGTTTGTGGTGGTAAAAGCTGCTGAAGGAGGGCATGTCATCTTTGAAGATTGTGGTAAGTTAACAAGTAAAGCTTTTTTTAAGTTTTAGTTAAACGCAACTAAGAAACTTTTTATTTGTCCCCAAAGCGTTCGTATGTGATGTGTGAAACCTATATATTTATTTTCAGAAGTAAGCCTTACGCCAACCACTTCGCTTGAAGTGGGGGTTTACCAGCTCCCGGGGGGCTGGTTCGTCGAGTAAAGCTTGTCGGTATTTTGATTTTGGGCTTGAGCACCAAAACGGGAAATCATTTTTTAGCCTTAGAACCCTAGTGGCTAGTCCTCTGGTATGGAACGCCAACATTTTACCAACTGAACTATCGACCGGACTAGTTGATCATTATTTTTGAGTGTTAAAAATAAAAATATTTTTTGAAAAAGGTTTTTTTGATTTTCACAATAATTAATTTTATGTTTTGTATTGTTTGTGTATTAACACTGTGAAAATTCATATTGTTTAATTTATAATTTTTGAAGGAATTCAAAGAAAACACTGTTTATTTTCACTAAAAATTATTTAAAAAAAAATTTAGTGAAAATAAACAGTGTTTTCTTTGAATTCCTTCAAAAATTATAAATTAAATAATTAATTTTATTTGCCTCGAGTACTTTCGTCCTTCAAGTTTCTTGAAAATGTTGTTATTATTTGTTTCTTTAAAATGACCTGAAACTTGAAGGTCGAAAGTACTCAAGGCAAATAAAATTAATTATTCTGAAAATAAAACTACGGTTTTGAAAAAATATTTTTATTTTGAATTAAAAATGAATTTTCACTGTGTGAATAAAAGTTAAATTTTTAAGTGTCTTAGTTAAATCCTTTTCCAATTAACGAAGAAGTAGGCGTTGTACGAAGTACGTTCTTGAAGTTGAGATCGTGATATTCTGTAGTGAGTTTTTACTTCAGCATTTTTCAAATGAGTAGGTACCTATATATGTTTTTTTTAAGTTTTCTTCTAAATTGGTTCGGTCGATAGCTCAGGTGGTAGAGTGCTTGCATTCCATGCCGAAAGCTCGGGTTCGAATCCCACCGAGGGTGTCAGAAATGATTTCCCGTTTCGGTGTTTATTTCAAACCCCAAAATAAAATACCGGCAAGGTTTACTCAGCCTTCACAAAAAATGAGTACCAGCACTCTCGGGAGCTGGGAAACCTCCACTTCAACTGAAGTGGTTGGCGTAAGGCCGGCCCCCTTACCTGTAAAAATAAATAGGTTCAACTCGCCACATGCGATCCCTTCGGGGATAACGCGGTAAGGAGTTACACTATATGTGTAGCTTAGTTGCGTTGCGTGGTAAGAAGCAACTCGAATCTATTTATGTATATAAATTTCCATAGTAATGATAAAAATATTTCCACTTTTACACTATTTTCGTAAATAATTTTATATGAAGGTATTTTGTGCAATAACCAAAAGGCATTTACAAGCCCGTGAAGAAAAATATAGCATTTGAACCCCCCCTTTTATTAACAATAATTAACTTCTTGCCTATTAGTATGAATATTAAGAAATAAAACGTAGAAAGGGAGGCGCGAAAAAAAAAAAAACCTACAAAGGGAGGCGTGGTAGCGGTAAAAATTCATTTTTAGGGAGGCGTGGTAGTAAAAGTTTGGAAACCGCTGGCCTATAGATACCTAAATAAAATTGAAGAATGACGTGTAAAAAGCCGCATGTCATTTATAATAGACAATGATGTAGTCTGGCGCCATTACAGAGAACTTTGAAGTTTGAATGATTGATAGCAATGATCAATAAATTATAACGGTTTAAAACACGTTTCTCTGTGATTATCGCGATAAATGAAATCTACATTGTATAATTAAATAATTTATGGATTAATCTGATTATTCATGAAATATCTACTGTAATAAGTTCTACTTTATGCCGTGCAAGGTCTTGGCCCTCTACTCTAAAAAAATTAATGCCAAGGTTTTACAATAAAAATAATCAGGGAAATACTTCAGAGAAGTAATAAAAGTAATCCATAAAGATTCTAGAATACCTACATAAATCACTAATGAGTAATGACTTACTGAAGGTATTTTGTAAGGAATACACAATTAATGAATCACCATAGGTAGGATCTAAATCTAAATCTCAGCTGCAAAGATATGTATCATTTGAGAATAATATTAAATGCATTCCCACAAGCAGACATGCATAATTTCGCGCTTACACATGCCGCATGTGGACCTACAATATAAAAAACCCAATCTCAAATGAACATAAGCCCTGAAACTCTTGCCGACCTTCCCTGAAGCAGGGGTGACATTGGCAAAGTGAACCATTTTTTACAGTATGGGTGGTCAGCCGCATACCACCCTATCAGTCAAGGAATGTAACATCACTCAGATTAATATATAATACGCGCCCACAAGCAAACACGTGTTTTTTGTGAATACACATGCATGTAGATACACTTATAATATAAAAACCTAATCCTTAAATGTACATAACTCTGCAACTCTGGATGTCTTTCCTTTAAACGGGGGTGACATTGACAAAAGTTAACCAACTTTTATAGTATGGGCGGCATGGGCGGTCAACTTCATCAATCAAGGAACAAAATAAATATTACGCTTGCAACTCACTATAAAACAACTAATTCAAAAACAACATTTAAGACTGAAGAGCCTTAGCTGCGCAAACATTGTTGATTAACCGCCATTTTTAAAAATAAAAATACACAATAATCTACTTTACAATTTGTCAGTCTGGTAAAAGCTGCCACTATCTGCCATTGTAATAGATTTCGGTAAAACACATTATTGCTTTATTAGATCCAATAAACTCTATAGTTTATTAGTCTCCACGTCTGGAATTACCTAATTACTAAGATGGTTTATAAGGTGTCCTAAATCTTCATTTACTATTATGGCTATCGTATAACATAAGCGTTGTTTTTAGGCCACATGGTTCCTGCTACCCATACGCCTATGGGTAGCAGGAACCATATCCAATCCAATCATAACAAATATTACAAATTAAATTTAATAATGAATTTCAACAGTTAAACCGTTACCTATTCCTTGACTTATAGGTTGGTATGAGGCTGACACCCATACTATAAAAAATGGTTCACTTTGCCAATGTCACCCCTGTGTCAGGGAAGGTCGGCAAAAGTTGTAGGGCTTTATGTTCATTTGAGGTTTGGATTTCATTTGTAAGTACACATTCAGCATTTGTAAGCGCGAACTACACATGTTTGTTTGTGGGCATACATCTGAGAGCTTTAAATGAATATTTTCTTGCAACTTAGATTATAGATTATAAACGCTTTTCACACTGGATGAATTCTGCCCGGTTTGTCTATGGATTACCAGATATACGGTGTGAAAGCTTTCAAACATCCCATACGCTACTAGACTTTTGACCCGGTAACCCATAGACAAATCTGGCAGAATGCGTCTAGCCTGTAAGACCCTTGAAATAAAGTTAAGAAACTCAATTTGAAACAGCAATTTGAAACATAAAATTTGCAAAAGTATTAAACTTTGACTACAGATCAATAGATGGCATAAAAAATGATAAACCGTAAAATATCTTAGGTAATTTAAAGATTTGTTTTGATTTTCACTTTTCAATAAATAAGAGTAAAAAGTGAGCTGGTGGGTCCTCATGCCTTTCCTTGCATCGGGATCCCTGGTGGGCTTAATCAGAACCTCGGTGGCTGCATATGAAGTCATTTAATGTTTTCTAGAAACATAAATTCTGTGAATCATCCAACGTATTACATAAATTAATGTTTCATACAAGAAAATGATGAACTGTGGATCGTCTTTGGATTAAATGTGTTTCAACAACAGTTTTATTTGTCTGCATTAAATATTCAAGCTCACTTTCCCACATAGGTTGAAATTGCAATAAATTAATAATTAAATAAATAAGGCGGCCATAGTATCTGAAAAATATGCATTAATATTTTCAGCATTCAGATTTTATAAAGTAGATAAACCCGTTGCAAACATGCAAGGTTGGAATTAAGCTGGTCACATATTGCACCCTCCGCTGAAATAATGTTTATTATTATCATGAAGTCAAAACATTTAGAAGTTCTCTATTTCTCAAAAAAAAAAAAAACTTCAATGGATCTGATCCTCAGAATGTTTATAGAACATATTATAGCCATTATTCCATTTCAACATAATATCTAGATAAGTAAATTTAAATGTAGCATTATTTTGTCAATTCTAGGATCCGATTATGAGCTGGACGAGGTGCACATTGCAGGATGTGAGAGGACTGTCCCTTGCTACCTCACTGTGGGAGAGGGGACCAACGTCACCGCCAAGTTCAAGCCAAGTAAGTAGCTAACTAATAATCATTTTATGAATGTAACATAGATGTCACTGCTCATAGAATGACATAGATTGATATGTAGAAACCAAATGGCAGACCCTTTTACGTAGAACAACTTGAGTCCCTTTTCACATGGTCTAATTTCGGTATTGGGATGTATGCTAGCTATCACACAATTTGCCCGGCAATCCCATAACCGAACTGAAACTGGACCGTGTCAAAAGGAAGTAAAAAAAACCCTGATGCAAAAGGTAAGAGTGTTCACTATATTAGATTGTTGTTGCCTCCATGTGTGTTGTCAGATCTTCCCTACATTGACTTCTTTACAAGAGCATTCACGTAGACGTTTCGTCTTCCAGCCCTCATTTTTTTTTCGCAATGCCGGGTATTGAATTTTATCAAGAAATGTCCGCTAGTGCCGCTAGTTAGTAAGAAACAATTATATTGGCGACAATAAAACGTACCATGCGTTCTGTATCTTGGCAATTTTGTATTAACACCTGACGGATTACTGAGTTGAAAAGCTATTTTTGAAAACGCAGGATTATTAGAAATGCCAGATTAGTGAGCACCTACTGAATACTCTTTTTCTAGCATCTTTGAAGTCACCTCAACTGTTCTTATTCCGGTCAAGTCTTGCATGTTCTTGAGCCAAGATATCAATACATCTATTGTTCACTCTACGCTGCCATCTATTTTAACTGTTATAAAAAAGTATGGAGCTTGCACTTCACCGTTCTATACAAATGAGTCAGATCAAATATCTTTGGATTATTTACTTCATCTGATAATGTCTCTCTATGAATTGTAACAATCAAAATAATCAATGAATGTAGTGTTAAGTTGATAGGTCAATAAATAACTCATATGAAGCATACATTTCTTTATATGCGTTAATACAATTATAATTTAAGCATATTTACATATGCATATACCTAAAATATGTGTTTGCTTTGCAGGCTTTGTGTCAGAATCACTAAACCAAGATGCGTACGTAATCCTCAACAGCGTACAGACTGATACATACATAGCCCCAAGTAAGTCTTCTTAACACATAAAATGTTTTTAAATTCAGTTTAAAAATAGACATCTGTCATTTATTCATTCTTGCAATAATTTCAAGTGTCAATACCATACTAAGGACTTTTTGTGGCTGATGTGTGATTAATCAATGTTTGGTATTTGCAGCGGCTTGTGAAGCAACATGGTGCCCCGTCTTGCTGCAAGGAATGGCAAAATATGAAGCCAAAATGACCCTGCCCACCAATATTGCAATGGTACACTTAAAAATAATATTATTCAAACATTTCATACTTTGTTAAAAGCTTGGCTACGTCTTTGTCAGTTCTGATTAATAGTTATTCCTTATATAATTTATTATTGGAGAACAAATAACAATAAAAACTATTACAAAATCATGGTATGGATTTTGTATTCATATGGTTTGTATTATGTTGAAAAAATAAGTCCGGTTTCGCCAAAAGCTCTTCATTTTCAAAAGGATCTTGGTAAATTTACAGTAACATTTTGAGCATATTTCAAACCATGTATTTGAGTCATAATATTTGCATTTTTATTTTTGAACCATGGTCTAGTTCTATTCTAATTCTACTAAGCTCCCTTACGCACTAGCGGTTAACCGCCTAGTCGGTTAGTCGCGCGGCCTGCCGCTTTTCTAATTAAGTATGCAACCGCTAGTGATTTACGCACTAGAACCGCCATAAACCGCCGAACCGCCTAAGCGGCCAGCCGCTAGTGCGTAAGGGGCCTAAGAGATGCTTAGAATTTAGAAGTTTTTATCATAAACAATTTCAATGAAAAGTTTTCATGACTTTAGAATTTTCTAAAAATGAAGGGTTACAAAGTAACTGCCTCATCAATTAATGACATAATTGCAAACTTAAAAGGAAGACTACTCGAAGAATGGAACATTCCACTAATTGCTTTTTGTGTTATTTTTAGAATACCCGAGGCAGGCTGACGTGGCAGGTGTTGAATGAGAAAGGAACAAAAGTATTGTGCTTCTCTGTCGTTGTACAAACTCAAAGTATCATCGGAAAACAAGTCAGAGAGGCCAACAAAGAAAATGTTTTTGCCGAAGAAGTCAAATAAAACCTTGACACAATAATACACCCACCTATTTATACTTTCTAACTGTTTTTTGTTACTATTTTATCCAGACCAGATTTTTTATATTAAGTACTTATTTCATAATAATAAGAATGTAGAGTTAGAAATATTAAAAAAAAAACATTGAGGGCCCTTAACGTTTTAAAAATATTGTTGAATATTTAATACAGTATGCATTAATCATAAACATACTTTTTCTTATTTTTTAGAATAGTTAGTGAAACATTTTCAATAGTTACCTCATTATAAAAAGTGTTAGAAACAATATTTAAGAATTCAATCTAGTCTCTAAGCCTAAGTGAATAGTATAAATAAACGGTTGTGATATTATGGAGTAGAATCAAAAAATATGTTTACTATCCGTTGTTGGATAATATTTATTTATTTTTTACTTTTCTAGCGGATAGGTTAATTATTTTCTTCATGAAAAACATTAACAAAGACGTTATATTTGAGGCAGGCTCATTAAAATAAATATGTAAATATAGCTTTTATTTTTTTACTGTTATTTTTTTTTAATTTGCAGATTATATAAATGCAGATATTGATGAGAGCCTAGAATTTGGTGAATTTTGTGTAACTACAAAATGAGGTCCACACATGAATTGACACAGACAAAATTGTGATGTCCCAGTATGGGTTGCCAAGTAAAAGACAAACAAATATCCTGTTATTGGTTGATAAAGACTGTAGTCCCATACAAGTGTGAGGTTTGCTCGCCCAGGAAAAAAATTCTAACTTCAAATCTGTACTGGGTCCATTGGACTATATTAAATTGAGATGTCCCATTATGGGTTGCCAAGTAAAAGACAAACAAAAATCCTGTTATTGGTTGATAAAGACTGTAGTCCCATACAAGTGTGAGGTTTGCTCGCCCAGGAAAAAAATTCTAACTTCAAATCTGTACTGGGTCCATTGGACTTTATGTGAAACATCACGCTGAAAAGTTGTTGAATTTCTTAGAGGGCAAACAGTCGCAGCAGTCACATGTCTGTGTAATTACGGTCCTTAGCAATCAATAACAAAATAATGATTATAGTTAGCCTTGTTCCTAGCAACCCACTTGTGTGTCAACCCTCAAAGGTGGCAACACATGCTTTTTGTCTATGCAAAAATGTTTTTATTCCATAGCAATGATTGGCATCACTGTCAAATGATTGTGTCAATGTTCTCAATTGTTCCAAATGTTGCCATATTGTCATAGCTTCGGCCACATTTTCAAAAAATACATTACCCTCTCGCACAAGAGGTGTGAACTAAAAGTTTTCTGTTAATTTTAAAGAAATATTATGTCTCTGCACGACATTGTAAATATTTGTTAAGTACCTGCTTATTTCATTATTACAAAGAAAAAACCTTGACATCAGTTAGGTACTATTTAAGGAGACTGCTTCGGAAGTGTGTGCATGGAGTACTCTCAAAGAAGAATCGACAATAAGTTTTAGAGGAAAGGAGGGATTTTAAATATAAATTACTATCTTTCTGCTATAAGTAACTAATAAAAAGCGGTCGATAGCATTTATTTAAAAATACAAATAGGTATTTTATAATGAAACAGAAGTAGGTACCTACTTAAACGTAGTGTAAGTATCAAATTTTGTTTAAGTGAAAGAAATAATTAAAAAAGTCCCAACAAATCCAAGGAAACCTGTCAAGTAAAATTCATACGATAAAGAGTAGGTATTAATTCACCTTCACCATATGATGGGATTTTCATCAGAAACTTTCTCCAAGAAAAATCACGGAAGTGACAGCTCCGCGTTTTTTAGTTACACATCATAAAAGTAAAAAAAAAACGATTATGACGTGTAAATTAACAATCCTGCTTGTATATTTGGCATTGGCGCTCACGCTTTTTGGGTAAAATCGCGATAAAAAAGAAGAAGCACCTTGAAATTTTTTGACGTTTATCTGAAAAAGTACTGAAAAACAAAATCAAACATTTGTATTTCTCCGTGATTTGTATATAAAATGGTGGTTTTAAAAGTTGCTGTATATGATGAAATCGTCAACGATATCAAAAATTTCGATGGACTTGCTGCACATTGCAAAGTTTTTCTTATAGAAAAGTATGCGGAGTAAGTTAACTTTTATTCACAAAAATCCTAACCTCTAAACCTGTACATCAATATTTTTGCTGTTGTCATTAGTGCATATCTTATGAATTATTTTTCCCCGCAGTATTTCCCCCCACACCCTCGGGAGCATCCTCTCTACGCAATGGAAATGGCGGATGATGACGCGGTATAAAAAGTCTAATGCCATTTTTGAAAAGTACTCCAACGAGTACGATCAGTGTAAACAAAATGGTGAACCGCCTGGAATCTTTCTAAGGTAACAATTATGCAGTAAATTTAATGGAGTCGGCACAAAACAATGTGACATCACTTTCCCTAGCCAAACAATGTTTTGTTATTGGTTGCTTAGGACTCAAATCATCTAGACCTGTGACGTCAACTCGTCAAGAGAAATTTGGTATTAACTCCACAATAATGTTCTCAAGCTTGTGAGATATCCTCAATTTATATAAATGTAATAATCAGATATGATAGCAGAGCTACTTTTAGAATGACTGCAAGCATAGTTGCTTTAGCGCACGGAGTACAAGTCTGATCATGACACCTCTGTAAGCTGCCTGCACTCAAGTAGTAACTGAAATGATCTGCTTTTGTACCAACTAATGAGTATGTATAGCAGTGGTATGTGATAGTAAGTATATCAGTCGTATTATGAGCATTCAGATTTTAGTGATTGAAGTTTGATGAAATTGTCTGAGATTACTTAAATAGGTCCCAAATGGTTTCGGGGACAACACATGCAAGGAGTTACACTATATACGTGTAGCTTATTGCGTTTTGCATTGGGTCCACAGATCTTATTACCAAAAATTGCTTGGTTGCGCTTCTCTTCGTTATGTTTACAATTATAATAAGTACATGGTTATTTTTTTATTATTCGGATATTGTACTAACCATTGTAAGAGAACTTACATTATTCTTGACGTTTCGTTAGCGACGTAGCCAATGTTTTCAGGAGACAACTTCTGCATGAGGACTGAGGATGATCTTAAACCTAACAATTCTTCTTTATGTGTCGTGCTGTTTCTTGACAATTACTTAGAAGAAGCTCTCCCTGTCCTAGGCAGCACAAAACAGCTTCTCCACACTCTTCATCCTTTCTTCATCTTGGGTGTTCCAAAGGCTAAGAGAGTTTCTTTCTTCCTCCCCCTCAATTTTCCCTTCCATGACAAGTTGATCAGGATTTCTAATGTGACTTTGTAGGTTGGCGTGTGCGCATGGAATAACTCCCACACTGCTTGCTAGTTGTGTGCTACATCATAGACATAAACCCAACCAAGTGAGATCCCTTATTAAGAACTGTTCCCTGATTGACGACAGAGACTTGGCGTATGAAGTGTATTTGGTAAGATTTCTCTTTACAATCTTGTCAACATTTTTTGCGTGTCTTTACTTTATTATGTCTTTACTGTTGATGAAAAGTACTCGCAACAAACTGTAATCCGTGAAACTAATTATGTCTTTACTTCTGCTTTCAGAGTTCATTATTTGATCACGAAAATGGACCTTATGCCAATACAATAAAGAAGTAAGTATTTTAAATTAACCTAGAATAAATAATGTGCAAGGGTACACGCAGGCGTGCGCTATTACTGCAAATAGCGCGCTGTTAATGCGCTATTAGTGCTGTTAGTGCGCTATTACTGCAAATAGAACATGGTCTAACCCAGCCATACTCAACCTGTGGCCCGACAAGCTTTTCCGTGCGGCCCGCGGACGTGATTTACAAAATCTGGCATTCTATATTTCGTAGGACGTAGAAAGGGAGGCGCGAAAAAAAAAATTTTTGTAGGGAGGCAACTTAAAATTACGTAAGCCTACCCCCCGTCGCCAATTTTTTTTTGGGGACAAAATAAACTTTTGAAAATTGCGTAACCCTTAATGTACGGGGAAACTTAGCCAATTTAGCCTTGCTCTTTTCAAATCTAATATCAATCGCCATTTCCTCTCAGTGTCTCAAAACAAAGCAATGCCACACACACCACAGCAGAGTCTCCCGCACAGGCTTCCTTAAAAAAAAATTACAACTTTTGTTCATTTTTCAATACTAAATTGAAATCTTGGATTTTAAAGTATCCAAAACATATTTTCTTGTGCGCCCTACAGCTGCATATATCTATAATGAAGTATCTATAGATCATCTGCTTACATTTATGCCCGCTTTCCACTGCGAGCGGAGCTGACTCCGTACGGACTCCGCTCGACTAGCAACAGTAAATTTCATAGAAGTGCTTCCACCGACAGCGAGTCAGCGGAGCGGACTGAGCGAGTACAAAGAGTTACGAAAGTGGTCGCAGAGTTGAGCGAGTTTCCAGCGGACTCCGTACGGACTCCGCTCGACTAGCAACAGTAAATTTCATAGAAGTGCTTCCACCGACAGCGGAGTGAGCGGAGCAGGCTGAGCGAGTAAAAATGACTCCGCTGTGTCATGGTCTCGGCCGCTAGTTTTCAACTGACTCAGCTCCCCCGTGCCCCCCGCGCCAACCCGCGCAGTTGCGTGACAGCGATAAAACACACCATACATGATTTACAAAAACACATCATACATTATTTTATAAATTTGAAAATATTAAAATGTATGTTTTATTTCAAATATCTACATTTTATGTTTAAAGCAAAATAATACATTACTTTTTATGTTTCGAAACAAAAAAAAACTCTTTTATTAATAATTAAAACGTTTGATCTGGGCGTAGGCTGCAACGAGCTGTCACACACTAGTTGGCTCCGCTAAGCCAGCTGTAGATGGAAGGCAAACAACTCTTTCATCTGACTCATCTCATTTCCCGCCTAGCTCACTCCGCCGAGCTCGTTGGCTGTGGAAGGCAAATACCATTATTTTTTAAAACTCTTTCGCAATGGAAGGCCAAAACTATTTCACTACGCTCCGCTCAGCTATTTCCCGCTCCCGCTCAGCTATTTCCCGCTCGCAGTGGAAAGCGGGCATTAGCTTTGAGGAATGTGTCGCACACTAGCACTCTATAGTAATATTATTACTCTATGCTTGGAGGTGTTTGTAACTATCTGTCCGTTTGTAGGGAATCTTCCTCCCCCTTAGCCCTTTGAAATAAAACGTATTATTTTCTTTTCAGTTGCTTTGGCCTGGAATACGAGCATAGACTAGAGGCAGAGCTCCACACCCTCGACATTCCCTTCATCAATGAAGACGCACTGAGAAGCAAGGGCTACGACCGCACACCAGACTTCAAGTTAGTGCTACCAATAGCTGTGGATGGCTTTGTCATTAACTGGATTGAGAGTAAAGCGTCGTTTGGAGACAAAATCACTCATGCTGGCAACGTAAAGGACCAGCTGCTGTCCTACTGGAACAGGTTTGGCCCGGGACTGATCATCTATTGGTTTGGATACATTGAGACGTTAAATCCAGAAGGCGATAAAATAATTGTATGTGATGGATTCCCGCCAAAAGAGAGCATTACTAAAATGGATTTGAAAATGTGATTTTTGTTACTTTGTGATATATTTTCTGAAATAAATGTTTTTTTTAATAATGAGTTATTTTCTTCCTCAACCCATTTCCTTGACATATAAGTTAGTACTTAGTATGAAACTAACCACCATTCTGTAAAAATTGGTTCACTTTTGCCATTGTCACCCCTGTTTCAAAAGAGGGCGGAAAGAGTTGCAAGGTATATGTTGATCTGAGGTTTGGGTTTTTATTTTGTAAGTTGACTTGCAATCTACTTGTGGGCATGCATTGAAAATAAATATTCAATGTTAATCTATCTTCACAAATAACGATGGTGGTGATGAGACTTCCAGCCCAGGCATCATTAGTTTGTCAAAGCGTGAGTTCAACGGACTACTAAAATGTCTAAGAAAACCCCCCTAGAGTATAGATAGCCCTAAAATGCCTCACCTCAAAGCTGTAGAGCTCTTATGAAAGTTGCATTATTATTTAAACTGTTTAAAATTGTCAACTATGATTGTCCCGTATGAAGAACACGCATGTCTTCATGGTTGAAACTTTTTAACGAGAAGTGAACACTATTGTACATATGTAATGCATTCTTATCTTCTCTTGCTGCAATATTTCACTTTAATAGGATTCAGGACACTGCGAGGTAATGAGAAACACCATTTTAGTTGTTTTATTTAATTTTATGTAAATTTCTAGTTCCGTTCACAATTAATTATACCTAGTCGACAAAGTTGTTATAACAAAAAGATTGTTGTGATGCAAATAACAACAGATTGTTGTACCTACTACAAAACATTAAACAAATATTAGGATGGTTAATATGTTGCTTAATAGGAATGATGACTCCTGATAATTACAAGAAAATATGACGGACTCCGACTTGCATAATTTTACTTTCATTATTAACAATTTGAAATATAAAATAGAAAACTCAAAAAAGTTTTTTTTTTCAATTTTATTTATTACAAAAATATTTGGACAAGAAATGCAAAAAGTTTTTTATTTGAATAAAACATGATGATAATGGTTCTCAAAAAGACATGCTGACTTCTTAATACGATTCACTTTAATTTAGAAAATTATTAATTTAAAAAGAGTTTAACTATTATAAAAGTAAAGTCTATAAAGCTATAAAACATATTGCTACTTATTATCACTTATAAATTTGTGAAATGAGTAATTTGCAGCTCCAACTTATAGACCTGTCCACTATTGAAGCACCAAAAGTAACATGAGTAAAGTAAAGGCGCCAGGATGAGCGGCACGGCACCATGACGCCAATAAACTGAAACACTGCTCAGGATGACTTGGGCTTGTTGATGTTTGTGCACAGCAGTACGCCGATCCTAACACTTTCAATGCGTAATTTCCGGCATTGACTTTCACGCAATCGGAATTGTTTTAAAACATTGATTTCATTTTGAAAAATTAAGTGTTTTTAATGACTTCTAAATTAAAAATCAAGTGTCTTTACAGAATCTGTGAAAAAAAAGACACACCGCAAAGCTCACATGGCATTCCAGAATGACATCCATGTAGAGTGTGTAAATGAACCTAGATGACATTTAAGTGAAGCGGCTGCTGAGATATATGATGACAGGCGGCTAAGTAATAAAATTAATAGCCATCATTTTGCTTGTGGCCAATGGCCAAAATATGCCTGAATTTATAACGCAACCTTCCAGACTTACCTTTGTACAAGTTAAGACCTGACAATTGGGATTTCAAAAAATACATAAAATAAGAACCGCAAACAAAACAGCTAACTTTATAGTTAACTGCCAAAAATGTTTTACGAGTAGTTCTGTTTGCAAGGAAGTTGATTAGGATCCATGTACTACTGCAGGGGTGCCACCACACAGAGTGTGATTAACATAAAATGTCTTAAATGAAACATGATTATAATGAAATATGCTAAATAATTTATTACACAACTTGAATTATTCTCTGTAACGGACTAAGCTTAGTGGGAAAAACATGATTACATAAAAACTATAATTTAATCACTTAAAATGTAAAACAAAATGATATAAAATTGATGAAAAAACTTAATCTGATTTTGTTGACAAACTAAATAAATATTCTACACTACAGTCTAAGTAAATATAAAAATAATGTTATTATGCGGGAAAGCGTTTGATTGGGTTAGTCCTTTGTACGTTAGCAAGCGATAAACAATATAAATACAATGTTTAAATGTCGCAACTCCAATCTATAAGCGAATTACATAACAAATATATCAAGTTCACCAATCACATTCAGTCTTTTAACGTCGACAACTCACATGTTTTAAAAACTACCGGAAATGATCCAAATGATATTTTATTCACTAGTTATCCGCTACAGCAAGGAAACACTTGATCACAAGTCAGGAGAGTGCGGAGTACGGCCGGCAAATGACATGTTATAATTGTTAGTAACTTATTTACTGGCAGTTCAAACATTGAACTCAAAACATCAATATATTGGTCCAAAATTTAAAATGTCTTTTTGTTGTTGTTGTTGATATAACAATACTTTTGAATGAGATTATAATAGCTCCTAAAATAACACTAATGGAAATGAATTGCACCATGTAATGGGAACAGCAGATGCTGTAAATACTGAAGGAGATGCTTTTACATCAAGTAAAAACCTTTACGTTTATACTCAACTGTAGAGTTCACCATGAATTGTATTGAAAGTAAAACACCGCCTATAGTGAGCATTTTACTTAGTCACTAAAGCGCAATGGTTGAGTTTAAATACAAAGTTTTATACTTGTGAGGCAATGATTGTAAATGATCAGCAGTCTTGTTGGTCTGTGAACATGCAAATAATTCTAAGACACAGCTCTGATAAGGAGCAAAATACTTTGAAACTGAATTGAACGAGAATAAACAATGTCAGGAAAAAACTCCCTGCAGTAGGTGACAGTCAGTAGCATTCATCTATCTGAAAATTTTCATAGAAACATTGAATTTTATTCATGCTCATCGGGCGTTGCTACAAGATTAAAATCATAACATTGTTTCCCAGATACAAAAGTCCCTCGACATAACGTCACCACTGTAATTATTACAAGCATTTTTAATTCTTCTAAAATATATTATTTTCTTTTCAACAATTTTCAAGGAAAAAATATACACATTCCTGGGAACACCTTCCGCGTTCTCAATGTGTTGTTTTAGTTTGGGCGGAGCACATCTGTGATCTTGCTACGCGCCCATGGAAGAGGGCAACACATGATTGTCTGTGGTGCTGGTGTTGCCGTTGTGTTATCTGTAAGGGGTGGAGGTGTTGCTAGAGCTGTAGCTGTGACTGGGTGAGGGTGGTGAGCGTGCCCCTCGTCTGTCTCTCTCTCTGCTGCTCCCGTTCAGCCACTCGGCCTTCCCTCGGTTTTTTCCTTCTAAATGTTATTTTTCTGCGGAGCCATCCTGCAACAAACAACCTCCATTTTGTCATACATGCTGTGATAGATTCTGAACAAAGATGTTTTTTTTTAAAATACTTTTAGCCCCATATTCAACAATCCAACCAACACTTCTTTTAGGCCTCACTAGTGCTTAGAATGTTTTCTTTTATTCACCATCGGGCTTATTCATTAGATTGGTTGCACCTAAAATAAGATTTAAACCCACTTATTTCTATGGGCAAATTGACCTTAAACTGGTTTAAAAATTAGAACCTTTTTATAAATACGGGGGCATATGCATAAATAAAAACCAATTTAAACGCTAACGAGGCCTATGATGAATCTTATTAGGATTGGTAAGGCGGTTAACATTAGAGTGTTGTTTTCCGGAATCTGTCGCATTATCATTCAGAGCTGGCAATTCTGTTATATCCATGACTTTAATGCGCTCCTTCACTTATTTGATTATGATTTAACAGTTGTAATCACATTGCTGGAGAAGCCCATCATACACTTGGGGGAAACACATGGAACTACCAGATTCAATAAACCAAACCAAAAGATCCCATAAAACCACACTAATGTGGCAGCTGCCCAATATTTTATTTTTGCTTGTTAGGACCTAGGAAAAATTATGAAAGCTTTGTTGAAATTTTAAGTGAAAATAAAGAAGCTTTCATTTCAGGAACAATTTCTTACTAAGAAGCAATGAATAATAACATGAAGTACATTCTATACAACTCACATCGATAATGCAAGATAGATCTTAATTTTTCAAACACGGAGGATGACTGAGCAGATTTGATGAGAACCAAGCAGGGAGAGAACACGTAAATCACAGTTCACAGAAATCATCTGGGCAACGGCAAACAGACAAGCGGCATTTTTATTTAATTTTTTGATCCAATCATTCAAATCAAAAGCACAATGAAGAAGCTGTTACTGAAATCTTGTGAAGAAAGAGGGTATTCTTGTATTGTCTTGTATCCTGCCGCCATTCCTCTAGGGGTGGCCGGTACCTCCACACAAGTGCCTCCACTTGACTCTGTCCTTGCATACTTCTTTCATCTCATCTAGTTTCATCACTCTTTTCATGCACACTCTTCTCTTGTTTACACTCTGTATATTCCATTCATTCGCAATCTCACTTATCTGATCAATTCATTCTTTCCTAGGTCTTGCCCTTCCACGCTTACCTATTACATTCCCTTTATACACTTTTTTTGTCAGTCGGTCTTCATTCATCCTTTCAATATGTCCAAACCATCGCATCACACTTCTTTGAACTTTCACACTTTCTTTTACTCCACTCATTCCGAACCCATTCGTTTCTCACTCAGAAAAAAGGGTATTCAAAATGAAAATATATCAATGCATAATAATGAGGCCCACCCGTGAATAAGCAGACAATATTGTGTCGTCACCTGGCCGAGTTGCTAGGGAGAAGGCATACAAATATGTTGTTACTAGTTGCTAAGGACGGCAGTCCCATACAAGGCTGACAAAACCAATAAAGCTCACCGAGAAAAAAGTTTGAAATTAAAAAGTCCTAGATTGTCCCCTTTGATTCAATGCGACAAAATTTTAGAAACCTTTCTTTTACATTGTATAAACTATGTGTTTTGTAGTTTTTGCATCACTGAGTATATTTACAATAAAGTGATTATTTAAACTCCCCTGTGAAAAGTAATTAATTTGTAGAGGCATTATTTGTGCTGAAGAAATATTTACTGTAATTACTTATTCAATACAAATAGTTTTTATGATTACCTACTCAAATAAAGCGGTGGGGAGTGAAATTTCAAAAGAATTATTCAGCTTTCATGCATTTACTTGTGAAAGGAAACAACTCATATTTGAGTTAATAAAAACAGTCAATTTTAAGTTCCTCTAAACAGAGTCCTTCCATTTTCCTGATAATAATTCCTTCTAGTTGCTTGATATTATTCTTCCGGGCTTTGACCGTGGTCCATACCCAGAAGAACAATATCAAACATCTGAATTTGGCCGTGAAAGCCTGAAAACTTTGAATTCCTTTTAGTGGTTCTGATAATTATAAAACCAATATTCACATGCATACTTCAAATATGTACATTTTTCATAAATAATTTTTTGTAAAAAAACACTGGAACACTGTTAATGAAATCAATATTGAACACATATTATGTTTTATATACACAAATATTCACAAAATAAGAAGCTTGTGAGTGCGATGATTTTTGATTAAAATGCAGTTAGGGTTTGAATGGAGTATGGGTAAAGCGCTGACCATTTGGGTTCACGAAATCAACAAAAACCACAAACCAAGCTTACAAACTATAAAACACACTATTTCCAGCCAAATGATTTATATATTAGAGCGTCATATACTCAAAATATGGCACTATCGCCGAATACTCAAAATTCCCAGGAGAGACGTGGTAACCAATACAGAAACCTTGACGTGAGCCAGAGTTGACAGGGAGCTGTTGACAAATACCCGCTAGGACACAGATGTCCTGGCTGGGAAATAAAAGAGAGTGGACCAGCATCCCAACATCATATACAGCTGCAAAGATTGAGATGGGCTGGACATGTGCAAAGGATGCCCAACTCAAGGATCCCTAACATATTATGAATAGGCAATAGGCACCCAGGAGGAAGAGACGGATCGAGGCTGAAGATAACAGAGGCCAAGGCTCAATACGGGCTGTAGAGCTATTGAAGCGTCGAGGAGCTGTTTCAAGTGGCACAGGACAGGGAAACAAGGCACTCGATAGAGCACACAAAGAAAAAGATACTCAAAAAAATGCCCAGTGTTTGATCTCAATTCTCAACAGTCATAAAAATGGTCATGCTGTATTTGATGCAGCGGGAAACCCGTTTTTTTATCTGGCAACACTGGATTCAGCTGGCAACCCAAGTGCTCCAATTCGATCATGAGTTGAAGGGATTCACAAGGTTGCTAAGAATGTCTCCTTCCCTCCGTGCCATCACAAACTCAGAACATTGAAGACAGTTCAGATGATAATTTTCAGGGATTTTAAGGTCGATTCAGGTGTGTTTTATAGCCCGTAAAATATGGTATGCGGTTTGTATATGTCATTGATTCGGCCAGGTTATAAATGTTTGATCTGTTAGACTAGACGACTGGTACCAACAACACCCCACAGAGATAGTTCCATCCGATGCAGACCAATATTAAAGTGACACCAAACGGACATTGGAGGTTACCTGCTAGAGAACGGCGCTTTTTGCTTGGTTTACGCTCAAAGATGGTTATTGGGGGCAACTGTCAAACAACCGCCATGTTAATAAACATACATTAGTTTGTAAATAAATTATTAAATAGATTTAAACAGAGGTGAACAGCTCAGTCACAGTATTTTATTTTGGCGTTGGGTTCTCATGGGCGCCATTTTTGTTATTGTATATTATAGAATTTTCCACTTGACAATGACTGACAACAAATCATGCATAGAGTAAATGAAATAAATAAAGACAGGAAAATTAAGTAAACTTAGTACAGTTAAGATATCAAGTTTGTGCAAAATGTCTTTGCACACCGTATTGAAAAGAAGCAGACAATATTATTAGTTGATTAGAATATGTATAGGAATGAGATCACACACCTGTGAGGGGCCATTGACAGCTTTAGGGGCGGCTTGCAACCTTTCTACGTGCTCCTTTAAGCGGGCATTCTCCTGCTCAACAAACACAATCAAATCCATACACTTTTGTTCATATTATTTCTTCTTTAATTTTTTAGACAATAGAATTTGATTATCCGAATCCACATTATCTGAGGTCGCCACTTCTTTAATTTACAATTGGCCAAAGAAGTATTTACTTTCTATGTAAATATTACTTCTAAGAAAGTTTCTCATCCTGAAGCTTTGAAGCTTAGCTTATGCGGAGAAGCAAAATAAGCAATGCAACTACGAGCAATGTCAGCATAAATTTGCCGGATGAAGACCTGGAGAACCATTTTGCCAAAATTTACAATTCTTCTAATCTAATCTAATCTAAGCTGCAAAGATATATATCATTTAAGATTTAAATTAAATGCATTCCCACAAGCAGATATGTATAATTTCGCGCTAACACATGCCGCATGTGGACCTACAATATAAAAACCCAATCTCAAATGAACATAAGCCTTGCAACTCTTGCCGTCCTTCCCTGAAACAGGGGTGACATTGGCCAAGTGAATTTTTTATATTATGGGTGGTCAGCCGCATAACAACCTATAAGTCAAGGAACTTGATTACGTCAAATGATTATTTTGATCTCTTTTTGAAATTATCTTTTCACACTGTTTGTGTATTTATACGTGTGTACCTAAATACATAAGAGTCGTCTATTTCCAAAAGCCTCTATCTCCACTTACAGTAAAAAATGACTTTTTATATTTTTCTCAAGAGATACGTACCCTTTATCTTTTGTTTTTATTTTTGTTCCTATGTTTGCTGTATCTCAAAGTTTGCCAACGGTTAGTCCTGATTCTTTCATCGTTGATATTGAAAATATTGACTTCTCAAAATAGGTTGCTTGTGGAAATAGAGGAATTTTAAAACACAATTCAAATGAAATTACTGGTAAATAGCAAATAAAAATGTGATTTAATTTAAGAGCATGTAATACAATATTTTTTTATCGAGGTAGGCTCGGTTCACAACAGTTTGGATAATCAAGTTTCTAGTGTAATTCATTAGAGTATTTGTTTGTCTTTGATTACCTCTAATAATTTCTCCATATTGGCCATGTCTCCCAGTCCAGCCTTCCCCAGTACTGGTGCAGACGGACTCTCCGCTAACTGCTCACTGTTTCTTTGCTTACTTTCTTCTGCTAACGCCAATTCTAATGATTCTATTTTTTTCTGCATCTAAACAAAACAAAAATAAATCACTGCAGAATATGTATTACAGTTGATAATGATAATAATGATAGCAGCGTTTCAACTTACTTGGATAATAGAATTTTGTTTAAGTTCATCTAATTCTAGTTGCTTTCTTTGCACTTTGCTCTCCCACTCCTGCACATTTTTAGTCACATTGCTCTGTAGCCTACTGAGGGCGCCTTCCTGCAAATCAGAAAACACTTCTTGATAATCATCACAGTCATAGTTTGATAACAAAGATTCAAGCGCCAAACATCCTTTTGTTTTCTATATTTTCATACAATTGGTTGGATGTTATTATTTTTATAAGTTACCAATGGATAAGGATTTGAATGAACAAAGGATAGAGTGTTGTGAATCTTCAACAAAATATCAAATGACAGTTATTTCTCTTTAAACAAATGAAAAACTAGGATGTAGTTTTTCCAATGTCATTGATTTGGATAGGTCAAAATGTCGATTGATCTGAACTCCTAAGTATGGTTCATGGCCGCCAGTCTCATCATTGTGGCTTACTTATTATTAGCATTGTGATAAGTTGGATAAGAATCCACAAAACCTTGGTAATGTACTTCGTGTAGGTCAAATTGAAGTCGGTAAAAATAAATTAACTAACACAAATAAAATTGCTTATTGAATAGGTGTAAGGTGTAAATTTAATAGGTACAATTATCTCCTATTGCGTTTAAACGAAACAAAAACAAGAACAAATCTTTCCACTTTCCAAATGATCTGTTAACCCGTGGGACGCCGGAACGCAGATCTGCGCTGTCCCCGTAGAGCGCCGGAACGCAGATCTGCGCTCGAAGGACATATCGCGATTTTTATTTTTTTTCTTTAGTTTTTGTGTAGCAATAAGACTGAAAATCGCTCAACATGTTCCTATTGGGTGAAGCCATCAACTAATCAAATCACGGCATTCATTTCGGTTATGAAGGGCTTGTGGAAAATATTCAAAAGTTCGAAAGTTTTCGCCGTGAGTGGACGTGCATTGGACCTCAAAGTTTACGGATTATAAATACATCATTTGAAAAACGTAAGTAAAGTCTATATTTTCTATATTTAGATCATTATCCTAATAGCATTGAATAAAAATATTACGAATAAGTAAGTAAAATCATTTGATAAATCAACATAAACTTTGATACTGACTGTTAGTCAGAGCAACGGTACTTTTGAATATTTTATTTCTTCATATTCTTATTCTACCGTGAATATGTTTTATACACAGTTTTGAAGATAATTTTGTAAGCATTTCGTTGAAATACAACAATAGAAGCAAGCTAGAGTATTTTTTTCTAAATTCTTGTCGAAACTTGTAGGTAGCCGTCAGAGCACAGATCTGCGCTTCCGGCCGAGCGGTTTAGGTACAGGCTGGTTCGAAACATTTTGACCCTTGTATGCCCAAACGTATTTCCGTCAAATATTTGTTAAGTAATGCATTAAAAATTAGTAAGTGGTAAAATATGACACAGTGTGCACAAAGCCAAAAGTAAGTTTTATACAGACTAGATCTGTTCTGAAATTGTGTTTTTATTATTTCGTCTTTTTTTTCTATTGCACTCGAAAGAGGCATAAATTAAATTACGTTTGAGGGTGAATTTCGTATGTATTTCGTCTTTTTAGATTTTCTTAAATTTTTTTTTTACCTGCTTTTCACCTGCACTTTAGAGAAGCAAAAAAGAAATTTAATGTTGGCGTGAAATTTGTACAGACCAAGTCTTTAGTGTTTCTTAAATTGTGGTGTTTTTTTTTAATTTTTTTTTCTTTTTTTTCACTTTTTCCAAAGAGGCTGAAATTAAATCATGTGTAAGCGTGAATTTCGTATATACGTTGTAGATACTAGATCTATTCAGACTTTCTTAAATTGTGTTTTATTTTATTATTTCCCTTTTCTCACTTGCAAATGAAGATTATTTTTGTTATTGTTAAAATAATAAGAAGCAAAGATATTTTAGTAGTAAAGATATTTAAATGAAATAAAAACGACTGCACAGAAAACAAGACAGCATCTCATATTATTTTGCATAATAAAAAAAATGCTTTGCTATTTTTGAAAAAAAAAAACAATTTAAAACATTAATATCTCAAAATAAAAATCGGTTCAAAATATATTATATGTAATAACCCTGTATGCATTATTGCTACTTTATGTCCCACAGAAACATCTACGATCTGCTAACATATTTTATTATTTTTTGTAGATGGATAACAATGTGAAGATGGCATACCCGGTGATGCGGTCACCCGAGGGAACCCTTCAGGTGATACCTGAGGAGGGTTTCCCGGTACGATCAGTGAGATGGAGCTCCGGAGCTACTCAGGTAACAATTTATTTCCATTCATATTTTCAAAACCGAAACCTTTGCTTATTTATCGTCTATCGGCTTTGCAAAGATATATTAATATTTAACCTATCTAGCCCCAGCAATTTTGTAAAAAAGCGCCCAGAGCAGAGGGATTTGCTTGAGATTTTTTGGATAAATACCTGAAGCAACAATGTCTTTCAAAAATTTGGTACTTAAATCAACGTATTTGTTTATACAACATTCAAGCTATAGCTTGAAATAAAAACAAGTAGAAACTAACAAAAAACGTGACTTAAATATTAGATTTTTTGGTTATGAGAATATTTTTTCCCTTTGGCTTAATTTTTTGTGTCAGTTTTTGTGTTTCAACATTTCATTTCAACACTAAAAGTTTGTAAAATATGTAATTGTACAGAGAATTTATCCAAATTACATATAAGTTTGATGTGCTTTGAAGCATTCTAAAGGTCCGATCGCTACTCTTTAACTTCACGGCCCCAAAATTAATTCTAGCATTTTTATTTGTTTCAGGTTGTACGAGCGTACGACAAGTGGTATATGAAAGTTTTTAAGCGCTTGCTCAACACTAGTATCCACAATAGCTATGTAATCTATAGGTGCAATGATACTAGCATGAATAATAGGCAATTTCGATTAGCCTTGGCGAAGGCCCTTTCCCTGGAGGGTGAGCATACTCAAAGAATTAGGCCCGCTACATCCTCAAGCAACCTCGCAGAACGGTATAATCCAGGCAATCATTTCCCAGCATGTGTATTGAACGAGAATGCAGCAAATAGGACTAATAAAAAAGCCACTAAGTACAAGAGGGGGCGTTGCATGCATTGCTTGTCACTTCAACGGAGAACCGACACAAGTGCTCAGTGCACTACATGCAATGTCTTCCTCTGTCTTGGTCAATGTTGGGTAGATTATCACACCCCACCTAACCAATAGTGATTTACTAAATGGTGTGTGAGATCTTAAGTAGTGTTTTACACACCCCAGTTTTTTTCCCGGTGAAGTGTGGTATCATGTTTGTTAACTTGCACGGCTTACATGATTTAACATTTTGTCGACTGAAAAACCGGGGCGTTTGAAAAAAAAACTTAGAGGATCTCACACCCCACTTAGTAAATAGTGACTAAAAACTAGATGGGGTGTTAGACGCTCTGGTTTCTTCCCTGGCGATTTGAATGAGCATGTCGTACTTGATCAACACGTGGGGGAAGAAATAAGGGTGTGTGAAATCAAACATTGTTTATCTATCTGTATTTTTTTTTTTTTTTTCCACTTGCACTCACTCATTTCACTTTCACTTCAGTTTCTTTTGTTTTGTTTGTATAATTTTTCCTTTTTCTTCACTTTTTTCCACACATGTTGAAATTAAGCTATGTTTCGGCGTGAATTTCGTATAAACTTTGTAGATACTAGGTCTGTCCAGACTTTAATATTTTTTTTTCACTTGCACTCTAGAGAACCTAAAAGTGTGCTTTATTTTAGCGTGATTTTGTACAGACTTAGGTCTGTTCAGACTTTTTTGAATTGTGTTCTTATAATTTTTCCCTTTTTTCACTTTTTTCCACACATGTTGAAATTAAGCTATGTTTTGGCTGAATTTCGTATAAACTTTGTAGATACTAGGTCTGTCCAGACTTTCTTATTTTTAATGTTTTTTTTTTCACTTGCACTCTAGAGAACCTAAAAGTGTGCTTCATTTTAGCGTGATTTTGTACAGACTTAGGTCTGTTTAGACTTTTTGTGAAGTGTGTTATAATATTTCCTTTTTCTTCACTTTTTTCCACACATGTTGAAATTAAGCTATGTTTCGGCTTGAATTTCGTATAAACTTTGTAGGTACTAGGTCTGTCCAGACTTTAATTTTTTTTTTTCACTTGCACTCTAGAGAACCTAAAAGTGTGCTTTATTTTAGCGTGATTTTGTACAGACTTAGGTCTGTTCAGACTTTTTTGAATTGTGTTCTTATAATTTTTCCCTTTTTTCACTTTTTTCCACACATGTTGAAATTAAGCTATGTTTTGGCGTGAATTTCGTATAAACTTTGTAGATACTAGGTCTGTCCAGACTTTCTTATTTTTAATGTTTTTTTTTTCACTTGCACTCTAGAGAACCTAAAAGTGTGCTTCATTTTAGCGTGATTTTGTACAGACTTAGGTCTGTTCAGACTTTTTTGAAATGTGTTCTTATAATTTTTCCTTTTTTTCACTTTTTTCCACACATGTTGAAATTAAGCTATGTTTCGGCGTGAATTTCGTATAAACTTTGTAGATACTATGTAGATAAAAATAAGTCTGTCCAGACTTATTTTTAATGTTTTTTTTTCACTTGCACTCTAGAGAACCTAAAAGTGTGCTTCATTTTAGCGTGATTTTGTACAGACTTAGGTCTGTTAAGACTTTTTGTGAAGTGTGTTATAATATTTCCTTTTTCTTCACTTTTTTCCACACATGTTGAAATTAAGCTATGTTTCGGCTTGAATTTCGTATAAACTTTGTAGGTACTAGGTCTGTCCAGACTTTAATAAATTTTTTTCACTTGCACTCTAAAGAACCTAAAAGTGTGCTTTATTTTAGCGTGATTTTGTACAGACTTAGGTCTGTTCAGACTTTTTTGAATTGTGTTCTTATAATTTTTCCTTTTTTTCACTTTTTTCCACACATGCTGAAATTAAGTTATGTTTCGGCGTGTATTTCGTGTAAACTTTGTAAGTACTAGGTCTGTTCAGACTTTCTTTATTCTTGTTTTTAATTTTTTGTTTTTTTTTTTTCACTTGCACTCTAGAGAACCTAAAAGTGTACTTTATTTCTGTTCAGACTTTTTTTGAATTGTGTTCTTGTTATTTTTCCTTTCTTTTTCACTTGCACCTCAAAGGGGCTAAAATAAGTTATGCTATATTAAATTAACCATGATGGAAAAAGTGATCAAATTTTTAATACAACAACTACCTAATCTGGTCCATGATTCTAGCTAACATACTTATTGTGGCTTCATTGAAGCAAGAAAATCGAGTGCAGTTACATTGATAATTAATTTCTCTAAGCATTGTTTTGACCTTATGTTTTCCTATTATCTTCTTTTTAATTAATTATTTGTATAATCGAAAATTTGTATTTGTCATTTTACGTACTTTTGTGTGTAATAAAAGAAAAATATATTGAAAAACTGCATGTGACTTATTTTATTTAATGAAAAATTTAATAAGTGTAAAACATTTCCTATCCACACTGTACACACTCCCAAGTACACAAAAAAATGAAGGTTTTATTTACACAAAGATGCACCCCTAGTTGTAAACATCCACCTACCTGCTATTATTCTCGCAGCTTTTGGCCTACGTGACAACCCAAATGTACACCTGCTGCAGGTAGGTACAGGTTCTTGACATGGGATGACTCATCATGGTTTGTAAAATTTTTGTAAAATAAATTAGGAAAAGAATATTCCTTATAAACAATATACAAACTTTTTATTATAAAGAATTATAGCTTGCCTTAACTTTTCTCATATTCTATCTCAAACACCCAGTACAGGTCACGTGCGCGGACAATAATGTGGCCTTGAAAATACTCCAAAAAATGACAATAGTAAAACTCGTTTTTTTTCATTTTTCTTCATCAGCCAAAATCATTTTATTATGTAATCAAGTTCACAATATATCTAAGGATATGATAAATCCAGAAAAACTTAAATTCAAGTCACTGCTTTTATATTACAGGACTTTTTCCAAAGTACTATGATTTTTTTCCGATTCATAAGAGATAATGTAATAATCTATAATCTATAATCTATAATCTAAGTTGCAAGGATATATTCATTTAAAGCTCTCAGATGTAAGCCCACAAACCAACAAGTGTAGTTCGCGCTTACAAATGCTGAATGTGTACTTACAAATAAAATCCAAACCTCAAATGAACATAAGCCCCACAACTTTTGCCGACCTTCCCTGTAGTAATGCCTTGTAGTAAATACACGACTGATGCTGTTTTTGTAAATTATATACCAATAAAAGCATTATTTCACTAGCTTTTAAAATCAATAATCCAAAATGAGGTAAGTTTTATATCTTTCGAGATATTTGATATCAAACACATGACCTGTGTTGCTGCATTACTGCTGCAAATGGCTGGCACACAGAGGTAACAAGATTTCGCCACTAGGGGCGCTCGAAGGGTTAAATTCAAACATTCAGGCAGTGCCAGTTCCCCTGGTGGTCAGATTCAGAACTAACCCATAACCCGGCCGAGTGACATCATATTTTCCTCCCACAATTTAAATGTTCCAAAATAACAAAGGTACAATGAAAGAGAAACTCAAGTCCTCACCGTCTCCATGAGGACGGACTGCAGATGCTCCTTACTCTTGGTCATCTCCTGCAGGGCCTGCTGGTCCGCAGCCGCTCTCTTGGAGAAGCTCTCCAGCCACTCCTGGTGGGAGGAGGTGTGAGTGTCGGGAGCAGCGCCGGGCAGCAGCCGCTGCAAGGCCTCCTGCGTCAGGCGCTGCTCCTCCAGGCGGACGGCCTCCAGCGCCTGCTTGCTGAGACGCTGCTCTTCTAAACGAGCTGCCTCCACAAGCTCCTGCAACGAGAGGTTCCACAGTTGAGCTCACATTTCAAATGAAGTGAAATTTTAATTTCATCGCAGGATGAAAGACTCGGGGCTTGTGTTCACTTGAGACATGGGTTTTTAATTGTAAGTACACATGTGTCTGTTGGTGGGCATACATTTCATATGAATCCTTAATGCTAACATATCTTCACAACTAGTATAGAGGAGTTGAGCGCGGTGGTCAATTTTATGCCATAATTACAATAATATTAGGATGATTTATTTGGTGAGCGCTGTTTTTGTGTGAATCACACCTCAAAAGCCCTCTGCGAGCTTGGTCATCGCCATAGAAAGCACCAATTTTCAAAACTCAGTTGTTGGATGGATCTTTGGTGACCGGTCTTTGGTCAAGGTATATGAATTTGTCAACTCAGCGAAGAGCATATTTGAAAATTTAAATGGTATCTTTTTTGCGTTTCGCCGGGATTGAATCCACAATTTCCATTCACAAGTCCGAAGTGTTATCACTAGACTGCGGACCAGCCATGTAAAGTCTAATTGCTTCTGCCCTCCATTGTGAATGATTGTGAGACCGCAGCATTCTCATGCGAGTAAATTAAAGACCAAAAAGCATCAGGATTTTTGACTGAATTAAGAAATACACACACATAGATACACAATTAAATTGTTTTCTAATTTTTACTTTTGGAAATCTAATAAGAGAACTGTCATTTTCAATAAAGAAGATTAATGCCGTTGATATGAATTTCAAGTAAGCAGATTTTGAGCTGCAAAGTCAAAAACTTGTACTATTTTATGTTAGTCGCCAATATGAAATATTGAGAATAGGGTTAAAGTAAATTAATTAAATAAATAAAATACAACTTTGTTAAATAAAACATATACATAGGGACACGCACGGCAAGGATAATAATGGAAATATTGGGAGAAGGAGCAAAAAGAAAGCAATAACAGAATATAATGCAACAAAAGGGACTTACAACAATACTACTATCGTTGGTTGCCTTCCTTGACTGGTCATTTTGCTGGATTTTCTTTTCGGCCGTTGTCAACGCCTCCATCACTTTCCAGTTCTTTGTTCTAAGCTCCTGTGGGGTTGCCAACACAACCACACAAGGGCGGGACGCAAACAAAAACAAGGTCAGTCAGAGCAACACCAAGCCAGATGTTATTGTAAGAATAGGTGGGAAGGAAAGGTACACCAAAATTATCAGGAAGATAAAATAGATAAAAAAAACTATCCGTAGATAGCGCTGTTTGTTTTAAGTAGACTATAATCTATAATCTAAGTTGCAAATATATATTTAATTTAAGGCTCATATTTGATGCATGCCTGCAAGCAAAGGCACATGTAAGTTCACCCACACATGCTGCATGTGTCCACACAAAATAAACCTCACATGAGTTGCAAGGTGTATGTCCATGTGAGATTCGGGTTTTTATATTGTAGGACCACATGCGGCATGTTTAAGCGCGAACTTGTGCATGTCTGTTTGTGAACGTGCATATAATGTGAATCTTTAATGTTACATATATTTTGCAACTTAGATAAGATTAGATTGCAAGGGGTATGAGACAATCGTTATTAAAACAGCGGCTATCTAACGCAATAAAAGGAATTGTTAGTAATATAAATAAACATCATGGTTAGGGGATGATAACAATGCCAACTCTGTTCCACAGAGAAAACTATGCCATCAAACATTCCAGCACCTTTGCTAAAATTTGATAACATCTTTCCAAGATTACCAAGAATTAATAATATCAAAAAAGTAAAGTAAAAGTAAAATATGGATGTACAGAACAATATATTCGTCTGAATTCAGTGCTATTCACAAAACATTTAATCCATGGATGAAAGTTTTTTTTTTGTATGGAAAATTGGACTAAGGTGTGGCATCAGCCATAGACTTGTTGTGTGTGAATAGCACCGTTTCAATTTATTATATCGACCCTCAGATGCAAGCTATCGTATATGTAAAACTTTTTTGTTCGGAGAGCATATTTAATGATGATGATGAATAGTTGAAATTTTTATTGGTGTCGTTTTGTAACATAGCCACTCTAAGGGCGCCCCAAAAGATTTCAGTCTTAAAGAAATCGGTCTTAAGACGCCTCTTGAAGTGACTGCTGTTAGCAATCTCTCGAACCACAGGTGGCGTCGTTTCCAGAAGTGTTCATTCAAGTATCTTTTTATCATTCATTTAATATGAATCTCAAATGATACATATCTTTGCAACTTAGATTTAGATTAGATTTAGACACCTCAAGAGCCCTCCAAGAGCAAGCTTGGTGGTCGCTATAAAAAACGCCAATCACCCTAGCAAAACCCAGTAACTATAAGGATAGATGGACTTTTGAAGGCCGATCTTTGGTAAAGGAGCATGAATTTTTCATCCTGGGAAAAGTATAATTTAAAAATATTCTTTTGTGCACCCATTATGACCTTCCGATTACGGTCCGTAGCATTAACCACTAGACAGACCATTTAACATCTGGAAATATTGTAACAATCTAATCTAATCTAAGTTGCAAAGATAACAAAAAGGTAACATTAAGGATTTACATTATATGCATTTTCACAAGCAGACATGTATAAATTCGCGCTTAAACATGCCGCACGTGCTTACAATGTAAAAACCCCAATCTTAAATGAACATACACCCTGCAACTCTTGCCGACCTTCCCTGAAACAGAATAAAATCAATAGCTCTTCCCAACAAAGGAGTTTTTTCAGATACAAGAGTTTACACAAGACAGATTGATGCGGGGCATTATGAGAGTTGAGTTAGTGCTGCTTATGTGTAGTGTCTCACGTTATTCTTGTCTTTCTGTTGCTGCAGCTGCTTCTCCAGCTGCTGCAGCTGCTGTGTGTGCTTGCTCTCCAGGTCACTGCACGCGGCCGCCACGGCCTTCTCCACACTCACACTGTCAATCTGCAACATTTATTTCTTTATTTAATTGACAAGTATGAACACGACTGACAGTGAGACACCAAAACGTCACAATACATATAACATTGTAAAAGGGAATGATACACAGATACATTATTTGACGCATCCATATGTCGTTCTAGTATACAAACAGACTCCAATAGTAAGCGATCCACACCAGCTGTAAATATATCCAGGTGTGGGGCTGAGGAGGCCAGAGGTATTGAGCAGCGAAAGCGCACGCACTGCCCAAGACTGACGGAGAACAATGGTTCGGCAGGCGGGGATCGTGAAAAGATCATGGCTTCTTGCTTTGTTATAATTGCTAGGGGTGTAAAGCTGTAGAGTCCGTTCCAGCAGTAGCGAGCAATACATTATTCCACAAAATAAGTTAATTATAAATTTGAATAGGGCCATATCTCGTTTCAACTCTAATCAATAGAATCCGAGATGACCCTGATTTGTGAAACCAAAGTTTCTTTTATAGAGGTGCCTTAGAAATGTTTTTTGCACTTTTTCTATAATCAGGATATAATAGAACTCATGAGGACTCCATAGGACGCTATTCGTCTCAAGGATACTGCGCACCAGGGCCGTGTATAGTGTTTTGGTGGCAGCAGAGGAAAGGGCAGGGGAGTTTCTGATGACAAAACCCAACCAGCATCAACAAACAAACATCAATAACAAGCAGCACATTCACATTACTTTATTCTTCAATGGCGCTACAGCCCAATTCAATTATGTAGCATTCAATTTGATAGGCAAATATTATGATAGCATAAAACACATTTTACAAAGCAAATATTATGTATTTGTGTTATAGCAGGTGTGCGTTTTTCAATTCTAAGCTAATCAGTGATCAATATCCCAAGTATAAAACTTTTACATTGAGATTAATAGCGTTTTACTAAAAAATGTATGGAAACTAAATCACTTACTAAGGGTGCTGTTATATCTTCCATATATTTTTCTATCTCCGCGATCAACTTTACATTTTAACTTAATCATAGTGTTGTACCCCGTCAGAGGCGGGCTTCAGGAGAAGACTCAAGGCGCACCTGTTTCCAGGATCACACCATGCCCCTCTGTGGTGATCAATGGAGCCTCCGACTGAGAAAGGCGAGTGTTAGAAGAAAAAAACGCAACTGTGTGCAGTTACGCACAAAGCACCTTTGAGGTGACTCACGAAATGTGCTATAGAAAAGAATTGCATTTCATTTTACTAAAAATATGTGTAAAGTAAAACTCTCACTTGAGGCAGTGTTTAAGTTTTCACACATTATTAGTAGAGCGCTATGGTTAAATTTACAGGCTGTACAGCAGGTGTATTAGTAAGCAAGTAGACTGACCTTGTCTGTAGGTGTGGCCGTGCCGTTGGGAGTGGGCTGAGACGCCAGCTGTTCCTGGAGGCTGCTCACCTTCTTGCTGAGCTCGTCCCGCTCACTCTTCACCTTGTTCAGATCGCTCGACAGCTGAGGAACATAATATATTTACATTAATTTGGCCGATCCTTACCCCCGTATTCACCAATCCTACTAGCACAGCCCTTAGGCCGTTTGTCCACCGCACGCCGTCACCGTCACGTCACCGAGAACGAGATTATTTCGGGCCGAGTTTAATTGATGTGACGGCGATCGTTTGTCCACCGCGACTGATTTCGCTGGTTATAGGTTATGGTTATAGGTTATGACAAACGGCCTTAGGCATCACTATAGCTAAGATTGGTTTTTATTTATGCGTATAATGCAAATAACCCAACTAAGCTATAGTGCAACTTCTTGCCGCGCTTACCCGAAGGGTTTTGCATGTGGCGAGTGGAACCTATTTATTTTTACAGGAAAGGGGGCCAGCATTAGGCCAAACACTTCAGTTGAAGTGGGGGTTTCCAAGCTCCCGAAGGCTGGTACTCATTTCTAGGGAAGGCTGAGTAAACCTTGCCGGTATTTTCTTTTGGTTTCTGAAATAAACACCGAAATGGGAAATCATTTCTGACACCCTCGGTGGGATTCGAACCCGAGCTCTCGGAATGGAATGTAAGCACTATACGAACTGAGATATCGACCGGACGTATGATGTATAAGAGGCCTAAGAGACGTGTTAGTAGGATTAATGAATACGGGGGAGAGTCTTGCGGTAAATGCTACGGACTCGTATTTAGAATATTGTGGGTTTGATTTATGGTTAAGCACAACAAATTATAATTGTGCTCTACGCTAGGTTGAAAATTTCATGTGCCTTTATCAAAGGTCCATCCAGCTTTACAGCAACTAGTTCTTTCTTAAGTAACTTGCGCTTTTTATAGCAACCTCGAAGCTTGCACAGGGCTTTTGAGGAATGATTCACACAAAAATAGCTCTCAACAAAAAAATACAGTATTGGTCGTCAAGTAGCGCCTACAAACTGTATGTCTCGTTGCAAATAGATTTGAATTCCTTACCTGTTGGTTTTGCCTGTCAATCTCTTCCTGTTTCTTCTCGTGCATCATGGTTTGGTGCTGGGTACGGGTGGTGAGTTTCTGGATCTCAGCCTGCGCCTCGCTCATTCCTGGAATCATACAAACATATTTCTAGAAAAAGTTAAGATACTTACATCAAGAAAAAAAGACACTTATTTGTGTGACCCATTTACGTGTAATATTATAAGTGGTCAAGAAACTCCAAAACACATAGACGCCCTATCCGTCAACCTACCTCATATCGATCTTAGAAAGATAACAAAGATGCTGAGTGTGACTTTACTTAACATGTAAATGTGAGACATGCTCATAAATTCTCTGCAATTTTGTTATTACTGAAATATCATCTAATCTTTATTTAATAATTGCAACATCTTGCAATTATTAAGTTCTTATGCATCCTTTAACTCTTTCTTCTCACACCTTTCCTGTGATGAACTATTAAACGATTATGTTGTTTAATTACCCATCAGCCTCTCGTTAGCCTGTTTCAGTTCCTGTGCCAGCATTGACTCTGAGCGCATGGCGTTTATCTTCTGAGCTTCCACCTCAGCCATGTTGTGGTTGGATTCCTGGAGAAGAGAAAAAAATATTCAAAATAACGATGATTATAAAAATTTTAGAGGGGAAAGGTATGGACTGTTACATTATTGATCGAGGGTAAACGAGGTGGCAGAACGAAGTAGATCTCATGGCTCCATAACATTTGAGATTGGACGGGAATAAGGACAGTAGAAGACTTATTTAGAAATGCGAGAGACAAGGAAACATTCTTGCAAGTGATCGTTGACATTGGGGGTGTTACAGCACTAGAAGAAGATTATAGTTTTGATGAAGACATCATAAGTTGTTTTTATTTTACCTCCAGCTGGTGACTCAGCTCTTGAATGCGGTGTTGCATCATCATCATCTGCTCGCAGGTCTTTGCCAGGTCTTCCTTGGCCCTGAAAGATTCTTCTTGTGCCATCTTCATCGACTGAAATACAAGATGATTGATTATCATGGATTCATGTTGTTAGCTAGACATAATCTGTTGACGGTGGATGTGTATTGTACCTCGGAGAGACTCTGGATGTGAACTTCCATGGATCCGCGGTTGTGGTTGAACTCTACCTCGGCGTTAAGCTTAGCTTGCAACTGCAAAACACACACAATTTAGCTACAAGATTAATGAAAGGAATGAAATACACCTACAACTCTTTAAAATAATCCTATGAAACTAGGAAGAACCTTATTTATTCAGCTGAACTAATTAATTATTTATCAGACTTTGATAGATACATTTTTATTTTATAACTTTTTAACATGTAAAATATTCTCCGCATGAATCCTGTAAGTTTAGTGCCAATCAAATCAAAAAGAGTTATTTTTTCAGATTTTTCAGCAACACGGTCCTTGTATACTGAAACTACCAACAGAAGGAGACCATATTTACATCAAAAGTTAATATTGAAACCTTAAGATAAAATCTAAATCTAAATTGCAAAGATATATATCATTTGAGATTCATATTAAATGCATTCCCACAAGCAGATACATATTGTTACACACATATAAGCTCGCGCTAATACATGCCGCATGTGGACCTACAATATAAAAACCCCAATCTCAAATGAACATAAGCCCTGCAACTCTTGCCGACCTTCCCTGAAACAGGGGTGACATTGGATGAAGAAATATCTTTTGCCTCAGTCTGGTTAATTTTCAATTTAACCAGACTGAGGCACAGCAACACTTGTCAGAATACAGCACTTAGAATGCTCTGTATGACGCTCACCTCCTGCCTGAGGGCGGAGAGTTCCATGGTGCGAGCGCTGGCCTCTTCCCCAGCCCTCTGCGCTCGCTGCTGAGCCTGCTCCAGCTGCAGGCGCAGTGCAGCAACCTGCTCCTGGGACAGTGACACTGCCTTCTGAGAGCGGGACAACTCTGCGTTCAGTTGAGCCCTGGCAACACAACATTCAAATTTCATTTTGTCTTTCAATTTGTAGGTTACACCAAAACCATACTTCGAAAACGCAGTTTTTTGCTTGGGCATAAAAAACAAAAAAGTCATCGTTGAGCTATGGCAGTGAGGGCATTAGAAAGAGTGGAAATTTTAAAGTAGGATAGCATTCATAACTCATTTTTGACCAAAATGACGCTTATGCCCCATTTCCTTTTAACCGTCGATATCCACTTTGTAAGTCTTTAATCATCTTGATATTGCCATTAGGCTTCAGAGATATTTCCCCCTAGACGCATTCTACCCAGGTTCGTACCAGGTCGGAAGTCAGTATTGTACATGGAGATGTATGAAAGTTTCACACACGTGTGTCCCGTAATTCATAGACGATTTGGGCTACATGTCTGAAATGGCTTTTAGAGCACAAGTAGCATGCATAGATGTCCTGAGCAGACTTGCACTCCGTGCGGTTAGCTACTATGCTTGCCATAAAAATTTGAAGGAACCTCCGCTAATTGATATTGTGAAAATAGAGTGTGATGTATTATTGTAACTGAGTTTTATAGTAATCAATTTATATACATAGTATATGATTAGATATATTTGGTAATGTTGCTCTCTGCAATGTAAAAAGAAAGTCAGTCGGCAGTATGTTCCTTCGCAAGTAACATGCACCCGCTGCAGTAGCTAAAACCCGAGTACAAATAAAAGTTATAGTAGAGATTTTTTTCTTTTGATAAAGATAAAAAATCACCTACTGTATAAAAAAAAAGTCATAAGACATTCTATGGTATCAGTGGAGAAATATTTTAAACGGTGGAAATATTTTAAAAGGAAATGTCAGAGGAAAGTGCGGAAGGGGAAGGCCGAGGAAAGAATGGTTAGACCAAATAGGTGAGATTGCGAAAGAATGGAACCTGCAGAGTGAAAATAAGAGAAGAGTATGTATGAAAAAGGTGATGAATATTGAGGAAATGAAAGTGGTTTGTAAGGACAGAAAAAAGTGGAGGCGCATCTGCGGAGGTACCGGCCACCCCTAGTGGAACGGCGGCAGGATACAGTACAGTACAGTACAGTGAGACAGCTCTACAATGGTCAAACACATAAATAATTTAATGAAGTAAAATCTATGTAAAAAAAAAAAAAAAACCATCATCCCGACAGGATTATGAAACAGTTTTGTTTGTATTCCATACCTGAGTTCCTTGACTTTGGCGTGAGCAGCGGCAGACGCTTCCTGCTCATCGGTCAAAGCTTTTTCTTTATCGGCCAACTGCTTCTTCAACTTCTGCATGGGATCTTTGGGACCCTGAAGACAAATTTCAATATTAACACATGCTGACACCATCGTGATATGTCACCTGGATCACTGAGATATTCAATGATCTGAGTATAAAATATCTTGTAAATGCTCAACCCCCACCAGAAAACATGGGTGAAAAGTATAGCACTCACTAGAGGCGCTGATGTATCTTCAATACATTTTTGTGTTTACACAATGGTTGAGTATTTACGCAATGTTTTATACTAGGCGTACACCATATTAAAAATGTAGTAAAAGACTTGGGTATAAAAAACAAGATCATAAATTAAAAAAAAAACACTTTTTTGAGTTTATTAACCAGTTTTGGGAGAAGCAGTACATCTTCATCCCATCTCCAAGTGTAAAATGAAACTGATTGTGTATAAAAATAAACCCAACAAAGTGAATTTTAGCAACACTGAATTTTTATAAAAATGAACGTTCACAAAGTTACTGCCAAAAATGTAGATAACAAGATCATTGTGTATGCCTGATTTACTACAATAGGTCTATGTTGCTTGAATTGGCTGGACAGTAACCTCTGCACTTGTACATACTATCTTCTCATACCTACCACCGCCATCTGTGCGTAATCCATTCAACTCATATCAAATAAGTTATATGATATAACACAATATGTATACCTCAGACCACTCGGAGTGCTCGGGTGTGGGGTCATTTTGTTTGTTGAGCAGACAGTCTGTCAGGATCTGGATCTCGCTGCGAGACAGGGGAGCCTCGCCCAGGATGTTGACCAGGAGATTCACATTCAGCCCATCACCACCCATCGCTGGAAATCACCAGCATTATTGTAAACATATACACTATCAACTTACATTCATACAGATCTATATCTTGAGCATATATTTTTTTGTGAAATAACTGAGCAATCCACGGTCACACCGAGTCAGATCTTTACTTTAAAAAAATCTAAGACCCAAACTCAGGCCTGCCACACAGTCTGGATGAAATGGGAGTCAAAGGACTTACGACCTGTCTCTGGTTGGTTAAGGATCCTTTCGTCACGACATGTTCCACAGCAAATCTATCGCTCAACCGCCACTTAATGTGAATTTTTCAAATGACTTGTGAATAAATCTGTTTGACGCTTAGACACAACTTCTTTTCAGGTACTAGATACAAAGTGATTTATAAATTCATTAAAAATTATTACACTTTTCGGATATGAGAGGCACGGTTGTGGGAGAACATACATTTTTCTTGATGTTTCTCTGACATGATACATTATAATCAAAAGTATATCCTCCAATATTTGCAACATTTGAACAGCTAGGTTAATAAATAAAATTAATTGAGATTGGAGACAAAAAGGAAAGCGCCTTAGAGCCAGCGTGAAGAAATATTCAATGTCTTACTGAGTTGCTGCAGGGGCGACACCTCGTTCTTCTTCTTCTTTGACTTGCTGGGGGCTTGAGGGCCGTTGGTGACAGGTGCAGGGGCTGAGGTGGGGACTGCGGGCACCTCCAGGGGATATGCCTGCTTCAGCAGCTTGTCCGTGGTCATGTTGGCGGGTTGGCTGATGGCTACAGACGGAGTCACTGAAGAGTCTGACTCCGCAGCCTTTTCAGATTGCTGCTGCTTGTTCTTTCCTAAAATTAATGAAAAAAAACATAAGTTCAAATGAAGTCAGAACATTTCAAAAGTTCACAGGTCTTGCAACGTAGCACTATGCAACACAGATTGAAGAGTCAGTTGGTAGTAAGCTCTCCCTCAAATAACATGTAATCGCTGCACTTCTTCTTGTTATATATCTATGATCTGTTTATTGTGGAACTCCCTCCTGTGATGCAGAAGACGAGCTGTTCTTCCATCTTTTGGGAGGGCGACCTAGTAAGCGCTGGCCGTCCGGTATCTCCTGTGCCACGACTCGGGCTATCCTTCCTTCGTTCTTGCGGTCTATATGGTCCCTCCAGAACTCGAATGCTGCAGAATCGCTGCACTGAATCAGCTAAAACCCCAGTACTAATTCCCTTCCTTGCAGATCATAAAAAAAATAACAGTACAGTAATACCTCGAGATACAAGTTTAATTTGTTCCCTAACCTTGTTTGTGTGTCAATTTGCTTGTATCTTGTAGCAATTTTTCCCATTGAAATTAAATGAAATGCCATTATTAATCCCTTCCAGCCCCAAAAATGCTACCCCAATTGTTTTTGTTACGTGTTTATGCATAAGAAAAATGTATTTATAAATGACAATAAAAAATATTGTACACAAACATAATAAAAAGAATGTAAAGCAAAATAAAGTTTAAAAAAACTCATTATGAAGTATACATACATAGGTATTTGTATTTTGGTCACTTAAATGCAACTCACACACAACTTAAATGCTACTGTATGCTTAATCTTAGTCAATGCTTTTCTCTTCACTGCTCTTTACCTTTTTCACCAGATTAAAAAAAAGGTTCAAGGCGGTTGTTTTCTTCCTCCCTATCAGAATACTGCAGAAATGAGCTAGGCAAGTGTCATTTAATAGCTCCGATGCACGATTATTTGCAATTTTTTCGGGGTGATTCCTTCACACATACTTCTGTTCCTCGTATTTAAAATTTTGCTCATATGTTAGGGCACTCGTATCTTGAGGTACCACTGTATATTGTCAGTGACTTTGCAACCACAATATAATTATTGTCAATGCAGCTGCCGTACCTTTCTTCTGTTCCTTAGCTGGGCCTCCTTCAGCCTGGGCAGGAGCCGTAGCAGGGGCTGGATCAGCAGCCTTGGCTGGCTCGTGACTCAGATGCTTGGCCGCCAGCTTCCCCTTGCTGGATTTGGAAGCTTTGCCTTCCTTCACTTCCTTGCCGGACACATCCTGGTGAAGAAAATCCATAAGACAGTCTATTCAATAGGTCATTCAAATATGTTTTACTAAATTATGCTGTAAAAAAATATTTCACTTTCTTTTGAGATAAAAAAACAGATAGGAGAAATGTTTTGTATCTTTGGAGATATTTCAAATCAAATAAACCTCGAGTTAGGTTGCTGGATAATGGTAAAAGATCGCCATTTTCAATCTCCAAAATTTATCAAGCATGTATACCACATGGCCGCTGTGCAGCAGCTCAAACTCGTCCTTGGGATGGATCTCCTCAAAGTGGTTGGCGGGCTTGGCGGGGTTGGGGGAGGGCGGGGTGGACACATCGCTGACGCAGCTCGGGTCATCCTTGTTCAGGAGTATCGGCTTCACCTTGGACTCCTTGCCCTTGCTCTTCTTGCTCTGGAAGCAGGATGAACATGTATGCACTTTATCAAAATTATGGTGGTATGACGCTGACCCCCCGTGGTGTAAAAATTGGTTCACTTTTGCCAATGCCACCCTGGTTTCAAGGAAAGGCGGCAGGAGTTTGCAAGATTTATGTTCATGTGAGGTTTTGTTTATTTGTATACACACATAATGTGAAGGCGCGAACCTACATGTGCCTGTGTGTGGGCATGCATTTAATGTGCACCTAAAATGTTAACATATCTTTGCAGCTTAGATTATAGATAAATTATGGATGTGACACTGGAGCATTGGTGATCATATCGATGCCTTAAAGGTAAAACTGAATAAGTGACATATGAAGCTAACGTGGATTTCTCAGATAAATGCACCTTTCCCCCATTTTCTACGAAAGAAAACACTAGAAATATGTGAAAATCTTCATGAGCACTTCCTTATAATTACTTCACTTACTCACTGCCATCATCATCACTGTCAAAATAATGTATTGCATCCAAGCTACACATTTTTAAGGCATACCTCCTCGTCATATTTCCCTATCTATGTTTGTTTTGATAAGTAACAAAACCATTTTTAGGTCTGTAAAATTATTACAAATAACAGGAAAACTCTAAAAGGAAAAGGTTACAATATTTTGAAATGAATGGTAGGTACACATAATAGCATCATTATCTTATTATTAAATATTTTTACCATAACACCTAAGAGCTCGTTCCCACTTGTCAGGTGTCGGATCCGTATATTAATCGGAGGTTCCAGTGGCAGAACATTTCGGACAAAATCGGTTTCCGATAAGTGTGAATAGCTTCATACATAATGTTCTGGCACTGAAACCTGCGATTAATATACGGATCCGACACCCGACAAGTGGGAACGAGCTCTAAACTTCAATTAGAGAGAAAACTAAACAGGAGCGGGACATAATCTGACCGGTCCGTAGTCCAGTGGCAACACTTCAGACTCGTTAATGGAAGGTTATGGGTTCGAATCCCGACGGAGCACAAAAATATATACCATTTATGTTTACAAATTTGCTCTTTGCTGGGTTGAAAAATTCATAAAACCTTTACCGAAGACCGGTCACTAAATGTCCATCCAGCCTTATAGCAACTGGGTCTTGCTCGAGTATTGGCGCTTTGTAGCGACTACCAAGCCTGTAAACACCTCTGCGGCACTACAACAAGTGTCATAGACCCCTAGAGTATCTGAAATCTAGGGAGTCTCCCAGACAGGATTTCTTATACAAAAAGGAGCATTACCTTGGCTACTTTAGGTGGTGCTTCAGGCAACACTGGGGCGACAGCAGCTGGCTCCACAAACTCCACATGTCCACGCGGCTGAGCAGCTACAGGCTTGTGTGCCCCGGACTTCTGGACAGCAGGTTTCTCCTTCTGGGGAGCCACGTCTTCTTCCTCTTGACTATCTTCTCGCTCACTTGTGCTGGCGGCGGCTTGCTGCTCTTTAGCCTGCTTTTCCTGCAAATTTTAATGTGATTCTTAATAAATCGGCTAATTGAATAGGTTGGTATGCGGCTGACCACCCATGCTGTAGAAAATAGTTCACTTCAATGTCACCCCTGTTTTAGTGAAGGTCGGCAAGAGTTGCAGGATGTATGTATGTTCATTTGAGATTTGGGTTTTTATGTATAGGTATAGGAATACCTATACCTATCTGTCATTAATTATTGTTGTGGTTTTTTCTGGAGCATTTTGAATTAAAAATAACACCATTTATGCTTTAATGGTGTGAAAATTGAATTACTCAAACATTCTACGGTAGATTGTGAGACGTAGAGGCAAACGGTAGCACTTGGGAACTGTGAATTACTTTATATTCGGCCATTATACAAACACGCCTACCGTTTGGGCCGCCGCTCCATCGATCTTCATAGTTCAGGTTGAAGGAAAAAATTGTGATTGTACAATCTGGCGCAGTGGTTTGGCAGGAGCTCAAGATCTGTCTTTCGTGCATTAGTAACAAAAATACAAATTGCCATCATGATTATTTGTATTTGGACATCTTTGGAAGAAAAATTTTGATACGGGTACATAACCTCAACTATTTTTGAAAATTTTTTGGAACAAAAACAAAATTACAGGAAGGAAAAATAAAAATTGTGTTATACCTACCGGATTTAAGAGGACAATATGGCACATGGCGCGAAATTAAAATTGTGGACTTTTATATGGACAATATATTTGTTTTTTTTTTTTAACTACTTATTTATGTATTTTTATATTTTTTCTTTGTATACTTACTAACATTACTTTTAACTTTTTTAACTTTACTTTTAACTTTTTTCTGTTTCAATTTTATGTTTTTTAGCTTAATATTTTTTTTCTGTGTATATTTACTAACCTAAGTTTTTCAAATTTTGTTATGTAGAAATGGCCACCAACAATAATTTTGTACCTGCACGTTGTGGAAATGCCGCCACTAATTTTCATAGAAAGAATGAATGGGTTTTCGGGACATGGAATGTAAGGAAGATGAATGATTGCAAGGAGAAAGAAATTATGAATGTAATGAAAGATAAACGAATAAAAGTAATGGGTGTGACTGAAACAAAAATGAAAGGAAATGGTGAGAAAGTATTAGTGAACGGTGAATTGTATATTTGGTCAGGTGTGGAAGATGGGAATGAAAGGCAAGGTGTAGGTGTGATTGTGAGTGAGTGTGTAAAAGGATGTATAACGGGTTATCGAAGAGTTTCTCCTAGGATTTTGGTAGTTAAATTCAAAATTAACAGTTTGAGACTTTTCTTGGTTGCCTGTTATGCTCCTGTTGATTCAGAGTGTATGGAGGTGAGAATGAGTTTTTGGAATGAATTGAATGCGGTTGTGCATGAAAGGAAAAATAATGAAAACATTGTAATTTTAGGTGATATGAATGGATGGATAGGTGCGCAGAGGGATGAATGTTTGAAAATAATTGGTCCTGGTGGGAGAGGTGTAGTCAATGATAATGGGCGACATCTGATTGCTTTGTGTGCGGAGCACAGTCTTTTTGCATCGAATACTTGGTTTCGGCATAAGGATGTGCATCTGTACACGAGGCAGATTGTGGGAAGTCGCACAATCATTGACTACATCTGTGTGGATGAAAGATTGAGAGGAGCCGTAAGAGATAGCCGTGTCTACCGGGGGCCTGAAATAGGCAGTGACCACTATCTCTTATGTGCCAAAATAATGATTGGTGAAGTAAGAAAGAAGAAACGCAAGAGGAAAGTAAGATTGCCTAGAATAAAAGTAGAAAGGCTGAATGAAGAAAATGTGCAAGAGAAGTACGTATCAGAGCTCCACAAAATTTTAAGTGTGAGTGAACTTGAGAAGAGTGTGTGTGGAAAAGATATTGAAAGTATGTGGAAAGATCTGAAAGAAGGAATGACTGAAAGCGCTAAAAAAGCATGTGGGGTAACGAAAGGTGGAAGATTGAAAGGAGATGCCTGGTGGAATGATAGAGTGAAGGAAGCTGTGAAAGTTAAGAAAAAGTGTTACGAAAATTGGTTGAATGATAGAAATGATAGAAAGCTAGAAGAGGAATATAAGATAGCTAAGAGAATGGCGAAGAATATAATTTATGAAAGCAAGATGAATGAACAAAGAAAGATTGATGAAAGGATTAACAAAAGTTTCACCGACAGTAAGAAGGAATTTTGGAGGTGGATCAATGCGGATAGAAATAAATCTTCTGCATTGACCACTCCGGGAGTCAAAAGTGCTGCCGGTGAGATGGTATGGGAGAATGAAGAAGTATGCAAGAGATGGAAGAACTATTTTCAAGAAATTTTTGGTCAGGGTGAAAGAAGAATTTATGAACAGATAGATGAAGCGAATGAATTGAATATTATGAAAGAAGAAATGAAAGTGTCTATTTCACGTCTGAAGAATGGGAAGTCTGCTGGGTTTGATGGTATAAATGGTGAAATGTTGAAAGCAGGAGGTGAATGTGTGATAGATTGGATGTACGAATTATGTAAGCTCTGTGTGAATGCAGGAGTAGTACCGATGGATTGGAGGAAGGCAGTCATTGTTCCCATTTACAAAGGTAAAGGGGACAAAAAAGACTGTCAGAACTTCAGACCAATCAGTCTACTCAGTATACCAGGAAAAGTCTTCTGTAAGGTGATTATAAAAAATGTGATTCTGACTACTAGTGAAAGGATTTCCGATGTACAGTCCGGCTTTATGGCCGGTAGAGGCTGTGTTGATCAGATTTTTACTCTACGACAACTTGTTGAAAAACAATTGTCGGTGAGGCGGAAGCTGTTCACGGCCTTTGTAGATCTGGAAAAGGCTTTTGACTCAGTAGACAGAGGTATGTTATGGGATGTTTTGAAAGCATACGGAGTGAATGGGGCTCTCCTAGGTGCGGTGCATGCAAACTATGAAAATAGTAAGGCATGTGTCCGTATTGATGGTGAGTATAGTGAGTGGTTTGAAGTTTATAAGGGTGTGAGGCAAGGATGTGTGATGAGTCCATGGCTATTTAACATAGTCATGGACAAGTGTGTCAGAGATGCTCGACTTAATGATTGTGGATTGATGATAGGAGAGAGCAAAGTGAGTGTTCTACTGTATGCAGATGATGCAGTTCTTGTATCTGATTCAGCAGTAGAATTGCAAACAATGCTCTCTAGATTGAATGAAGCTTTGAAAGGTAACCATTTGAAGTTGAATGCAATTAAGACGAAAGTATTGATTTTTGAAAGAGATGATGAAAGTATGAATTATGAATTTAAAATTAATGGAATGAATGTTGATGTCGTAAATGAGTTTGTATACCTGGGAAGTAAGTTTGAAAAAGATGGAAGAATGACCGGTGAATTTGAAAGAAGAATAATGAAAGGCAGGTGCGTACTGGGTGCTACCGCTAGCATCGCCAGGAACCAGAATCTCTCAAAAAATGTTAGATTGGCGGTGCACGGTGGTATACTAGTGCCAACCTTGATGTATGGAAGTGAAGCCTGGACGGTGAGTGAAAGGGAAATTAGTAAAGTCCATACAGTAGAAATGGACTATCTAAGAAGTATGATTGGGAAAAAACGAAGTGACAGAGTGAGGAATGATTTTGTAAGAGAAGAATGTGGTGTAAGGGAAAGTGTGAAAGTGAAGATTAAAAGAAGTATGTTAAGATGGTTCGGGCATATGGAGAGAATGAGTGATGAAAGATTGACGAAGAAAGTATATGTTGCTAAAATAGATGGATGTCGTGGTAGAGGAAGACCGAGAAAAGTATGGATGGATCAAATTTCTGAAATAGCGAATGAATGGGATATCCAGAGTCATAATAAAAGGAGGACTTGCATGAAAAAGGTTATGACTCTGGATGAAATGAAAGAAGTGTGCAAGGACAGGAAGAAGTGGCGGCTAATCTGCAATGGTGATTTTTAATGTTGGTGTATTCATTTGCTACATTTTTTGCATAGGAAATTTCTGACTTTTTTTGTATGGATTTCTTTGTAAGGTTTTGTTCTTTTATATATTTAAATGTAATTTTTTATTCATATTCCTTGACTTATAGGTTGGTATGAGGCTGACCACCCATACTGTAAAAAATGGTTCACTTTGCCAATGTCACCCCTGTTTCAGGGAAGGTCGGCAAAAGTTGTGGGGCTTATGTTCATTTGAGGTTTGGATTTTATTTGTAATATATCCTTGCAACTTAGATTATAGATTATAGATGTTGTAGGTTCGCATGCGGCATGAGAAAACGCAATCTTATACGTGTCTGCTTGTGGGAATGCATTTAATGTGAATCCCCAATGTTACATATCTTTGCAACTTTAGATTAGATTAGATTAGATTAGGCCCGGTTTTAGGGAAAGATGGCAGGAGTTACAAGGTTTATGTGCATGTGAGGTTTGGTTTATTTTGTGAGTATACATGCAGCATGTGTACCTAAGCGTGAACGAGCCTTAAATATCAATATATCTTTGCAACTTAGATTATAAATGTAAGATCCTGCATCCCACCATACAGAGCAGAATGGAGGGAAAATGGGCTCAAGTTCAAAGGAAACCATAACTGTTTATTAGCAACAGAAATAATACAAGTATTTCTGGATGACTTGGTTGGGATAGGAACGATCATTATTTGCAATCTAAAGTAAAATCAACTCAATGGAGGCTATGTGTGTTTATATTGTGATAACAAAGACAAACAGAAATCTGTTATAGATAAAGTGCAATTATTTCATTTATCTTTTTTGCAATGTTTTCCTATTTATATGGGTGGGAAAAAAGGGTTTTGCAGCAGCGAAAAGAACAATATTAATTACGTTTGTTAAATTTTGGCACAGGACCCATTAAAGTATTATCAACGGTTTAATTTTTCCTTCACTTTAGTATGGATTTGAGAAAATGAACCAGAATTGTGAAGTATTTAAGCAAGTGAACCACAATTGATAAGGATAAATCAGATGGTTCGCTTTTCTCCAAAAGTCCCTAGTTAGCTCAGTTGGTAGAGTGCTTGCATTTCTCGGCTCAGCTCGGGTTCGAATCCCGCCGAGGGTGTCAGAGATGATTTCCCGTTTCGGTGTTTATTTCAAACCCGAAAATAAAATACCGACAAGGCTTACTCAGCCTTCACAAGAAATGAGTACTAGCCCTCTCGGGAGCTGGGAAACCCCCACTTCAACTGAAGTGGTTGGCGTAAGGCCGGCCCCCTTACCTATAAAAATAAATAGGTTCAACTCGCCACATGCGACCTCTTTGGGGATAACGCGGCAAGAAGTTACACTATACGTGTAGCTTAGTTGTGTTGCGTTCCGTATGGAGTCATACGAATGATTTTCTCTCCGTTTAATTCTACTTTTCAACACCAGTTTTACAAAATACATCATTAGTTAACCTGCAGTTATTGTTCTTTTAAGAATACAAAATATTTTTCAGATCTTCTAAGTTGCTATTAGAATGAAAAAGTATCCAATAGAAATGCAGTCCTATAAGCTAGGCAAAACTCACTTCATTTCATTATTTCTTTAACAGAAATATATCAAAAAATCATCTGCAGTGAAATCACCATTTCTTAGGAAAATGATTTCATGGAATTTCCCCGTATCATGTCTAATGAATTGTTTATAGAGAGTTTAAGGCACGAGGTGTTGGATGACTCATGCCCCTGTTCTATACATCTTGTACAATGTATACAGGTGTATACATTACAAAAGTTGAATGCCATTTTTTCCAGTCATTATTATTTGTGGAATGCATTACCTGGCTGGCACCTAATTAGCATCTAGAGGAATGTTGATTTGGCATTTTGATTGCACAGGTGAAACAAGTTATGCACTATTATGTGAAATAATGAGTTTATTTAAAGATTTGCATTATTTGTTGCTACAAATCAAAAGCATTGAAAAATAAATAAATGCGCCATTTTTATTTACTTTTCACATAATACCATTCCTATATTAAGTTGCTTATACACATTCACATCAGAAAATTCAATATAATTATTTAAATTATAATAGTATTGAGATGATTTATTTGAGCCGGAAAAAATATTTAATGAAACTTAAATGAACATTTCTTCTCAGCTTTTGCATGACCGGTACCCTTAGTATGAGTTGCAAAACTTGAGTAATGTAAAGTTTACAGCAATTATTAAAGAGCGATTTCCCCGAAAATCTGTCGTTTTTGTTTGTTTGAACTTGATTTTCTTTATCACTGTAACTCTTTTGCTAAGACCATAAAGTGTAAGAAACAAAAACTGCAGATTTTGGGGGAAATCACTCTTTAATAATTGCCGTAAACTTTACATTACTCAAGTTTTGCAACTCGTACTAAGGGTACAGTACCCTGAGTATAAAACATTGCGTAGACTGACCTTGCTTGCGTAAATCGAAAAAAAAAACTAAATCACTCTCTAGAAGTGCCACCATGAAGACCACAGGGGAAGAACAAGGAATGTCGGTTGGAGAACATTTTGAGTAAATCAAAATTATAAATTTGAAAGTCTGTATTTCTCATGGTTATTGCCTGTCACAAAGAACCGGAAATACCGCCATAAACTGTGATAGCGACTGTTGTTGCATTAAATTTTTTGCAGAGCTTTAGATACACACAGATGTCACTAGATATCATTAGTGGATTATTTTCTTATTTTTGCTGATATTCCTTGTTTTTCCCCTGTAGTCTCGACGGTTAAAAGGATACAGGGCATAAGCGACAAAAACTAAATTGTTCAGGAGAGCAGTTTAAAGTTTGAGATTGCAGAAAAATGGATATAACTTTTTATTTTTTATCAAATTGTTAAAATACGATTGTTTATGTCACAAGCGCTTAGAAGACAAAAAAGGCTGAAAATTCCATTGGATACACCAAAACTATACTTCGAAAACGCAGTTTATTTCTTGGGCATCTATAATCTATAATCTAAGTTGCAAGGATATATTCATTCAAAGCTCTCAGATGTATGCCCAGAAACAAACACGTGTAGTTCGCGCTTACAAATGCTGATTGTGTACTTACAAATAAAATCCAAACCTCAAATGAACATAAGCCCTGCAACTCTTGCCGACATTCCCTGAAACAGGGGTGACATTGGCCAAAGTGAACCATTTTTTACAGTATGGGTGGTCAGCCTCATACCAACCTATAAGTCAAGGAATACGAGCAATAAATAACATTTAAGTAAAAAAATAAAAGTCATCATAGAGCCATGGGAGTGAGCGCATTAGAAAGAGCGGAATTTTTTAAGTAGGATAGCATTCATAACTCATTTTTGACCAAAACATCGCGTAGTTACTTCCTTTTAACCGTCAATATGTTCTATACATTTTTGCCAAACGCAATCAAGGTGAAATTTACACTTTGTTTGTCGAATCGTATTATACAATTTTAAATTGCCTACGCATACCTTTCTACCGGCCTTCTTGTTCTTCTTGTTCTGCTGCCACACAGCTCTCTTCTGCCTCGCCTGCTCGTCCACCAGTCCCCGCTCGGCGGCCAGCTTCCTGTTGGCAGCGACCACCTCCTCGTAGGACTGTCCCCGGGTGCCCAGGGTGCCCATGATGAGCAGCAGCAGGGCGGAGCCAATCACCAGGCACAGGCACAGCAGGCTAGTCTCCAGGTCCATCGCCTGCCAGTTACAAATAATACTAATCAAAATATGAAGCTGTTGGTTAGCTTAGAGTGGTTGAATGTGGAGGAGTATCTTAAGTTGAATGCATTTATGTATTATGCATTTATATAGATTAGAAAATAAGTTATTGCCTGTTTATTTGGATAAATTCATAATTAGAAATAAGGATGTACATAGTTATGATACTAGAGGGAAAAATGATTTAAGAAAGTTAAAAGTAAGAACAGTGAAATATGACAGAGGAGTTGTGCACAGAGGATTTGATGAATATAATAAAGTACCAGCGGAAATCAAGCAAACTAGTGACGTAATCAAATTTAAGGAGAAAGCTGTAAGGTTCCTACTTGCACAGCGCCTCTGACATAACTGTTTTTATTTTGACTTGATATAAAATTGTTTTAATTAGCATTATTTTGCTACAATAAAAAAAAAAAAAAAAAAAAAAAAAAAAAAATTGCGTTCAATCAATAAATGTTTTAAAAATGTGTTTGAAAAAGTATTCCGTACTGGGGGTATAATATATAGCCAGAATATTTAGAAAGGGATTTGTATTAAATGTATTCCAAGGAGCAAACACATATAAGTTCGGGCTTAAACATGCCGCATATGGACTTACAATATAAAAACCCAATCTCAAATGAACATAAGCCCTCCAACTCTTGCCGACCTTCCCTGAAACAGAGTTGACATTGGCAAAGTGAACCATTTTCTACAGCATGGGTGGTCAGCCGCATACCAACCTATAAGTCGAGGAATACAAACAATTAATTACATCCAGCAATATAATAATTTTTTATATTTTTAATTTATATTTTAACAAAAACCAAGCAAAAACATAAGACCAAAATCTACAAAATATCTATAAAAAACGAAAATTGAAAACTTCAAAGCCTTTGCCTTAGCCGCTTGTGTTTCACATTACAGATCAGCTGCCATTTTTTTTGGTCCTTACATACTTCTTTAACTTTATCCAGTCATAACCTTTTTAATGCAATATTTTTTATTTATGTCGCAGAGATCGGATTCGCTAAACTAGTTTTTGGGGATTGAATCGAGAAAATGATTGTTTATTTCAAAGGTGGATCTACAGAGGTAAAAAAAATGTTAATTGCCTGCATGCACCACAATCACAATTTGCCGCATCAACACCACACGCAGTCCCGACTAATAGGGAAACAGCTGATCTTAGCAGTTACAATGGCGTGGACCAATCTCATGGACAATGGAATTTTTTAGCAGCCAATAATGCTCTTGTCACCAATACTAGTGACTTTTAAAGAAAGACAGGACGGCAATCAACCAAAACTGTTTAGTGCACACAGTTGATATTTTCATCTAGCCGTAGTCCATCAAAGTTGTTGGTTCCGGAAGTTTTGCCAATATCTTTGTCCGACTTATTTATCCCTGTGATGTTCTACAATGTAAGTTGTTTTAAAAATATACAATTCTGGGCCGCAAGATTTAGTTCAGCATTATTCTTTGTCACAAAGGATTGGCAATCAAGAAATAAATACAAACACGGAATACAAAATGTCCTCGTAAGACAATTTGAAAGTTAACAAAATAATTAAAATATTGATTTCATAAACATTGTTTTATTCTACTTATGATAAAAATAAGTAGAATAAATCAATGTTTATTTTCATTTTTTTTTTATTTAAAATGGAGTTTTACAAAGTTTCCGCTGAAACATTTCATAAAATGATTGGAATTTTAAATAAAAATTAAGGTGAAATAACACACAGCAAAATTAAAACAAAAGGACTCAGTATTATTCTAATTATCTTCAGTTTAATAGTGACATTTTGACTTTGTTTCTATGCTACCTACTATAGCACACACTTATTTGCTAGGAATTTAGTGTTATCAGGGCACGAGTATTATAGCATTAGCAAGTGTACACACAGTATAAATGAAATGAGTAATGATACATCTCCGGGTCATTTAGCAGAGGTCAAGTATAAATAAACGCTGGTTGTGTGCATATTTCTGCAAACAAAATTAGCATTTATAGAGAAGTGCACAAGGTGTGTCAACGCACAGGTTGCGTAGGTAAATTTTGAATGGCAAAACAGGCACGTGTGCTCTGTACATCTGTAAAGGAACTGTGGTGTGGTAAAAGCCCTTGAGGTGTGCTACACACGAAAACGGCGTTTTTAAAAAATTAAATCATCCAAATATATATATAACGGTCCTTTAATTTTTGCAGCTCTTTAATGTCACCTATTTACTTAAGTACCGGATAAATGGCGCGATGGTGAACCCCCATGATGTCAAAACTTGGTTCACTTTTGTCAATGCCACCCCGGGTTCAAGGAGTTGCAAAGTTTATGTTCATGTGAGGTTTAGTTTATTTTGTATGTACACATGCAGCATGTTGTAGCTTATGGGCCTGCATTAAATGTTAATATATCTTTGCAACTTAGATTAATTATATATGAAATATAAACTGGATTGTGGTTTAAAGTCGGAAATTATTAATAATTAAGTACATTTAATGCAACATAATTTTATTAGTGCTTTTGCACTTATTGATGCACTATCTCCATAGCAATACTGTTGTTTCTAATGCAATAAATAAACCGTGACTGCAATTATTGTTGTATATTATTGTGATAATGTCAAAAACTACAAAGTTGTGGCTGAAGCGTAAACTTCAATGATAATACTTTACAGTGTACACGTCGATGATAACCTCCACTAAATGGCCATTACAATTCCTCTTGCTCGGAGACTTAGTTGATAGGAAAGGTTATTTCTAATTTCAAAACTTGTTATAAATACTTCTAATAAGTATAGATTCATTCTGGGATCCCGGAATGAGGCTGAGTATGTTTTTAAGTAGAATAATAAAGTCAAAATTGTGCCTTAATGCTCTTATATATAGACAACTTTCCAGAAATAGACAATTATTATTAAGATTTATTTGGTGAGGGCTGTTTCGAACCACAATTCAAGAGCTAAGAAATGATTAAACTACGTCAAGGTTTAATAATATCAGTGGCGTGCCTACGGTTTCTACCATGCGCATGCTGGATAATTAAAGTTGCACCAAATCACAAATAATAAACCTTACCCCTTTGTTTCTTTCCTCAGTGTTTCTTAATCTCTTCAGACATTTTGGATTAATTAATAAATCTTTACATACTTAAGATCCTTACTGAGTACGACTATATTTTTACAGGAATTCATTGTTTACTATAAAAACCGGATTCTCGATTCGCAAACAAGGAATAAGTTATTTATTATGATATTTGAACCTGACGCGACAGTGTTTTCAAAACATAATACATAAGTCATTCATAAATCTGTAAACAGCTTCAGTCTGGAATCGTAAAATTTAATGGACCAAAAGCTTAGCTTATCTGAATATTATTATCATGCGTACTCCAAGCCACAACTCCAAGCAATATCTGTGAATGTGTGTTTTCATTTAGAATTAAAAGGGCTTAAGCGACTATCTTCATACAAACTTACAGAGGTCAAGCTTTTTCATAGGTTAAACAAAGACAGGCATACAATTCTCAATCACGTTTGAAGAACAGAGTTTCGTTCGGCAATGACTAATATTAATATCCCACTTTACCTCACAGATGGCAGTAGCAGGAATATTGATGTATATCTTTAATCTACTTAAAAATATTCATTATTTTCATTTCTGAGGGTACGCATGCTTAGCTTTTTAGCTTGTAAGGTAGTCACGCCACTGAATAATATGCCATGAAATTTCTGATTCCCATCATGTCCCTTGATTTGATGACAGCTGTAACTTTGAGATAACAGATGTCATTGGCTAATTATTCATTCATTACTTAAAATTGATGAATTATTCATTTATTTGTGAATGGCATTCCTCTTTAGGAATTAAAATAAACTTCAATTTAATTGTGATACAAATTTTGGATACTCACAATACAACAAAGTTGCGCAATGAACTCAGCACAATATTAAAATTATATTTTTTTCTAGGCCAAAGTTACAGGTCTATGTGACTAGACTCCTTACAGATCAGTAAGAAGATATTAGTTTGTATTTTCCTTAGCGACACGACAGTTTAATGACAAAATATGAGTGGTCAATGAAATTTGTGCTGAGTAGGTACATTAGTAGTAATAAGAGAAAGAAATGAGTAAAAAAACAGTACACAAAATGTGCCATGTTCTTTCTCATTATCAACCATTCAATTTTTATTGATAAAAACAATGATTTAATCATATTGATAACACAGCGAAATGTTTCATTCAATAATTACTTATCATTGAAAATTTGTTAGCAATTAAATTAGTACTATACTTAACTAGGTATTAATGTAATACGTTAATTTTACAGCTCATTACAAAACAAGATTAGTTTCGTAGATTATACATCAGTGTATAGTTAAGATTATTGTTTGAAATTGAAAATTTATGTGCCGGTTGAAGCCGACATACCGTAAAAAGGTACTTGATGGTACCAATGGATTCACATTAAAAACTGGGAGTAATTTAGCATTATGTCAAATTAAATGAATGAAACAAGGGAGATGGCGGTTATTGCAACAACCTTGGATACTATAAAAGGGGAACACACGTCGCTAACTAGTTAAATTTGAATATTGAACATTTTTCAAGTGACACGTAAGCAGTGACACATGTCAAAGGTTATTCGAGGGAAGTTTGCGTCTTTTGCATTTAGCAGACAAACTGAACCGAATTGCGAAACGATCGCAATCCCCGGCCAAAGCAATGAATTAAGCGGCGGCCCAGAAGGGAACCATCTCTGCGGATTATCTATACATCGGCTGCATATCCGCATTCCCGGAGATAAAATTGCCTCGGTGTCAAAAAATAAATGAACATCTACAAAAAGGTTGTGCATTTATATCGTTAGATTTTAGTGGATTAAGCAGGTACATGGAAAATAAGTGTACTTACGCCAACAGATTAACGGAGAATTATATAAATAAGCACTTTTAAAAAACTCAAAGCATTAAATTGAGAAATTTATATTATGACGACGACAGCAGCCTCCATTGGCCGACTCTGTATAATATTATTATATTTATGTACCTATGCTACCATAGACTACAAAAATGCAACAAAGTTCATAAATGAACCTTGGTTTGGTGTAGGTATGGGTTTTATGAACATTATTATTTATTACTTTATAAACATTTTTTTTTAATTTAAGCATTTTTTCGTACATAAAAACTGCTTTGTAGATGTATAATTTTTTAATGTAGAAGAAAATTGTAACCTTTTTGTGTCACCATTTCCATTTTTGTTTGAATAATATGTACAAAAGTTTTGTTACTCTTGTGGAGATGGCAGTAGCACTGATTTTAATTAAATAATCATTTGATAAACAATTAAAAAAAAAAAATTGGGACACTTAAATTATAAAGTTAGTACAAATTATTCAAATGAATGAAATCATTTAAGGCTGAAAATATTTTGAAATTTCTCAGACTACCTACCAACATTCTTTATTCAAATTAAATACACATTAATCTTGTGTAGGTATTTAATTTTACTAACATGAATTCCTTGACTTATAGGCAGGCCCGGATCTAGGGCGGTTCGAGCGGTACGACCGAACCAGGGCCCCCGCTGCCAAAGGGCCCCCAAAAGTCTTATTCTTATCATTATTCTAAAAAATAAAGCATAGAAAATGTAAAGAAATGCCACTTTTTTCACTTCCACTTTATAACGCTACGTTTCATACGGACAAAGTCTTCAATACTTAGGAAATACAAGCTTCTCACAACAACTATTCAAGGGCCCCAGAAGAACTGAATAGGGCCCCGAGCATTCCAAACAGTAATCAAGAAATAAAATTTTCTCCTCAAACTAAAAAAAAAAACAAAGCAAGCAAAGGTACCGAAGATGTGCAGTCGTACCCGTCCGTGTCAAACAATGGAACCTTAAGGATTATAGCGCTTTTGTTCCCGGCCCTGGCGGCAACAGTTCCGAGGACAGGATTATAAATCTTTCTCTACTAAGATAAGAAAGTATAAACAATACAAATATGGATACAAAATATTTGGTTGAAAAAAATATAGTGTTGAAAATAAATTTTGCTTTATTTTAATCTAACTAGATCTTCCTTTCAAAAATTTATTAATTCACACTAAGTGCATGCACACGCATTTCCTTGACATATAGGTTGGTTACCATACTGTAAAAATGGTTCACTTTGCCAATGTCACCTCTGTGTCAGGAATGGTCGGCAAAAGTTGCAGGGTGTATGTTTGTTTGAGGTTTGGATTTTAATTCGTAAGTACCTACTTATTCAGCAATTGTAAGCGTGACCTTGCACGTGTTTGTTTGTAGGCATGTGAATATATCTTTGCTATATCGATAGCAATATTCCTGAAGGGTTCCGCAAGTGGCAAGTGGAACCTATTTATATTTACAGTTAAGGGGGCTGGCTTTACGCCAACCACTCCCGTTAAAGTGGGGGTTTCCCAGCTTCCAAGGGAGATGGTACTCGTTTATTGTGAAGGCTAAGGAAGCCTTGCCGGTATTTTATTTTGGGGTTTGAAATAAACACCGAAACGAGAAATCATATCTGACACCCTTGGGCCTTGGTGGGACTCGAAAACCGAGCTCCTTGACTGATAGGTTGGTACGAGTACGAGGCTGACCACCCGTGCTGTAAAAATCGGTTCACTTTTGCCAATGCCACCCCGGTTCAGGGAACGGCGGCAGGAGTTGCAAGGTTTATGTCCATGTGAGGTTTTCTTTATTTGTATGCACACATGCAGAATGTGTAGGCGCGAACCTACATGTGCCTGTCTGTAGGCATGCATTTCATATGAGCCTTAAATGCTTACATATCCTTGCAGCTTAGATTATAGATTATAGACGGCATGGAATGCAAGCACTCTAACAACTGAGATATCGACCAGACTTACATTATAGATAAATACAAGTTAATAGATTTACATTCTGCTTAACTTATTGACTCCTTGACTTATAGGTTGTTATGCGGCTGACCACCCATACTATAAAAAAAATGGTTCACTTTGCCAATGTCACCCCTGTTTCAGGGAAGGACGGCAAGAGTTGCAAGGCTTATGTTCATTTGAGATTGGGTTTTTATATTGTAGGTCCACATGCGGCATGTGTTAGCGCAAAATTATACATATCTGCTTGTGGGAATGCATTTAATATAAATCTTAAATGATATATATCTTTGCAGCTTAGATTAGATTAGATTATATTAACATAAGTACGCCAGTGATATTTCAATTAATTTTAAATGAAAAAAGTTATTCCATTTCAGTATATTTTTGACCAAAATGAAAATACTTTTACGTTCTTTGATGTTATAAGGCTGACCAAAAAATTGTGAGAAGTGGTTCACTTTGGCAATATCATTCTTGTTTCGGGGAAGGTCGGCAAAAGTTTCCGGGGCTATATTCATTGAAGGTTTTGGTTTTTATTTTGTGTGTGCATATGCAGCATGTGTAAAAGCGAACTTACGCGTGTCTGCTGATGGGCATGAATTTTACATGAATTTTATGTAAATCTTAATTTATATAATGCAACGTGTAAATTGTTAAACCCTGGAATGCTATGATGAATACTATGAATGGGATGACCAACGGTCATGAAAAGGCGCAGAAAAAAATTACCAATAATAATAATAACCTAATTGCGATTTTCTACAACTTCACTTCTTTCTTTATCCGCAGCTTCTTTTTTCGATTAAGTACCTTGAAGATATAATTCGGTTAATTTATATTATTGTTCTAAAACCTTATTTGTAAAAAGCAAAAAGTAGAAACATTAACTAGTAGCTCTTTTATCGTAATAAGGTACGCAAGTACTTTGATTATCAAGTCGTGTTTTTTTATATTGTCACGTAAAATGTATCCATAGCTCAATTTGTGGAATGCTCAATCAATTCCCACGAAGAGTATCAGAAATCATTTTCCGTTTCAATTTTTATTTCAAACCCAACTAAAATAAGTAAAATAAGTAAGACCTGTAAAATTAAATAGGTTCCATTCGCCACATGCAATCCTTTCGCTGACCATACGGTAAGATGCTGATGCTGCAAAATGTAAGTGCAGCTTTTATAAACATGTATTAAATGAAAAATATCAGATTTTAGTTTTTGAAATGACACCTTGAATTGACGGATGCGATGGTTATCTTACGTAAGTACTCGTACATCACAAAAAAAAGGTTCCAGGGCTCAGTGAATACCATGGAAGATTTTTATTTTAAAATATATTCCTTTCATTGTACTACTAATTTCATAAGAAAAATGAAACAAAGGCGTTAGGGGAAGGTGCGACCGGCGCGGCGCCTGCTTTGCACAGTATTTACTTTTGTTTTCAAACTATCTCTTTTGATTTATTGCGTCAACAATACATTTGGCTGTGCAAATAAAATAACTGGAAGAATGCATTACCTTTGCCCAAAAACAAGTTTATGTGTGGAAGCAAATAGAGGTATTCTTTATTATTATTGATATTATCTCTTACAAGAAGATTTTTTATAGAAAACGCTACTAACGCCACTAAGCTACACATAAAGAGCAACTTCTTGCCGCATTCCCCCCAAAGGGGCTGCATGTAGTGAGTGGAACCTATTTACTTTTACAGGTAAAAGGGCCGGCCTTATGCCAAACACTTCATTTGAAATGAGTGTTTCCCAGCTCCTGAGAGGGCTGGTCCTTTTTTTATGTGAAGGCTGAGTAAACCTTGCCGGTATTGTGTTTGAAATGAACACGAAACGGAAAATGATTTCTGATACTTTTGGTGTATAGACCACCAATATTGTCTTTGCCAATGTCTCTCCTGTTTCAGGGAAGGTCGGCAAGAGTTGCAGGCCTTATATTCCTTCGAGATTGAGTTTTTATGCTGTAAGTCTACATGCTTGCCTCACATGCAACATGTTGCGCGAATTAATGTACTTATTATGAATCTAGAATGAAATATATCTTTGCAGCTATGACTATAGATTCTAGAGGTCAGTTTCACACAAACTTATGTGTCAAATAAGCTTTATCTATTATGTGTGAATCACACCTCAAAAGACCTCTGCAAATTCGGAGTGAAAATTGCTAAGATGTAGCATTGTACTTGCATTTTTTTTACCTAATTAGTGCCGTTTTTGATTCTAATCTAAATCTAAATCAAAGATGAAAATCAATTGAGATTCATATTAAATGCATTCTCGTAAGCAGAGACGTATAAGTTTGCGCTTACACATGCCGCATGTGGACCTACAATATAAAACCCAATCTCAAATGAACATAAGCCCTCCGACTCTTGCCGACCTTCCCTGAAACAATGGTGACATTGGCAAAGTGAACCATCTTTTTGCAGTATGGGTGGTCAGCCCCATACCAACCTAAAAGTCAAGAATAGAATCAAGAAATTCAACCATTCAATTAGCATGTTCGTAAATTGTATATTTTGGGTTCTGAAAAAAAAGTAAGCGCGAGGGGAGGGGATTTTGTGATAAGGGGGGAGGGGGGAGGGGAGGGGGGGGGGGGGCTATAGGGGGCCCCGAGATTTTTTTCCGCACCAGGGCCCCCAGAGGGGTTAATCCGGGCCTGCTTATAGGTTGGTATGAGGCTGACCACCCATACTGTAAAAAATGGTTCACTTTCACACCAGGGAAGGTCGGCAAAAGTTGCAGGGTTTATGTTCGTTTGAGGTTTGGATTTTAATTTGTAAATACACATTCAGCATTTTTAAGCGCAAACTTATAGGAACGCGTTTGTTTGTATGCATTTGATATGAGCTTTGAATGTTGTTATATCCTTGCAACTTTGATTTAAGATTAAAACTTAGATTATACAGAGGAACGTATCTTAAATATACAAAAAGGTAGGTAGGTATATTTTGCAAATTTGATAACAAAACATCTACACGATAGCATGAGCCCTGATTGTTCCTTGACTAATATGTTGGTATGAGGCAGACCTCCCAAGCTGTAAAAACATTTGGCTTTCACGTATTGCACATCCTCGTGACTAGGCCATTGAGGGACTAGGCTGGAATAAAGATTTTCTTATTATTATTAACTGAATTCTTTTACTTAGGTAGCTACACGTGAATTGAGTAAAATATATATATTTAAGAATAATAAAGTTGATGAATGTTCTTAGTTACTTATTTACCTGTCTACTAGCATTCTAATCCAAAATTAGTAATTAATGTTTTTCGGAAACAGCCCTTTTTAGGCGCTTGTAGGTTAAAATAATTTACATTTTTTTAGACTGAATATTTCGAGTTTGAGCTCTATTTTAACTAAGTATAATATACATACAGATGCACACGGCAAAAAAATCGATGTAGCCAAAATTAGGTCTAATTCTTTGGAAAGTTACACATACCTACACCCACATACAGACGGACGTTTTTGCAAAATAGTTTTTTTTTGGTATGCCCTCCACCAAGATAATTCATTTCCGTGAAAAACTCGAAAAAAAAATTCACACCAAATCAATACTTTCTTTATAGCTTTTGGCTAGCAATAAAGTAAAAATATGTTATAACGTCCATCGATGTATATACCTCCATGAAAACGTCAATATTTTTTGAGTAAATATGGAAAAAATGTTTTCTTTTATTTCGTTAAAATTGAATTAATTAAGTTGTTTCAGTTTTTCCATGTTTTCTCAAAAACTATTGACGTTGTAAAAAAATGGCCTATAGGACAATAAACAATGTATAATTCTGTAATTTCAAATCAAAATAAGTATTTCCAAAATAAAGCACATACGGAAAAGTGTACAAATGTGAAAAAAAAAGTTTTTGTTTAAATATTTTTTTGTGGTGCCAATTTTTTTTAGCCTTTATAATTAAGATAAAAAATAATAAATACACCTGATTATTTTCATTACTGTCACTCTTTGGCTAAAACCATAAAGTGTAAGAAACAAAAACGGCAGATTGTATAAAACACTACCTACCATTTCCCCATATAGCAGAGGTAGCTAAACTTCCTGGAATCCGCTGTGAAAATAGGGTTTGAAGAAGAAAACTAGTACTTTTGTAAATTGTCACATTTTTAATATTCATGTGTCAAAAAATTAAAAGGTGCTGACAATAAAAATGAAATAAAACAAACAAGCTCTCAGTGTACCTACTAAAATATTTCAGAATACAATGCAACTTGTGTGTTCCATTCATCGAATCGGTAGGAAAGTCTGCAGCAGCGCAAAGAGCCAGGGTCGTCCATGGTGGAGGCAATTAGTGGTGGTGAATCGTGATTTGCTGAGATGACGTTGCTCCGCCAGGATGAGAAGAATGCCCGGAAGAAGAGTAATGTCCTTGGGATGCCCCAGAAAAGTCGTGAGAGGAGAAGGAGCCATGACCTCCATATCCTGAGAAGCCTCCTCCGCCAAGTCCCCCAGCTCCCCCAAGTCCTCCCCCAAGTCCTCCCTGGCCGCCCTGGTTGACGTAGACGGGCACCTGTCTCTCGACGACGACGGCGCGCGGCACGGGAACTGGGTAGGGCCTGTCCACAGGGACGGGGTAAGGCCTGGGCACTGGCACCTCTACTCTCTGCACCACTGGCACCCTGACTGGCACCCTCACAGTGTACGGTACAGGCCTGTTGACTGTGACCGGAACCGGCCTCTCCACTGTCACGGTATACGGCCGGGGCACTTCTACGGTATAAGGCCTGTCGACTGGAACGTTGACTCGCACCTCCACTGGTCTGTCTACTGTCACGGGGTAGGGCTGTGGGACTGGCACTCGCACAGTGTTGGTGATCACTTGGGAGGACAGATCACCTCCTGCTCCTGCTCCTCCATCTCCTCCATCTCCGTACCCTCCGTGTCCCCCGTAGCTGGAGAAGTCATGGCTCCCAAGGTCGTGGATGCCGCGCTTGTCGTGCTTCTTGGGCTCTGAAGCTCCCGCTAGGGCCACCAGAGCCACGCAACAGATCCAAGTCTGGAATCATCAAATCATTACAACATTATAACCAACAATACTGATGAAGCAAATGTTTGAGTCGTGTGATGTTTTGTCATCCAGAGTTATAACCTTTTTCATACAATCTCTCCTCTTATTATGACTCTGGATATGCCATTCATTCGCTATTTCAGGAATAAGGTCCATCATCGTATAATCATCTTTCTATAATCTATAATCTAAGTTGCAAAGATATATTAACATTTAAAATTGATATTAAATGCATTTTCACAAACAGACACGTGTAAGTTCGCGCTTACAAATTCTGCATGTGTAGGTACTTACAAATTAAAATTCAAACATCAAATAGTCTGGTCGATAGCTCAGTTGCTAGAGTGCTGGCATTTCATACCGAGAGTTCGGATTCGAATTCCACCGATGTTGTCAGAAATAATTTCCCGTTTCGATGTTTATTTCAAACCCAAAATAAAATACCGGCAAGGTTTACTCAGCCTTCACAAGAAATGCGTACCAGCCCCTGGGGGAGCTTGGAAACCACCACGTCAACTGAAGTGGTTGGCGTGAGGCCGGCCCCTTACCTGTAAAAATAAATATGTTCCACTCGCCACATGCGAAATCCTTCGGAGATAACTCGGCAAGAAGTTACACTATATGTGTAGCTTAGTTGCGCGCGTTAAATGAACATAAACCCTGCAACTTTTGCCGACCTTTCCTGAAACAGGGGTGGCATTGGCAAAGTGAACCATTTTGTACGGTATGGGTGGTCAACCAATATAAAAAACAGAAGGAACTCCTCACCGTCACTGCCATTACACTTGGTATGAAGAAGTAGTGCAGTATTTGCTCTGCCTAAAGCGACTGATGTCCGCCATTCACGAGCCTCTAATTTTATACTGTTTTACAAAAATCACTCTTCACAATACGCTGTGTGCATTAATTAATAGCATCGAGTAGACGGAGTGCATTACCCGAATTACCTACATTACCAATTCTTTTGTTTATCTCCGTATTAATCAGATTTTTTTAGAATTTCAAGCAGACATGATGAATTTAGATTCTGTCAAAATTTATGCAACACCTAATGTATTTTTTTAGGTTGGTGTATTGTTGCGCAAAAAATTTGAATTCAATTCTGTATTAAAAATGGAAATTGACTTATATAGTTTGGTATGAGGCTGAGTACCCATACCTACTGTAAAAAAAGATTCACTTTGCCAATGGCACCCCTGTTTCAGGGAAGGTCGGCAAGTTTGAGTTGCAGGGCCTATAATATTCTATAATCTATAATCTAAGTTGCAAGGATATATTCATTTAAAGCTCTCAGATGTATGCCCACAAACCAACAAGTGTAGTTCGCGCTTACAAATGCTGAATGTGTACTTACAAATAAAATCCAAACCTCAAATGAACATAAGCCCCACAACTTTTGCCGACCTTCCCTGAAACAGGGGTGACATTGGCAAAGTGAACCATTTTTTACAGTATGGGTGGTCAGCCTCATACCAACCTATAAGTCAAGGAATGTTCCTATGTTTCATTTAATTTGAGATTGGGTTTTTAAATTGTAAGTCCACATGCGGCATGTTCAAGCGTGAACTTGTACGTGTCTGCTTGTGGGAATGCATTTCATATGAATCTCAAATGTCATATATCTTTGCAACTTAGATTATAGATTATGGGTACTATTATAGATTATCAAGCTTTTAGTTCAGTCATGATAAACTAAGGCCCGGTTTTTACAATGTAAGTATAGCAACTTTATACTGAATGAAAAGGACGCACTTGTGCCAATTGTGTGGGTAGTTTTTTTTGTTAGTTTAAAGTCACATCTGCTAACGTTGAACTTCAATATATTTTTGCAACTTAGATAATAGGTACGGGTAGGATAGGTACCTTATGGTAAAGTTACAAAATCACCAAACATTAATGTGAAAAATGGTATTGTGAATCGATGCATGAATATCATTAAGCTGCAACACACTTATCTATTTTAAGTATTAAGAAATTCGTTTTAGCTGCCATATATCATCATCCACAAATTGCTTTTGGATATCTTCTTTGGCCGTGCATGCCTTCTGAATCCACCATTGCCCAAAAACTAATCTTTAAATCGCATATGTGTTTGTTTAATTTATTATAATTGGCCAATCTTAATTACATATTCGCTGCACAATGCAAAAAAAATACTTGTAAAAAATAACGTGGATTTGCCAAAATATTCCGAGAAGCGGTTCATGGTAGAGCGCTCGGGGTCTGCTATATAAGGAATGGGAGATGGAGATGGGGTATCAGTTGATAGCTGGAGTAGCTTCTTGGATTAACTGCCTGACAATGAAGTTTGCAGTGAGTGCTTCTGAAAATTAATTCAATAAAACATCTTGAATTTAAAATCATTGAATGATAATTCATTGTTCAATGCAAATATAATAGCATCCTTTAATTTTTTAATTGACACCAAATGGTGAAGGTACTATTTGGAAGTTATAAAAATTTTCGGATTTGGTGCAGTGAAATGCACCATAACAGTAAAAAAAGGAAATACTTGATTGGGCATTTCAAAAACCCAACTAGTACTTCTTCCTGTAATTTTTCAAAACTCGAGAATAGTAGATCAATCAAAATGATCCATTGATATTTTATAAGAGCGATTAAAAAATGATCTGGGTAATCATCCATTATGTATTCAAAAGATCGTTGTACTCACATGTATTTTGATTATAATTTGTTTTTTTTTTTTCAGATTTTCCTTTGTATCGCGGCGCTCGCGCTTGCATCAGCAGAAGAAGCCAAGAAACAGGAAAAACGTGGACTGTCTCATGACTTCGGTTACGGAGGAGGTCACGGCAGCTATGGTGGCTCAAGCGGCGGCTTCGGAGGCGCAGGGGGCGCCGGAGGAGGTCCCCAAGTCATCACCAACACAATCCCAGTTCCACAACCATACCCAGTGACAGTAGAACGTCAAGTGCCAGTACAAGTGCGAGTCCCAGTCGAAAGACCAGTACCAGTCCACGTGTCAAAGCCTTATCCAGTCACTGTGGTCAAGAATGTTCCTTACAAGGTTGATAAGCCCATCCCTTACGCTGTGAAGGTGCCTTACAGGGTCAACGTTGTCCAACGCGTTGAAGTTCCAGTCCCAAGGCCTTACCCTGTTCCAGTTGACAGGCCGCGTCCCGTCAATGTTGATCAACCTTACATCGTGTACAGGAATGTGCCAGTGTACATCAACCAAGGAGGTGATGGCGGACAAGGTGGATTTGGCGGAGCGGGTGGATTTGGAGGGGCAGGAGGTTTTGGCGGTCACGGTGGATCTGGAAGCTTCAATTCTTACGGCCATGGTGTGGCTGATTACTCCTCCCAGGATTATTCATCAGGCCATGACTATTCCAGTGGATCTTCCGGTCATGAGTACTCCGACAACAGCATCACGCAGCATGGATCGTACCACCATTAAATATTTAATTTGGATTTAAAATAATGAGATTTTGGAAATACTGAAATGTAATCTGTTGCTAAATTTTATTCATTGTTGGTTATTTTGGAAATAAATATCTATTACTGCACTTATACTTTTTTACTTTATTATTTTAAATATTTACTTTTTGCAATTATTGCAGATCGAGAAAAAGCAACTTGTGTATGTTGATTGCATGAGAAATAGTTCGTAATTTTTTCACTCATTAAATTTTTCTTTTTCAACAGATCTTTTTCTACTTTAACTTATCCATATTTTTTTCAGAAATGAATGCAATGAAAAATGTTGTTTTTTTTTCTTATTATTTAAAAAAAGTAAAACCAATGAGGAAAACGACAGAATGAATAGATGAAAATCTAGTACAATCTCCAAATGTTAAAAAAAATCGCTACCATAAATAAAACACGCCTCATTTCTTTGCTCTAATGCTGAATTCTCGACACGGAATTTCAATCAAATGCATATTAAAATAATAAATAATTCATTCTGTCTTCTCACGTTATTTTTTCTTCAGGAAGCTATTTTCTTCACTTTTAATTTACGAGTAAGTTATACATAGATGAAAATATAGATGATGAAAAAAGTAAAATGAAAGGCGGTAACCTAGGAATATTTTTCGAAAATGAAATGAATATATGGACACACTGAAATCATTACAAGGTTTTTTTTTTCCAAAAACTCTAGGTAATATGGCGAAATGCGAATTATAATTGAATGATTGATATGAGGCTGACCACCTATACTGTAAAAAATGGTCCACTTTGCCAATGTCACCCCTGTTTCAGGGAAGGTCGGCAAGAGTTGCAGGGCTTATTGTAGCTGACGCTCTACAGGCGCGGGTGGACTGGATCCATCTTCTCACACTGTTCCTCTGTCAGCTGGTTGTAAGGCAGCTGCCTTTCCAATAATTCAAGATCTCGATGTCAGGGGGCAAAGCGGCGGGTCGTTGGATCGAAGATCTGAAGAGATGGTCAGGAAGAGTAGCAGGTCGAAGTTCTGAAGAAAGCGAAGAGTTGAAGTAAGAAGTCGGAAGTCGGAGAACAAGTGATTTATTTCAAAGAACATATGCATATTTATATTCTAGGAAACAAAAGGGATAACGGGACAAAGGATAACGGGAATTCTCACAAATAGGGATGGGAACAAAAACTAGGGATGGGTCGTGGGAGTGTCGGCACAAAACGAGACAAATCTACATTATTATCAATAATTGCTAAACTGAGAGCTCCCCCGGTATTTGTGATAGTGGACCCTGAAGTTGACAACACATACCGAGGTCGCCGCAATTATCGCACTTTTTGTGGTTGCCCTAAGAAGGACCTTAACATGAAATCTCTGAGGCTCGCTGCGTCCGCAACACTTATGTTCATTTGAGATTGGATTTTTTTATATTGTAGGTCCACATGCGTCATGTGTGAGCGCGAAATTATGCGTGTCTGCTTGCTGCTTGTGGGAGTGCATTTAATATGAATCTCAAATGATACATAACTTTGCAACTTAGATTAAGATTGCAAGGAATGAATTTATCTTACTTTCTTTGACTTATAGGATTCCTTGTCCTATGGGTTGGTATGAGGCAGACTGACCACCCATACTGTAAAAAATGGTTCACTTTGCCAATGTCACCCGTTTCATGGAAGGTTGGCAAAAGTTGCAGGGTTTATGTTCATTTGAGGTTTAGTATTTATTTGTAAGTACACATTCAGCATTTTTCAGCGCGAACTTACTCTTGTCTGTCTGTGGGCATGCATTTGTTTGCATGCATGCATGAGTTTTAAATGTTAATATATCTTTGCAACTTAGATTATACCTAGATAGGGTGAATGATGTTAGAAATGAAGGCAGGATATCATGAATGTTACAAGGAATAAGTTAGTAAAAAAGGGATGAATAAAGTATTTAATTAGTGAGGCAGACCGCTTCACCCGAGTCGCCCACAAAAGTAGGTGAGCGACTCAAGGGGACGACCTGGACCTCTTCAAAAATTAATTCGCTTATGGAAGCATAGCCGAGCGTTACCAAGGCTTAATATTTTCCTTACTCATTAGTTTAAGGCACAAGTTGAAAGTCCATAAGTTTTAAGATATACGCAAAAAAAAATATTTTTACGTATGTGTTTTTGTGGTGTATACTGCCATCTCTGAAAGAAAAATTAAAGTAGTTGTACAAGGTTGCCTAAAAATGCTTTATATTTTATTTCATAAATTTTTTGCCGTAAACTCTTGAGGAAATGAAATTAAAAGTTAACGAATGGAATTGGAACGCTTTTAGTATGGATGTTCCATATTTGATTTTTCCGCGGTGGGCAAACTTCCCACGTAGGTAGGTATATGCAACTAGGGCCAACAAGATAGAATTACAAAGTAAATAAGTGTAGGTAGGTATACGGAGGAAGTGTGAAAGAAAAACGACGTAAGGGGCGACCGAGAAAAGTATGGAGTTATCAGATTGAGGAGATTGTGAAAGAATAGGATATACAAAGTGAGTGTAACAGAAGAAAATGTATGGAAAAGGGGATGGATATGAATGAGTTGAAAGAGTTATCTATATAATGGGATAGGAATAAATGGAGGCAGCTCTGCAGAGGCTCTGGCCACCCCTAGCGGAATGGCGACAATGATACAGATTACAGATTAAAACAAAACACACATATTATGTTGGCCTTTGCTGGCAATGCGGCTTTCGATTTCACAACAAATTCGGTTGTGCATAAGAAAAATATCATGGGAAATGTACCTACTTTGATGGTGCCTACATAATATGTAGTACATAATTATATAGCTTGCCCATTTTGCTGAAAATATTACCATAAAATGGTTTCCGTATTTAATACAAATAGCTATAATCTACCTATTCGAATTCGAATAGGATAATAAACTTCAGGAATAGGTAGAACTTTAGAAGAAGAAGAAGAAAAAATATTGTTGGGGACATGGATTTATAGGAATGGATGGGGTGAGAAAACAATCCTTTGTGAATTAGAAATGCGCTACCCCACTCATCATACAAAAATCCGAATTCAGTCTATCCGTAACCTTCCAACTATTAACAGGTGTGTTTCCTAACTGGAAAGAAAAATCGTAAAAATGCCAAGCCATACAATTTCCAAATGCACAAACAATACGAGAAATTGTAATAAAACATCTGGAGTAACTTTTCACTCGTAATTATCAGTGAATATAAATATTTAAGTAAATTCAATTGATATTTTATCTGCCGATATTTTATAGCCACAAAACAATAGCCCCGCTGTCAAACCGTCGGCCATTTTTAGTGATAGAGATGTGATGATGATAAAATATAGTATCTGATACCGTCATGTGAGAACATTTTTTTTTGTGAAATGTATGTATTTGAAGTGGTCTGTATTTCAAAATTCAAAATTTCAATTTCTACCCTACACTTTTTGTTTCATTTATCCTGTTATATTTCAATGAAATTTGATTTAAAAAAATATTTTTTTTTCTTTGTCTTTTATAGATATTTCTCCTAACGTCATTGAAAAAACTTAAAATTAAAATAATGTAATTTAAATAATTTTCACAAGTAATTACGTAACATTAAGCAAAATATTTACGTTTATGGAACAGAAGCATTAAAAAGTATCAGATATTTTCAAAACCTTTGACAACACTAAATTATGTTGTCAAGGAAAATAACATCAACAATTCGTTGCTAAGTAACATTACCTGCTTACATAAATTAACGACGGAGTAGAGACACATAACGTGATAGAAAAGGACAACAACAAAAAACGTTTGTTGTGTGAGCGAGACAAAACAAGGGACAATGTCTGGCGAAATTAGATTTCAGTGACTGTATGGATCACAGTGTTTAGAACTAAATCAAATAAATAGCCTCACCATTTAATAGAACTCGATGGTTGGGGATGTATTTGTAAAGAAGCCACAAAATCTATCAAAACGCAAAGCGTAACTTTCGTAGAACAAGGCTTTGTTTATTTAAAAAAATGTTCCCCTCAAAACGCATACGCATTTCCATGTTCCTTTTTCAAAAATAAACTGGCTGCGTTCAAATTTTGTTTTTATCTACCTACCATCACTTAATTATGATCGGTATTTAATTAACATCACTATTTTAGTTTTTTTCTTTGGTAGCTGGGATTATAAGTAAGTAGAACTATTTCTTCAGAAAATTTACCATTTCCATGATATATCTTTTATTGAGAAATACGAAACAAATGTATTGTTAAATTTGATATGTGGAAAAGGCAACATGCGAAAAATGTGCATTATTGCGCGTGCACTTTATCTACAAGATAAATTTAGTTTTGGTCGGTACGTGTTACAAAATTCGTAGACGTTTATGCATATTGCATGCCAGCCAAGCCTAGCCCGAATTTTGCATTTTGCAAATACATTATCTGCTTTTAGTGTTGTTCTTTAATTAATTATTCTTATGAAAGTAACATAATCAAAAAATACATAATTTGATGAGCAAGACGCATTGACCGTAGAAGACCATCTAGTATGGAATATGTTGTACAGTCGCCTGCAGAGGACTCTAATACATTTTAAAATAAAGTCTGCACATTTTATTAAGGCAAAAATGTTTTGCGTAACACGGATGGGTTGAAGATATAATCTTAGTTGAAAATATTTATGAACATTTAAGATTGAATTTTTTTTTTTTTAATTTTTTTCATTTAAAATTGTCATTGTCCTGATGATGCCTTTTTAGGCGAAAACATTTGACTTTTTTAAAATAAAATTTAGTGAATTAAAACAGTGTATTATTTAATTAATTATTTAAGATTGATATTATGTGCCCACAAGCACACTGTCCCCCTTATTCATGAAATGGCTTTATTTTTTACACCAGTTTAAAGTCAGTTTTTCCATATAAATAAGTAGGTTTAATTTTGTATTATAGGTTCAATCAATCTAATGAATGAGGCCGTTTAAGTTCTAACTTACACATGCTGCATGTTTATGTAAAAAATAAAAACCCAAATATCAGATTAACGTGAATCCTGTAACTTTGACCGTGCCTCCCTAAAAACGAGGTGGCATTGGCAGTGTTTTTTTTTGCAGTATGAGTGGTCAGTCTCATACCAAAAAGGAAAACAAACAACACATAGTTTTGATATGTTTTGGTAATATTTAGTTATAAGTTGTGTAAAGCTCTAGTTACAAAGATGTGTATTTGAAATAAAATTCAAACAAATTCATAAATCAAATTTAAATGTCTAATGCGAGGTAGAGTTGAAACAATTCTTCTTCACTAATTTTTGGGGAGTGAGTGGCTTGGCGGAGTATAAAAGCTGATGGTCATCCTTGAGACGCCATCAGTTGCTTCAGCAGCGGCAAGCTCACAGTCTTCTTACCAAGGAAAATGGTGCACTTGGTGAGTGGAGCTCAATATTACTCAACAAGGAAACATACACGGTTCAGAAACATCGCGAGAACGATTGTACGAGTATCTAACAACTAATATGTGGAAGTGCAGAGACGTTGGTTAAGAATTAAGATGAGCGAGTAGAGCCATGACAAGTCTAGGTATTATTCATTGTCACCGCATCATTCTGACAGTCCAAAATAAATTGCATAAGTACGCAATTTTTTTCTTGATGTGAAAGATGCTTTGGCATAGATGTGTGAAATCCTCTCATTTTCCCCTCTAAGAGTTCAGGCCACCACCTGATTGGAAGTAAGGTTATTTTCTGATGGTGCTTTAGTCTAAATCCCTTCTCAGCCTCCTAATGCTGCGCTTGCTAATTCCTCAACTCTTCAGCTGTGCTACAACATACCACGTGGAACAACTGTGTGATATTTTACTTCATTCTTCCAATACAGCGATACCTCTCCCAGTCTCCTTTTTTACCTGGACATCTGTTCAGAAATTAAAGTAAAAAAGATAAATATATAACTGCAAGTGTTGTATTTTAACTTTTATTATTGCTGTTATGTCATATCTTGTAATTTTTCAGAGTTGGTTTGGTTTTGTGGCCCTCCTGGCTGTGGCCACAGCAGCAGAACCCAAGAAGCACGACAAGCGCGGCATCCACGACCTTGGGAGCCACGACTTCTCCAGCTACGGGGGCCACGGAGGGTTCGGAGATGGAGGAGCAGGAGCAGGAGGTGATCTGTCCTCCCAAGTGATCACCAACACTGTGCGAGTGCCAGTCCCACAGCCGTACCCCGTGACAGTAGACAGACCAGTGGAGGTGCGAGTCAACGTTCCAGTCGACAGGCCTTATACCGTAGAAGTGCCCCGGCCGTATACCGTGACAGTGGAGAGGCCGGTTCCGGTCACAGTCAACAGGCCTGTACCGTACACTGTGAGGGTGCCAGTCAGGGTGCCAGTGGTGCAGAGAGTAGAGGTGCCAGTGCCCAGGCCTTACCCCGTCCCTGTGGACAGGCCCTACCCAGTTCCCGTGCCGCGCGCCGTCGTCGTCGAGAGACAGGTGCCCGTCTACGTCAACCAGGGCGGCCAGGGAGGACTCGGGGGAGGACTTGGGGGAGCTGGGGGACTTGGGGGAGGAGACTTCTCAGGATATGGAGGTCATGGCTCCTTCTCCTCTCACGACTTCTCTGGGGCGTCCCAAGGACATTACTCTGCTTATGCGTCTTCAGGACATTCTCATTCTGATAAATCCATCACCTCCAACTCGTTCACAGTGCAGCATTAAGTGAAGAACTATTTTTCCTCATCATACAACTTATAAAGCTACCAGGGGCGTAAACTACGTTGAGACATATACATTCCACAAAAGGTACTCATAATATAAAGTAACTAGTGTTTTTTGCATGTAATATAAAAAATTTTGGCTTATTCCTTGACAACTCTTCCAAGCGACGTCACAATTTTATCCCGCTCTTTTTGTGCCAACTCTATTTGACAATGTCTTTGAAGAAAATGATAGATATCTTGCCACATCTTTTTTTGACTAATTTAGTCTCTGTGGATAACCCGCCTCTGATAGCTTCTTATCATTTTCTCCTGGAAACTTTTCTGAATTGCATGTTAGTATTGAGATTTCAGAAATGTTTTCCTTTCTCATCTAAGTCGCAGAGTGAACAACTGATCTTATTCCAAATTAACAAGGAGACAAGTACGTCTTTGAGTTGCATTTTTTTGAGATCTCTAGATTATTTGTTTTTATTTTTTAAATAAAATACTTGAATTTGATATTTTGTTGTTTTATTGTTTTTTTTACAGAAATGTTTTTATTATAAAAAGAATACATGGTGATGCTACTACAAATAAACATATTTACATATAATACAGCATGAAAAAAAAGAATTAATATGAACTTCCATGAAAAATATCAAAAATATTTAAGCAAAATAATGGCAATATGATGTTATGAATCATAAATAAATAATAAAAATAAAATAAAGCAGAAATATCAATGCGAATACTAATTTATAATATCTTTGGGTACATGTGTAAATTAAAATAAATAAATAAAATCATACAACAAATATATCTAAAAAATGTAAGCTCTACATTTATATTTCTTTTTTTTAAATATAAATAAGATTGCAAATATTTGTATTTATTGATAAATATAACACCAAAAAAACAACAAAATATAAGCCGTTATAAGTACATACCTACGGACATAAATATATAATTTAAAATGTACATATTTTAATCAGTTCTTTATAATTTTCATCTTCTTTAGAGAAGACGATTTATTTGCTATTTATAAAAAAATAAATGAAATACCTACATACACGGTAAATATATATATACATAAAAATAAAATATATAAATTTAAATAAGTATGATGAAATACAATTATAAAAAAAAGAAATTCTTAGAGTTAGAATAAATTAAATAAATAACAATATTGACAATAAATAAAATTTTAAATGTACGGCATTTTGTAAGAAGAATGATAACAATAATTAATTAATCAAGAGACGTTCAATGCCTTTTCAGAAATTTATAGGTTTTCCATTGTCAAAATCCTGTAACAAAAATATTTGCAAATATATAACTGAAACATAAATAAATTGTACATTTTTTTCCTTTTTTCATCACAAAGAATTCAACACAATTATTGAAATTGGAACATTTTTGAATTTGAAACTTTCTTCTCTGCGAGCAAACGTCAGTCTTTTATGGGGCTGCCGTCTTCCGTTCTAAGCAAACAATAACAAAACACTTGTATGTCTTTTCCCTAGCAACCGCGGGACGACACAACAGTCTTAAACTAAGATTTTTCAAGTTTCTTCATGGAAAATTTATTATGTTTTTTTTTTGTTTTCTAATATTAAGTACCTATTTCTAATTTAATAAAATATAAAAACATTTATTTTTCTTCTTACCTATAAAACGCCTGCGTACTTTATGCTGGGGCACCATAGACTTCATGGGGTTCCAACGCTTTGGGGTACGGGAAACCAAAGATCTAAAAAAATGAAAATGGTACAATTTAAATTTTTCATAAATGACCAATAAAATATGCTGTGTAAAAAGTGAAACCAGAATAAAAATCGGTTGATATCTCAAGTGATAGATTTTATATTTTCTACGTGGTGGGTAATGTTTCATTAAATATACAAACCCAACTAAGCTATACATATATTGTAATTTCTTGCAGTGTTTTCCCCGAAGGTGTCGCATGTGGGGAGTGAAACCTATTTATTTTTTACATGTAAGGGGGTTGGCCTTACGCCACTACTTCAGTTGAAGCGTGGGTTTCTCAGCTCCCAGGGAGCTGGTAATCATTTCTTGTGAAAGCTGAGTAAGCCTTGTCGGTATTTTATTTTGGATTTTAAATAAACATCGATCCGGGAAATCCTTTTTTAAACCCTCGATGAGATTCAAATCCGAGCTCTCGGCATAGGCTTCAAACACTCTAGGTACCAACTGAGCTATCGACTAGTAGATCATCATTGTATTTTTATTATTTTTACGGAATATCAAAATAATTTAAATAGTCGGTACGGTACGTGAAGAATAAAATGTTTATATTTGTTGTTAGGAATATAAAAAAAACGCAACTAAGCTACATATATAGTGTAACTTCTTGCCTGCGTTAACCCCGAAAGGATCGCATGTGGCGATTCGGAAACTATTTTTACGGGTAAGGGGGTCGGCCTCACGCCAACCACTTTCAGTTGAAGTGGGGGTTTCCCAGCTCCCGGGGGGGCTGGTTCTCATTTATTGTGAAGGCTGAGTAAATCTTGAGATCGAACCCTTGTTCTCGGCATGGAATGCAAGCATTCTATCGACCTATCGACCTTTTTAAGAGCTTGGTCGTCATCGCGATAAAGCGCCAATTCTCACGCAAGACCCAGTTGCTGTGAGGCTGGATGGACCTTTCGGTACCAGTCATTGGTAAAGGTTTATGAGTTTTTCAACCCAACGAAGAGCAAATTTGAAAATATAAATGGTATATTTTTTGTGCTCCGCCGGGATTCGAACCCACAACCTTCCATTCAGAGTCCGAAGTGTTACCACTGAACTACGGTTCAGTGGTATATGACGTTCAATTTAGATGATATATATCATTTTAATGGTTCAGACCTCAGGAGTAGGTAGAGATGAGATGACATCAAAGTTCTTGACTCCGGTCTCACCAACAATTGGCTTCATAACAGGCACACCCAAATCCTGTAAAAAACATAATCATTTAAAAACGTTACTCACCAACATTACAAACCAACCACTATTTTTCTTCCTGTCCTTGCATACTTATTTCATTTCATCATCACAATTTTGAAGGTCAATGTATCAAGACCATTCGACAACGAGATCAGTTGATCACGCATGGCCATTTTTTATCGCCTTCTATCTATCTGTATGGTAGGTAGATATGTCGTTACTGCTGAGACTTGATAATTTTGAGATTTTTGCTATTTAAAGATCTAGGTGAAAAAAGTAGATCTCAAATAAATATATCGCCACCTAAAAGGTAAAACTGAATAAGTGCTGAATAACTAATTTGAGAAATCGTAGATAAAACATTTTATTGGGAGTAACTTCTGATAGTTAATGAACTAATTATAAGGAAGAGCTCATAAAAAACTTCTAAACTACAGTGTTTTCACACAATTTTAGTGTTTTCTCTCGTAGTAAATAGGAGAAAAGATTCATTTATCTGAGTAACCCATCTTAGCTTAATATGTCACTCATTCACTTTTACCCTTTAGGTATAGGTATAGTCATTTACAAATAGGTTGGAAGGCAGTGTTCGACAAACCTTGATTGTGGGAGCAACAGGAATTGGGTGTAAGCTCTCGAATCCGGTTCCGGGGACAACGGGTCCAACCACAGGGGTCGTGAAATCCTGAAAACAAAATATTATAATGCAAAGTTACAACAATAATGTTTGAAAGTTTTCATGAGTACCTATAATATATATCTTTAATCTATAATCTAAGTTTCAAAGATATACTAACATTTAAAGCTCATATCAAATTCATGCCCTCAAACAAACACGTGTAGTTCGCGCTTACAAATGCTGACTGTGTACTTACAAATAAAATCCAAACCTCAAATGAGCAAAAGCCCTACAACTTTTGCCGACTTTCCCTGACACAGGGATGACATAGGCAAAGTGAACCTTTTTTTTTTACAGTATGGGTGGTCAGCCTCATACCAACCTATAACTCAAGGAATCTTTAGAAAATAGGAAAAAGATGCATTTAACTGAGAAACCCATCTAATCTAAATCTAAATCTAAGCTGCAAAGATATATATCATTTAAGATTCATATTAAACGCATTCCCACAAGCATACATGTATAATTAACACATGCCGCATGTGGACCTAAGTACAATATAAAAACCCAATCTCAAATGAACATAAGCCCTGCAACTCTGGCCGACCTTCCCTGAAACAGGGGTGGCATTGACAAAGTGAACTATTTTTCACAGTATGGGTGGTCAGCCTCATACCAAACAATAAGCTAGATTAATATGTCACTTATTCATTTATACCTTTATACCAATTTAATTTATTATATTTATACCAATAATAATGTTTTGAGTTACGAGAATTGAAAAAAAAATGAGCGTCCGGATTCCAAAAAGGACCCAAACTTGGGGTCACTGTTATTTACGATTGGAAAAAATGAAGCAAATGACCTTAGAAAAAAGAATAAGGCATGGGTAGTGTTTTGAAACAAATCTTACCTTAATCTTGGGTGGAGTGGGGATGAGCCCCTTCATGCCTCCGACAGTTGGGCCGGTGGTGAAGACCTGACAATAATCAAGGAAATTCATTTATTTTACGTCAAGCTTGTATGCAAAGTTACGCCACATAGATTTCATGAGTCTGCTACAGGCTGGTGGCCAATATTTTTCAACGAAAGTCGTAACCCATAGGCCATAGGTGATGTGATTTTGAAATATGAGATTATCTGTATGATTACAAGACAAAATTTCTTAGATGTATCAGGTAAGAATAAGGGATATGAAATACAGCGCTTTCCCACATTTTTAATTATCTGAAATTGATATTTCATGACTTTTATAGGCTGTCCATCTATACCTACTGTAGAAAATGTATCACTTGCCAATGTCACCCCTGGAACATCCATTGCAACCTGTATGCAACCATTTATGCAGGGTATTTGAGGTTTGGATTTTAATTTATTAGTACACATGCAGCATATGTAAGTGCGAGCGTATACGTGTCTGTTTGGGGGCATGCATTTAATATGAATTTTAACTGCGAATATATCTTTGCAACTTAGATTATAGAAAGGTGTTGCCCATTGGTGATGTCACATTGAAATTTCAAATACGAAACGCAGCGGTTTTTTGAATTTTCAATGGAAAAAAAATTGCGAAAACAACCCTATTTGTTGCACGTAGGAACTGTCAGATAGTTCAAAGATTATTGACTTACATCAAGTTTGGTTCCTCCGATACATCCAACATCATTTGGTCCACATCCAGGAGAAATGCCCTGAAAAGTAATCAACAAAGAGTTGTAACATCTTCTACGATAAATGGTTTAATTTCTAAAACACCTTCAGTAAATTCTTAAAATAAAACTTCATGATCCATTAAATTGACCGGATATTAGTAACGCTTCAGATTCGTAAATGGAATGGTGTGGGCTCAAATCTCGGCGGAACACAAAAATATACCATTTATATTTTCAAGTGTGTTCTTTGCTGGGTTGATAAAATCATAAATCTTAACCAGAGATCGCTCACCAAATGTCCATTCAGCCTTACTGCAACTAGGCATTACTTGAGAATTGGCGCTTTCTATAGCGATGACAAAGCTCGCTGAGGGCTTTTGAGGTGTGGCTCACACAAAAACAGCGCTCACTAAATAAATCATCCTAATGTTATTATTATTTAAGGGCTTACACTGAGTGTAGGAGGAGTAGGGATGACCTTTCTGCAGCCGAAATCATTTGGTCCACACTCTCCAGTTGCTGGTCTCAAACCCTGAAATAATTTGGCAAATATTAGAAAAAAACATTGTGCGCCATAATCGATAATAAATAATAATATTAGGATGGTGAGCGCTGTTTTTGTGTGAATCACACCTGAAGAGCCCTCTGCAAGTTTGGTCGTCGCTATAGAAAAAGCTAATTCTCAAGCAAGGCCCAATTGCTGTAAAGCCGAGAGCAAGGGTTCGATCCCCACCGAGGGTATCATAAATGATTTTCCGTTTCGTTGTTTCTTTCAAGCCCAACGTAAATACTGGCAAGGTTTACCCAGCCTTCACAAGAAATGAAAACCAGCACATCAACTGAAGTTGTTAGCGCGAGGCCGGCCCCGTCACCCATAAAAATAAATAGGTCCCGAATCGCCACATGCGACCCCTTCGGGGGTAACGCAGGCAAGAAGTTACACTATATGTCTAACGAAAATGAACTATGTAAATATTGTTTTACAAACTGAGCGGGAATTATTTTACTTCACCATAAATATAATTTAACATACCTTGAGTCCCATCATTTCGATGTCTCTTCTGCATCCAATATCTCCAGGCTTGCAACCTTCAACCAGGGGGAGATCCTGAAAAAGACGAAATATTTGTTTAGGTATGTGCATGCTGTACAAACTTGGTTCACTTTTGTCAATGCCACCCCGTTTAAGGAAAATGTAGCAGGAGTTGCAAAGTTTATGTTCATGTGAGGTTTGGTTTATTTTGTATGTAAGCGCAAACTCACATGCGCCTGCTTGTGGACATGCATTAAATATGAGTCATAGCTGTCAGCATTTATTTGCAGACTTAAATAAGATTGTAATCTTTATAGATTACAGACTTATGTATATATCGCCACCTTACAGGTAAAATTGAATAAGTGCTGATTCACTGATTTGAAAAATCGTGGAAAAAATATTTGATTGGGTTCAGCTTCTCATATTAAGAGAACTAATTATAAGAAAGTGCTCCTGAAAACCTTCTACACTACAGGATTTTCACACTTTCCTTGTGTTTTCTCTCGTAGTAAATAGAAGAAAAGTTGCATTTATGTGATAAACCCATGTTAGCTTAATATGTCACTCATTCAGTTTTACCTTTAAGGTATGGATACAGTATTTTACAAATAGGTTGGAAGGCAGTGTTCGACAAACCTTGATTGTGGGAGCAACAGGAATTGGGTGTAAGCTTTGGAATCCGGTTCCGGGGACAACGGGTCCAACCACAGGGGTCGTGAAATCCTGAAAACAAAATATTATAATGCAAAGTTACAACAATAATGTTTGAAAGTTTTCATGAGTACTGTAACGAGATGGATTTGTTTGTTAGGTAAAATGGAACATGAGATTTGAATTTGAATGAAAAGGAAAACAAAGGAAGGCAGAAAGGGAGGAGAAGCTTGCCTGGCGTGAGAGCCAGAAGCATGTGAATTTTGTTATAATTAATATTGTGCTGTGGTTTATTGTGTATACATTGTGAAAGGAATAAAAATAAACATATTAAAGTGGCTGTTAATTATTAATTGTGTCAATCAGCAGGACTATTGGAAAAACCCTCACATTTTGGCGCCCAACGTAAAAGAAAAAATCTGTAAATGAAATTCCTATGAAGAAAATTTTCTCAAACAAAAACAAATGACATTCGATTCCAATAAATGACATTCAAAACAATATGAAATAATTAAAATTGGACAGATTTATGTTGTGAAAGCATCAACACGTTTAAAAGCTATTGAAGGCATCAACTTATACAATTTAAAACAAGAAATTGCAAGTTTTAAAAGGCGGTTTTGAAAATATTGAACGGCTGTTTTGAAAATATTGAAGGCAAGAGAATTCAAATTACCTACCTACGTTCGGAAGAAATGAACATTTAAAAATCGAACGTCGCGGGAGAATGAAGAATGGATATGAACCAGTTTGTTTCAAATCAGTTTAGATAAATATATATAGATGGTGTTATATTTAATTTGTATGAAAAATTTTTTTTTCAATGAAGTGATTTTTTTAATTGCATAAATTGAAAATATACAGCAAATGACGAAATCTAAAAAAATAAATAATAAAAAGGATTTAGAAAGTAACACAATGGAGTCCATAAATTTTGATCCTCTCAAATTAAAAATATCTTTTAATGGTGAAAGTGAACCAAATGAATTTATAATAAGGTTAGAAGAATTAGCCAAAGTCTACAAATTAAAATTAGATTATTTGGTAGAGTGTATGCCTATATTTTTAACAGATTTTCCGTTAACGTGGTACAGAGCAATTAACTGTGAATTTGATTGGAAAATTTTTAAAACCAAATTCTTACAACAATTTGAAAAATATGACTTTCAAAGGAATCTTAAGTTAGAAATTTTAAATATGGTACAAGGGCATGATAATGCATCAATTTATATTTTAAAGGTCAAATCCAAAAATAATTTATTAAATAAAAGAATGCATGATAAGGAACTTATGGACATAATAATTCATGGATTGTCAGAAAAATATGCAACTTTACTGACAACATCTGAAATTAAAAATACAGAGGAATTATCTACAATATGTAGCAAGTTTGAATCATTTTTCAAATTTAATGAATGTAAGAATTTAAATGTAATGAATGACATAAAAGAGAAAAATGTAATGCAAAAATGCAATTTTTGTAATAAATTAGGACATGATGAAATACATTGTTGGACTAAAAATAGAAAATTAGATTACATACAGAATAAATGTAGAAGTTTCACAAATAATATAGTATGCCACTTTTGTAATAAAAGAGGACATGTGGAAAGAAATTGTTTTATAAAAAATGGAAATTTTAAAAAACACACAGTAATCTGTTACTCATGTAAGCGTACAGGACATGTACAAAAAGATTGTTTTGTTAAAAATAAAAAAAGTGATTATACAGACAAAACAAAAATGAACAGAAATATAAATATACAAAACAGAACAAATACGACATACAAAAGTAATTCAAAAAAACTTGTAGATAGTCGGCCTTCAGTACAAACACAAAAATCAGAAATGAAGAGCTGGCTTAATTTCATTCAAATTTTTAATAAAAATTATCAAATTGCACCACTCATTTTTGCTAAACAATTTGATAAAAGACCATTTTTAACAGTAAATATTGAGAACAAAAATTTTACAGGTTTACTAGATTCAGGTGCATCTATTTCTGCAATCAATAAAAAAACATTTGATTATTTTTTACAAAGAAATTACAAAATTATAAAAACCCATGATAATATCTCGTTAGCAAATGGTAAAAATATAAAAATACTTGGTAAAATAAATTTAGAGGTAAAATGTGACAATCAAATAAAACATGTAGATTTTTATGTTTTACAAGGTTTACAACAAGACTTAATTTTTGGAATAGATTTTTGGATAAAATTTGAATTAGAACCGAGTTTAATAAGTAAAATTACATATTCAAATAGCAAAAATATTAGTGAATTAGGTAAAATTACAAATAGAACTAAATTAACAGATAACCAATTACAGCAATTAAAAACAATAGAAAATGATTTCAAGGACATCTCTTATGAAAAAATAGGCTTAGGATGCACAAACCTCATTGAACACAGAATTCAGACAGAAGGTCCTCCAATAAAACAAAAGTATTATCCACTCAGTCCAGCAAGACAGAGACAGGTTAACACAGAGTTAGATAAAATGTTAAAAGAAGGTATAGTTGAACAATCCAAATCTTCGTGGTCCAGTCCTGTTGTGATTGTAATTAAAAAGGATGGAACGCCTAGATTCTGTTTGGACTCTAGAAGACTCAATGGAGTAACAAAACGAGATAACTATCCCATTCCAAATTTAAATCAAGTTTTAGCAAATTTACGAAATGCCAAATATATCTCTTCAATAGATTTAAGCAAGGCGTTTTGGCAAATCCCACTAGAAGAATCGTCCAAAGAAAAAACTGCCTTCGTCGTACCAAATAGAGGGTTGTTTCAATTCACAAAAATGCCGTTCGGTTTAAAAAATTCAAGTTCTGAAACACAGCGTTTATTAGACAAATTATTTGGACCTAAATTTGATACTAACATATTTTGTTATATCGATGACTTAATTATTATTAACGAAGATTTCAATTCACATTTAAATTTATTAAAACAAGTTAAAAATATATTACAAGAAGCAGGGTTAACGGTAAAATTTTCAAAATGTGAATTTTGCAAAGATAGTTTAAAATATTTGGGATACATTATTGATGAAAATGGATTAAGGCCAGATTCAAATAAAGTCAAAATTATAGAGGAATATCCTTCACCGAAAAATGTAAAACAACTACGAATGTTTTTAGGTTTGGTAGGATTTTATAGAAAAGTTATACGAAACTGCAGTGAGATATCATATCCACTAAATAAATTATTGAGAGGTAAAAAAGGTCAGAACAATTTTAATTGGTCAAAAGAATCTGAGGATGCATTTAATAATTTAAAATTAGCCTTAAGCACAGCCCCTGTATTAATATGTCCGGATTTCACAAAAGATTTTTTTTTACACACTGATGCCAGTAAAAATCAAGTAGCTTCAGTATTAAACCAAAATATCAATGGGTCCGAAAAGCCAATAGCATATTTTTCAAGAAGTTTGACAGTTAGAGAACAAAACTATTCGACATCAGAACGTGAGCTTCTTGCCATTGTAGATTCAATAGAACATTTTCGATCTTATCTAGATGGGATGAAATTCAAGGTAATAACTGATCATATGGCATTAAAATTCTTGAATAAAATATCAAATCCAACAGGTAGATTAGCAAGATGGGCCATGAGACTTTCACAGTATGAATTCGAGATTGAGCATAGAAAAGGGAAAGAACATACAGTGCCAGATGTATTATCTAGGATTCCTGGTACTAAAGAAATGGAAGTAATAAATTCAAATATTGCAGATCCTTGGTATAATAATATCGCAGAAGGATGTACAAAAACACCATACAAATACAAAAAATTCAAAATGGTAGATAATAAATTATTTAAACTAATAAATGATGATAATCCTTTCACAGAGGAATATAATTGGAAAGAGATACCTATTATAGACAATAGATTAACTATAATAAAGAATCATCATGATAATGGACATGTAGGTATTTTTAAAACTTATAAATACATATCAAGATGTTACTATTGGAAAAATATGTATGCAGATATAAAAAGTTTTATAAATAAATGTCAAAAATGTAAAATGTATAAGCCGAATAATTTACCTCCAGCAGGAAAAATGGAAAATAGAAAAAGAGTGGATAGACCGTTAAAAATGCTGAGTATTGATTTGATAGGACCATTACCAAAATCAAGTACGGGCTATATACATATATTATCAATAATAGATGTTTTTACCAAATATTGTTGGTTATTTCCTTTAAGAAGAGCAACTACAGAAGAAATAGTAAAATTAATAGAAAATAAAATATTTTTAACAGAAGGAGTACCGCAAACAATAATAACAGATAATGGAAAGAATTTAAAGTCTAATGCATTTAAAGATTTTATGTACTCATATGGAGTACAGAAAATATTTTATACAACTTTATATACTCCCATGTGCAATAATGTAGAGACATATAATAGAACAATTGGATACACATTAGCTATTTTTGTTGAAAATGAACAAAGAAAATGGGATACTTTCTTAGATTCAGTACAAAGCATAATAAATAATACAGTCAATTTAGCAACAGGATACACACCTAATGTATTAGCAAGAGGTAGGGAGATTGTACTAAATGGTGAAATTCATGGTGAAATAGTAAATGATGAAATAGAATCAAAGGAAGATTTAGATAAGTATAGAGATATGCATAAAGATAAAATGAAGGAATTAAACACATTATACAAAATTGTAACAGAAAATTTATGGGATGCATATAATAAAAATGCAAATTATTATAATAAAGGTAGATCAAATCGTGTCTATGATCAAGGGGATATTGTATGGCGTAAAAATTTCATACAATCAAATGCAGGGAAATACTTCTGTACAAAGTTGGCTCCAAAATTTGTCAAAGCCAGAATAGAAAAGAAAGTTAGCAAGATAGTCTATGTATTAAAAGATATAGACACAAATGTTATAAATAAATATCACATCAAGGACATAATCAAATTAGATTAAAAAAAAAAAAAAACATATTTTCATGTGTATGAAAAATTTGAGGTGATGAATGATACGGTGAAAGTTGATATAAAAGTGATCAGTGAAAGAATGAATTATGAAATATTGCATGAATGAAGGTATGAAACATAAATTAAACAAAGTATTACATATGAAGGTAAAGTTTTTTTAAAATTGATGGACTGATAAATTTATTAATGAAAAATAAATTTGAAATAAATTTAAATATTGGGAAAGATGTGATACATGTTTAAAAAAAAAAGTTATTTTAATGAATTGATTAATAAATTGGTGAATGTTTACTATGTATTGTTATTTGATTATTTTGAATTGTTGAATTAAGTATTTAAAAAAAAAAAAAAACAAATATTTGTTTATAATATTGAATATGAAATTTGTGTTAAAAAAATATATATATTAATTTTATTATGAAAATACTTGGTATTGTTAAAAAAAGGTATTAATGACTGAATAATGTATCAGAAACAGGTTTTTTTTTATTTTCATATTTTTGAAATTTATCCTTAAAATAAAACAAAATATGTGGCGCCGGCTGAGCATTATGATACATTATTTACTCATTGTTAAAAAAAAAAAAAATTGGGAATGTTTTTTTTTTATGAGAGGAAGGAGGTGTATTGTAACGAGATGGATTTGTTTGTTAGGTAAAATGGAACATGAGATTTGAATTTGAATGAAAAGGAAAACAAAGGAAGGCAGAAAGGGAGGAGAAGCTTGCCTGGCGTGAGAGCCAGAAGCATGTGAATTTTGTTATAATTAATATTGTGCTGTGGTTTATTGTGTATACATTGTGAAAGGAATAAAAATAAACATATTAAAGTGGCTGTTAATTATTAATTGTGTCAATCAGCAGGACAGAAGAAAAACCCTCACAGTACCTATAATATATATCTATAATCTAAGTTTCAAAGAAATATTAACATTGAAAGCTCGAAAATCATTCTTATTTTTTTAAGGTTAGAATATGGCGTATTAAACGTAGCGCTTTATCGCATTTTAATTGTCTGAAATTGAAATCTTGTTCCTTAAATTATGACTGACTACCCATGTTGTAGAAAATGGTTCACTTTACGAATGTCACCCCTGTTTCAGGGAAGGTTGGCAAGAGTTGCAAGGCTTATATTCATTTGCGATTTGGGTTCTAATTTGTTAGTACCGATGCAGCATTTGTAAGCGCTAACTTACACGTGTCAGTTTGTGAGCATGCATTTATTATGAATTTCAAATGTTAATTTATTTTAACAACGTAGATTATAGGTTATAGAAAGATGTTGCCGATTGATAATAACAGCAAAAAATAAAAGAAAAATCTGGAACCATGCATTTAATTTTTGTGAAATTTAAATTTGAAATACGAAACGCAGAGCTGTCTGAAATTTCGAAGTTGTATAAAAATGCGAGAATGACTCTATTTAATGCATGTACCTTTCGATACTTCAAAGATGATTAACTTACATCCAGTTTGGTTCCTCCGACACCTCTTCCGATACATCCAACATCATTTGGTCCACATCCAGGAGAAATGCCCTGAAAAATAATCAACAAATGAGTTGTAACATCTTCTGCAATAATTGGATTAATTTCTTGAACATCTGGAGTAAATTCTGAAAATAACTCTTCACGATCCATTAAATTGACCGGTCGGTAGTCTAGCGGTAACGCTTCAGACTCTATAATAGAAGGGTGTGGGTTCAAATCTCGGCGCAGCACAAAAAAATACCACCAAACATACTACCGAATAAAAAATACATAAAAATACTTCCAAATATGCTCTTTGCTTGATTGAAAAATTCATAAACCTTTTTTTATTTTTTTTTATCAAACAAACAAACAGTTATACATGTACTATATGTGAATAACAACATAGTTATAACAATTAAAAAACCAGCAAAGATACCAAAGTCCAGCCACCAAAGGTCCATCCAGCCTTACAGCAACTGGGTCTTACTTGAGAATTGGTGCTTTCCTTACGACAAAGCTCGCAGAAGGCTCTTAAGGTGTGATTCACACAAAAACAGCGCTCATCAAGTAAATCATCGTAATATTATTATTATTAAAGGACTTACACTCAGCTTAGGTGGAGTAGGGATGACCTTCCTGCAACCGAAATCATTTGGTCCACACTCTCCAGCTGATGGTCTTAAACCCTGTAATAATTTTACAAATATTAAAACAAACCTTAGTTCACGTGATGTGACTAAGCTACACATGTAGTGTAACTTCTTGCTGCGTTCTCTTCAAAGGGGTAGCATATCGCGAGTGGAACCTATTTATTTTTACAGGTAACGGGGCCGGCTTTACCCCAACCACTTCATTTGAAGGGGGAGTTTTCCAGCTTTCGAAAAGGCTGGTATTCATTCTTGTGAAGGCTCAGTAAAACTTGCCGGCATTTAATTTTAGGTTTGACATAAACACCGAAACGTGAAATCATTTCTATCACCCTCGGTGGGATTTGAACCCGAGCTCTCGGCGTGGAATGCAAGCACTCTACCAACTGAGCTACCGACCGGACTGCAATCGATAATCTATGTATAATTTAAGTTGTACATAAATCTCTATACCTAAGTCTATAAATGCATGCTCACAAGCAGACACGCATAAGTTCACGCTTACACGTGCCTTGCAACATAAAAAACCAAGTTCTCAAATGAACATACATCCATACAACATACCTTGAGTCCCATCATTTCGATGTCTCTTCTGCATCCAATATCTCCAGGCTTGCAACCTTCGACCAATGGGAGATCCTGGAAAAGATGATTGGTTTATGTTCGCTAGCATTGTCTCAAATTAAAACTGGCACTTCAATACTTATCGTAATTAGGTTGGAAGGCAGTTTTCGACAAACCTTGATTGTGGGAGCAACAGGAATTGGGTGTAAGCTCTCGAATCCGGTCCCGGGGACAACGGGTCCAACCACAGGGGTCGCGAAATCCTGAAAACAAAATTAAATTGTTATGCTTAAATTAAAACACAAGATAACTGATTTAGAGAGAGTATTTTAAGAAGAAAGTTTTAAACAAGTATGATGAATCCGGTCGACAGCTCAGTTGGTAGAGTGCTTGCATTTCATGCCGTGAGCTCGGTTTCGAATCTCACCGAGAGTGTCAGAAATGATTTCCTGTTTCGGTGATTGTTTCAAACCCCACAATAAAATACCGGCACGGCTTACTCAGCTTTCACAAGAAATGCGTACCAGCCTCCTTGGGAGCTGGGAAACTCCTACTTCATCTGAAGTAGTTGGCGTAGGGCCGGTCCTCTTATCTGTAAAAATAAATGGGTCCCACTCACCACATGTGAAACCCTTTATGGATAATAAAAAAAAAATCCATAATAAAAAAATAAAAAAAATAAAACGGCAAGAAATGACACTATATGTGTAGCTAAGCTGCGCTAGTATCTTTAGTCTACAAAAAATATGGCTGTAAAAGTTAATTATATTTGTAATAGATTGGATGCATGAAAAAGATGAAGTGGGGGCAACTCTGCAGTAGCTTTATGTACTTTTAGTAGAATTTGACAGGTTCAATTTTAAACTTGACGCTTACATGTCATGCGATATAAAACGCAACTAAGCTACACATATAGTGTAACTTCTTGCCTGCATTATTCCTGAAGGGGTCGCATTTGGCGCTTCGGGACCTATTTATTTTTACAGGTAAGGGGGCCGGCCTCACACCAACCACTTTCAGTTGAAATGGGGGTTTCCCAGCTCACGGGGGGGCTGGTTCTCATTTCTTGTGAAGGCTGAGTAAACCTTTGAGATCGAACCCTTGCTCTCGGCATGGAATGCAAGCATTCTACCAATTGAGCTATCGACCTTTTTACTAGCTTGATCGTCGTCGCTACAATGCGCTAATTCTCAAGCAAGACCCAGTTGCTGTAAGGCTGGATGAATCTTTGGTGACCGGTCATTGGTAAAGGTTTTATGAATTTTTCAACCCAGCGAAGAGCAAATTTAAAAATATATATGGTATATTTTTTGTGTTCCGCCGGGAATCGAACCCACAACCTTCCCATTCAGAGTCCGCAGTATTACCACTGAGCTACGGACCGGTCTATATATACCGGTCGATATAAGCTGTCGAATTGTCAAAATATACATACCTCAAATGCGGGTCTCGTTGGAATTACAGGAACAAATCCTCCTACTACTAGGGTAACTGGACCCTGAAAATAAGTTTAATTAGATTAATACATTTTTTTGATGAATAAAAATCAATAATATTGAATTCATTTTTAAGGGCGTAAGGCAAGGATGTGTGATGAGCCCATGGCTATTTAACATAGTCATGGACAAGTGTGTTCGAGATGCTAGACTTGATGATTGTGGATTAATGATAGGAGAGAGCAAAGTGAGTGTTCTACTGTATGCGGATGATGCTGTTCTTGTATCGGACTCAGCAGTAGAATTGCAAACGATGCTCTCTAGATTGAACGAAGCTCTGCTAGGTAATTATCTGAAATTGAATGCAAGTAAGACGAAAGTTTTGATTTTTGAAAGAAATGAAGAAAATACGAACTACGAATTTAGAATAAACGGAATGAATGTTGATGTGGTAAATGAGTTTGTATACTTGGGAAGTAAGTTTGAAAAAGATGGAAGAATGACAGGTGAACTTGAAAGAAGAGTAATGAAGGGCAGGTGTGTACTGGGTGCCACAGCTTGTATCGCCAAAAATCAAAACATATCTAAAAATGCTCGATTGGCGGTACGCAGTGGCATACTTTTACCCACCTTGATGTATGGAAGCGAGGCCTGGACGGTGAATGAAAGTGAAATTAGTAAAGTCCATACTGTTGAAATGGACTTTCTAAGAAGTATGATTGGGAAAAAACGGAGTGACAGGGTGAGGAATGATTTTGTAAGAAAAGAATGTGGTGCAAAAGAAAGTGTGAAAGTGAAGATTAAAAGAAGTTTGTTAAGATGGTTTGGGCATATGGAGAGAATGAATGAGGAAAGACTGACGAAGAAAGTATATGTTGGTAGAATAGATGGATGTCGTGGTAGAGGAAGACCGAGAAAGGTATGGATGGACCAAATATCCGAAATTGCGAATGAATGGAATATCCAGAGTCATAATAAAAGAAGAGCTTGTATGAAGAAGGTTATGACTCTGGAGGAAATGAAAGAAGTATGCAAGGATAGAAAGAAATGGCGGTTGATCTGTGATGTTGGCGGCTAGGGTTTGTTAAAGTGAAATTGGTTTTATGATTTAGTTTTTTTGTCCATGTATATATTGTTATTTATTGATTTAAAAAAAATGTAATTTGTCATGTATGTTCCTTGACTTATAGGTTGTTATGCGGCTGACCACCCATAATATAAAAAAAATTGGTTCACTTTGCCAATGTCACCCCTGTTTCAGGGAAGGACGGCAAGAGTTGCAGGGCTTATGTTCATTTGAGATTGGGTTTTTATATTGTAGGTCCACATGCGGCATGTGTTAGCGCGAAATTATACATATCTGCTTGTGGGAATGCATTTAATATAAATCTTAAATGATATATATCTTTGCAGCTTAGATTAGATTAGATTAGATTAAATTTTGAAGTTTTTAGATTAATTCAAATCCTGAAAATGATTAAAAAATATATTACAGATCGACGATTCAAACGAAAATAGGTTTCTAAAAGGTTAAACATCTTTTGATTTTAGTCTCAATAAAAACGCATAATCAGAGTATTTTTGAGATTTTTAAAAATTATTTTAACTCTAATATGACATTTTCTGATAGGAAGTTCCTTGACTTATAGGTTGGTATGCGGCTGACCACCCATGCTGTAAAAATGGTTCACTTTGCCAATGTCACTCCTGTCTCAGGGAAGGACGGCAAGAGTTGCAGGGTGTATGTCCATTTGAGATTTGGTTTTTATGTTGTAGGTTCACATGAGGCATGTGCAAGCGCGAACTTGTACGTGTCTGGTTGTGAGAATGCATGTAATGTGAATCTCCAATGTAACATATCTTTGCAACTTAGATTAGATTAGATTAGATTAGAAGTCAGATGCGTTAACCAATAGCCTACCAGTTGTGATAACTTTTATAAAGACGTACCTCTATTTTAGGTGGAGCTGGGATATCGCGGATGTGACTGACGATAACTGGTTCGACATGGCCAATGACAGGTCTCTCGAGATCCTGAAAAAAAACAGATTTTTTAAAAAACATGAAGAGTGTAGCAAAACATTTGGTAAAATTAGAAGATTTTTTTAATGGAAGAATAATTTAATAATTAGAATAACGAATTCGTTTCCCGTGCGTTGTATTTAGCGTTTCTTTGTTTTAATTTACAAAATAAAATTCACATTATTTAAACCAGTTTTTAATACGTAGAAAATATTTTTCACTAAGGCTTTATTAAAAAAATATGTCTAACTAACTGCAGACTTACTTTAACATAGAATACTTTGGTTATTAGTGCATTATTTAAATCAATCATTCACCATCATGAAAAAAGGATTAAAATCCTTTTTTTATGAAAAATATACTCACAACTAATTTTGGAGCAGCTGGTATAGCTCTCATTTGTTCGATCCTGCAACCGAAGTCGCCTGGTTCGCATCCTCCCTAGAAACAAAAATTGAAAAATGAAACTGAACAAAGAAATACTTTTGAAATAAGTTATAATTTTCAAGCTATATTAACTTACAGTAAAATCAGGTCGTGTAACATCTAATAAGGCACCGCAGCCAAAGTCACCTGGACGGCATCCTCCCTGGAAAATAAATAAATTCAGGAATGTTGAGAAAAACCATATTTTTCTACTAATTATGTTTAAATACCAAGGTAGAACCGATGGACTGGAGGAAAGTAGTCATTGTTCCCATTTACAAAGGTAAAGGGGACAAAAAATACTGTCTTCTTCAGACCGAACAGTCTACGTAATATATAATCCAAGTCTCAAGTACACTGAAACTTAAAATTATTAATGAATGCAAAATGCACAAGCAAAAAGTGTAAGTTTGTTCTCATAAATGGTGCATGTGTACTTAAAAAAACTTTATCTCAAATGAACGTAAACCTCGTAACTAATGCCACCCTTTCCTAAAAAAAAGCATTGGAAAAGTGGATATTTGTTTACCCCATACGGGCTGTCAGCCTCATATTTATTTATTTATTTAGGGCATACGCCTTTTTACAAAAAATAAAAAATATCAATGTGTAGCTTAGGGGCCGTCCATATATTACGTCATTCGAATTAAGGGGGGGGGAGTCTGGTCTGCGGATGATGGCAAATGACGTACGAGTACCTACCAAAAGTGACGTCGTTCTTGTAAATACCAATTTCTACAAAATATACAAAATATTTTGTAAGATATATAACATTATTAATTATTAAGCTCATCCATTATTACAGCAAGAAGGGGAGGGGGGTCATTAGATAATGACCATAGGATGATTGTAAGGGGGGGGGGGGGTCGAAAATCGGCAAAAATCGATGACGTAATTTATGGACGACCCCTTAGTGGCTTTTAAATAAAATATTGTACACATGTGAAACAAGATATCAACGCATGGGTAACTATTTCAAGAAAAAAATAATATTCAAAAGCCTTAGCCGCTAATATTGCAGATCAACCACCATTTTTTAATCATTTTCATAAAAGCATCTAAAAATACAATAAATTAAAGAATATCTTACGCTCACTGCTGGTCGTGTCAAATCTTTGTCACCATCGCAGCCAATATCTCCAGGACGACACTTTCCCTGAAAGGAAATGAATTGTTTGTTAAAAGCTCCCGACATTTGTAAAATGGCAAATAATTAGCCTCAGTCAGTAGCGGTGCATCACTGGGGGATGATGGGGAGCATCCCTATGGATTTCATCAGGCTGGTGATATTTATGTAGTGCCTGTGTGCTGTATGATGGTGACCAGGTGTGGGTTAGTGCCCTGGTGGAGTGTATGGTCAGATGAGCACCAGATTATCTTACAAGGTCAAGGTCCTTCTTCCAGATTTGAGTAAGTTACTGGCAATCAAATAATTATTACGTCTAATACTGGAGCCTCTGGTATATCAAAAGGTCGCACGGGTCTTAGTTCCTCGACGCATCCTGCTCCTGGTTTGCACAGTTTGACTGGCCTCAACTGAAACAGATAAGAAAGTAATGCTTAATAACGACTGGCGAAGAAGTTTACGTTGGTAGAAAAGACCAAAAGGCGAATGAATAGGATATTTAGAGCCATAATAAAAGGAGGTCCCTGAGTTTAATCTTCGGAGAGGACTGTGGACAACATCAAATAGGGTCCGCACAGAGCAAGGCCGTTGCAATCCTGCTCCACAGATGGATATTAGCTCCATCTCCAGGTGTGGCTGTGGGTTGAAGAACCAGACTACCTGGCACACAGTAGAGGAGTGTCCCATCAAAAGACAACCTCCTGAAAGACCTCCATGAAGCCACGGCAGGAGCAGTGAAGTGGATGGAAGGCTTGAATCTTCGCCTCTAACGCGGCCCAATGGCCAATAAATTTGTTGGGATTGCCGGCCATACGCAAAGTAAGTAAAGTATAAAAAGAGAGTTCGCATGAATAAAGTTATGACCACGTTATGACTCTGGATAAAATGGAAAAAGTATGAAAGGACCAGAATTTTTTCTGTTTTAGAAAATAATGATGCGTCATAATTATTCAGGAGAGGATATGGATCAAAAAACTGGAGAGACTAATTATATGATTGTGTTGAAATATGAACTAAAGCTGCCATTTTTACGATGAATATTGTTACGTTTTTCCTGGGTTCTTTTAATTAAAACACAAGTTTAACACAAGTTAGCCATACAGTTTATTTACACAGACTTTCTTACAATAGATTTATTTTTAACAGACTTATTCTAACAGATTTATTTTAACACACTTATTTATTTCGTACAGATTACATTTATTTTACACCTTATTGGTCGCCCTGGCAACTAGATACTCCTCTGTGTGAGTGCTTCGAAGACTGACTCGCTTCAGCCCATTGTCGCCCTTCTTATAGCGGAACCTAGGGGCCATTCCAGCCTGCCCTAGAAACTTCCACTACCACAGTTGTATAGACGATTCTGGACATATTTATTTCATGAAGAGTCCATTTCCTACCTACATACACACCTTACAATTACAATCGTCTGGGCCAGAACATTCTCTCAAAACACACGTACACCAATAAACATCTACCAGTGTATTTCGTTACATTATCCCCCCCTTAGACTGTTCCGCCCCGGAACAGTCTTTTCTTTAAGAAGGTACGGGCAGTTTGACCCACAGTTGCATCCAGTGGTCAGGAAAAATGACGTTCCACGGAATTTTCCCCTTAGGGTTTTGCCCGTCATTGCTGGCTGGTGTGGGGGGGGGTGCTTTCCTCTTGGCGGCCGGCATGGGCGCCTTTCCTTGGCTGGGGGCACCGCTTTGCGTCCCCGGGCGGCCACCGCTCCTAGGCCCCGCTTGCTCGCCGGCGTCAAAGGATCAGAATCCTTGGTCGTCGGAGCCGCTCTCCTGCTCGGAAGCGAAGTTCTCACTCTTGCTCTCGTCCTCTGACTCGCTGAGTGGCTTCCTGCCGCGCCATGCTTGGGTCGTCCCTTCTGCTTGCTCTGCTTGGCTGAGCCCCTGCGGGCGGGGGCGCGGCGCCTGCGGGAGGGAGCGCCCCCCTCCCCCACTGACGGGTCAAAGTCAGAGTCCGCCTCCTGTCCGGAGCCACTCGGGTTGTACGAGCCATCTGAATCCCCTAATTCATCCCTGCTGACTTTGGGTCCCCGCACTTTGGTTTCCGGATCTGTTTCATACTCCTCGTTAGAGTAACCTCTCTTGACAATAGCAGCAGCGGACCTTCTGGGCCTGCCTCCCGTGGCCTCGCCGCGGTCAGTCACCGGCCTCTCCTTCATCAGCCCCCTGGCGTGCGAGGAGACCTGCTTTGGCAGCAGCAGGAAGCCCACCACCCTGCTGGCCAGCTCCGTGGGCGCGCCCCTCTTGTCCAAGCCCAGCTTCTCGCACAGCGTCCGCAGCTGCTTGGGCTCCAGCTTCTGCACCTCCTCCAGCTTGGCCTTGTGCTCAGGCGTGTCCTTCTCAAACTCGTAGCCCTTGAACTTCTTTTTGTTGCGCTTGATGAGGTTCGTGCGGCACAATTGATTGTACCGGAACTTGAGGTCCTCCATCTTGAACCTGGAGATGGCCACCTCCACGTCGGGGATGTGGTCGATGGGGATGCCCCGGCCCGCGGGCACGGGCACCGGCGGCTCCACGGCCTTCTTCTTCTTGGCAGCCTCCTCCACGGCCTCCTCCGCCTTCTTCTTGGGCGCGGGCTTCTTCTTCACACTGTTGGCCTTCTTGGCCTTGCCCTTCTTGTCCTTGGCGTCCTCATCCTCCTCCTTGGCGTCCGTCTCCTCCTTCGCATCCTTGTCAGCCTTCACCTCGGCCGAGTCACTCTTGCCGTTTTCAGCCGACTTGACATCATCTTTGTCATCTTTGCTGTCAGCTGCGTCCTCAGCCTTGAGCTGGCCGTTGTTTTTGGCCTTCAGGTCTCCCTTCCCCAACTTCTGAGATGACTCATCCTCAGTTGACATATCGGCCTTTTTGTCATCCTGATTATCACTTAATTTTACACTATCAGTGTCCACCGACATTTTTAAGGCTAGGTTTTTAGCCCTCTCCTCCTTCCAACCACCTAGGTCTTCCCACAAGCTCTTGAAGTTGGCAGCCATCTTTGTTTTAAACTCTTCCACGGCTCGCTCGCGGTCCCCTCCAGACGCCATGACAAAATATGCCGGGTCTTCGCCTGACTGTTCCAAGGCCTCCATGAGGCGTGCCTGTAAGGCCGCCTTCCCTCCTGAGGTCTCCAGGTCCCTCTCCAGAAGCTCATTCTTAAGCTCATAGACTTTGAGGTCCTTGATGTTCACCTTAGCCATTTTTTATTTTAACAAAAATTTAAATTTACTTCAAAATAATTTATTTCAAAAACAAAAATATTTGCAAATTTAATTAATACGGGTGATGAGTTTTATATATGAAGTTATTTTTAAATACGTACTTTAGCAAAATAATAATTTATCTAATTATACTGACGGTAGGTAGGTACCGCCTTTTAATATTTATTTTTAAATTTCAAATAATGATATTAGATAATGATTATTTACTTTGCTTCGTCATCGGCTAATGAGTATTTACAAACACTAACGCAATATTATTAACACGTTATCTATCCACACTTCAATCAAATTTTTAGCGGGTAACCACACGATCGTTTTTAATTCAAGTTTAATCAGTTTTATTTAAAACTTTTTTTTTTTATTCATCAGTTTTTATTATGTTGTCCACATATATTTTTCAAAAGTCTCAAGCACAGTTTTTACTTTGTACTTGGTTTTAAACCCCACACCTGACACCATTGTTACGTTTTTCCTGGGTTCTTTTAATTAAAACACAAGTTTAACACAAGTTAGCCATACAGTTTATTTACACAGACTTTCTTACAATAGATTTATTTTTAACAGACTTATTCTAACAGATTTATTTTAACACACTTATTTATTTCGTACAGATTACATTTATTTTACACCTTATTGGTCGCCCTGGCAACTAGATACTCCTCTGTGTGAGTGCTTCGAAGACTGACTCGCTTCAGCCCATTGTCGCCCTTCTTATAGCGGAACCTAGGGGCCATTCCAGCCTGCCCTAGAAACTTCCACTACCACAGTTGTATAGACGATTCTGGACATATTTATTTCATGAAGAGTCCATTTCCTACCTACATACACACCTTACAATTACAATCGTCTGGGCCAGAACATTCTCTCAAAACACACGTACACCAATAAACATCTACCAGTGTATTTCGTTACATTATTGTTTTAACAAAATGCAACTTGCTTCCATAAAAGTACCGATATAATGCATGTTTATTAATAAATGCATGTGACAGTGACAACCAGGACCTACAACGAAACATCAGATACAATTTTATTTGGACTCGTCCTCTTTCGTAAAAAGTAAAGATTTCAAGATTGATACCTCGAATTCGGGGGTTTCTGGAGTTTCAAAAGGCGTCACAGGTCTCAACTCTTCGACGCATTCTGCTCCTGGCTTGCACAGTTTAACTGGCCGCAGAGATGGAACTGAAGACTGCAAAAAATTGGAAAAAAAACCTTTTAAATTTGGCAGTGAAACGGCATCTGCCGAGGGCATCAGAACACCTGGTTTACTACTGAAGATGTCTATTGCCCCTGGTATCAAAACCCCACGCTACGCCACTAATTATTATCATCATCATCAATGGCACGACCAACCGGGGTGGGTCTTGGCCTCTTTAATGAACCGTAGCAACTGCTGCCTGTACAACGCTTCATCCTCCAGTTCCATACTCGTACACCACGGTAGTCTACTACAACTCCATCCAGCCACCTTAATTTGGGTTGTCCCACTGTCTTGCGCCTTTCTGGGTTCGTCATCACAACCATCTGATTATCTGGTAAATAAATGTGTTCTTACCTCCAATTTAGGAGCAACTGGGATCACTCTGATGACTTCCCTTCCGATGGCATCGCAACCAACGTCTCCAAGTTTGCATCCAGCCTGGAAATCAAGACATAATGTCAATTTATATATCTATTGGATTTTAGTCTATGGTTACTTATTTGGCAGCATTCCTTGACTTATAGATAGGTTGGTATGCAGCTGACCACTTATGCTGTAAAACAAGTTTCACTTTGCCAATGTCACCCCTGTTTTAGAGAAGGATTTTAATTTGTAAGAACACATGCGGCATTTGTAAGCGCAAAAATTTAATATGAATTTTAAATGGTAATATATCTTTGCAGCTTAGATTATAGTGCTACAAGTAGGTGGGTCAGTTGGTAGAGAACTCCCTTTAAAATAACACGAAACTACTAAGAACTACTAAAGGGAAGATCGAAAAACCCACCCCGAACCTGATAAACGACCATCAACTTTCAATGATGATCAACCCTCAATAGATGATCGAAAAAAGGATGTTGGACTCCATTGGAAGTCCATAAAGGAGAAGCCAAGTGTGAAAAACCACGAACTGATCGCTCTACCACATCAGGAGGTCACAGGGTTTAACCTTCCGAGACGACTGTGAATGACCTTGAACAGGGTCCGCACCGAGCAAGGCTATTGCAACTTCCTGATTCATAGATGGGGATTACCTCCTAATCCAAGATGTGACTATGCGGTCGGAGAATCAGACTGTTCAACACATAGTAGAGAAGTGACTCACAAGAACACAAGGAATTTGTTGCTCTTGTCGGTCATACCAAAGGTAATTAAAGTAAGCCACCCTCAACAATATCATACAAATTCCCCCTCAAATATAGCACTTCAGATTTTTTTTTTTAAAGCTCGGTTTCCTGATGATATGCATTATGTAGACGGTCTAATAAGAACGTAGTGAATTGAAGAATAGCTTACTTCAAATATGGGTCGTGATGAGATGACTCTGATATCACAGCCCACATCTCCGGGACGGCATTTTTCCATTGGTGTAACCCCCTGAAACGAACAATGGAAATTCAAATTAAGGCTCCAAATGTCTTATCTAATCTGAGTTGCAAAGACACCTTAATATTTAAAGTTCCTATTGAATGCACGCCCACAAACAGACACGCGTAAGTTGTAGCTTACAAATGCTGCATGTGTACTAACAATTCAAAAACCAAACCTCAAATGAACATAAACCCAGCAACTTTTGCCGACTTTAACAGGGGTGGCATTGGCAAAGTGAATCTTTTTTTACAGCATATGTGGTCAGCCTCATACCAACCTATTAGCCATTTAAGATGGCATGTCGCAAAGAGCTCATAAATTAAAGCAACCTGTGAATGACCTTCAGGCTTTTGACGTCGATGATAAAAAAAGGTAAGAATAAATGTTTTTTGCAGAAGATCAGTTTAATTAAGTTAAAATTAAAATTATGATTAGTGAGATAGGGTAGTGAGATAATGTGCTGTAGCACCATGGAAAGAATAAAGGATGTGAATCTGTATATAGTGTTTATTTGAAGCATTCTTTTGTAAAAGTATATGAATGTAATATAAATTTTTGTATTTATAACAATAGCGAGACATCCTTTAAGTGACATTTTGTACAAAAAATCACTGCAAGGGCACTGCAAAGCCATAGCGTCTCTCTAACTAATGGTGTTTTTTTAGTATGATGGCTTTGAGCCGCCGTTGCAAAAGCACTCAAAACACTATTGCAGATTTGTCCATAGGCTCATTAACCAATGCTCTACATAGTTTTATTTTTCAGTGCAAGCGTCATGGCATAAAATCAGCAATCTTGCTGGGTTTTTTTTCTGAAACAGTATGGGATTGAAAATATATGTGACAATACTACAAAAGTATACTTGCCTCCAAAGTAGGTCGCTTTGGAATATCTCTGAGTGCTGAGCCAAATTCTGGTACGGATGGTGTAGACACAAATGGAATCACTGATGGTCTGAAATCTTCTGGCCTCTGCAAATATTAGATTTAATCAATATTAGATACGATAAAGAATCATATAGGAATTTGGTGAATAAGTACCGTCATGTAAGATGAGATGTGACCAATTAAAGTAACCTACGGATGACCTTGAGATTTTTGACGACAGTGAATATGAGTTTTCTTTTTGCAGAAGTTCATCCATAAATGATTGGTGGAAAGTAAAAATTAACAGCATGATTGTCAGGACAATTGCAACCCAAAATAATGAACTTCTAGATAAGTATAAAGTTTTCACATGTGCTTTAAAACCATTTTGAGTTTTATGGGATTATCAATTGAAACCATTCATAATAAGACAAGAGAATTGTAGAATTGTTTACTTCAACTATAGGTCGTGATAGGATATCTCTGATGTCGCAGCCTACATCTCCGGGACGGCATTTCTCCATTGGTGTAACGCCCTGCAACAAAAAATTGGAAATAAAATGATAGCTCTAAATGTGATAGTAATACTTAATTGGAATAACTCAAGGATGTGAATGGAAAACAATGTGACAACTTGGAGGTCGGCCGCTGAGAACAAGAAAACCATCTCGAAGGGTTATGCATGTGGCGAGTGGAACCTATTTATTTTTACAGGTAAGAGGGCCGGCTTTACACCAACCACTTCAGTTGAAGTATGGGTTTTCCAGTTCTCGAGAGGGCTGATACTCATTTCTTGTGAAGGCTGAGTAAACCATGCCGGTATTTTATTTTGGATTTTGAAATAAACACTGAATAGGGAAATCATTTCTGACTACCTCGGTGGGATTCGAACTCGAGCTATCGGCATGGAATGCAAGAACTCTGAGCCATCCACCGGACTGCGATGGTGGGGAATTTACGCAAAGTCTTATAATGGAGGAACAGATCTTAGATGTAGTATACGATCACTCTGTAAGTTAACTAAAATGAGAAAATCTGAATTGCAAATCAACATTCAAACTATATCTTTTGCTGGGTTTCTCTGGGACAGGGGCGGTATTGGCAATATACGAGTATGTGGTTATAGATATTACAAGTATACTTGCCTCGAGTGTAGGTCGTTCTGGAATATCTCTGAGTGGTGAGACAACTTCTGGTACAAATGGAGTTACTGAGGGTCGGACTTCTTCTGGCCTCTGCAAATATTATATTTATTCGATATTAGATAAGATAAAAAATCATAAAGGAATTTGGTGAATAAGTACCGTCATTTAAGATAGCATGTGATCAATTAAAGCAACATATGGATGACCTTCAGGCTTTTGACGACAATGATAAAAAACTAAGAATATGTGGGTTTTTTGCAGAAGTTCATCGACAAACTATTGGTGGAAAGTAAAAAAAAAAACATCATGATTGTCAGGACAATTGCAACCCAAAATAATGAACTTCTATATAAATTTTTCACATGTGCTTTAAAACCATCCAGAGTTTTATGGACTACTAATTAAAACCATTCACAATAAGAGAAGAGAATTGTAGAATTGTTTACTTCAAATATAGGTCGTGATGGGATATCTCTGATGTCGCAGCCTACATCTCCGGGACGGCATTTCTCCATTGGTGTAACGCCCTGGAATAATAAATTGGAAATCAAAAACAAATCTTTACTTGGAGTGAAGATACAGAAGGTGTGTCATAGAAATATAAAACAGTGAACTGTATTTGATCTAAAATTGTAACTATCAAACCAAAAAATGAATTTGGGAATGTTTAGACTTTAGAGGGATTTGGTAGGCCCCGAAGAGCCACATGCGACTTCTTCGGGGAAACGCAGGCAAGAAGTTACACTGTATGTGTAGCTTAGTTGCGTTGCGTTTTGGTGATGCAGGAATAAGACTGATGATGTGATGAAATCCTAAGTATTGGTACAAACAACCTACTCGTATGTCACTGGCTTACCAGATTTGAGTTTTTCAAAGTGAAAGTTAGCTATGTAGATATCGTCTGGAATCAACATATTTCCAAGAAGACTTTTGTTTTGATTTTGGTGCGGCTTATCCTAAACAAACAACTCACTAGGTTGAAATACAAAGGTCTGTTGAGGTGTTAACGTCTTGTTTTTAAAGGACTGAAATGAAAAACAGTGTAAAACTTATACTTGCCTCCAAAGTAGGGCGTTCTGGAATATCCCTGAGTGGGAAACCAACTTCTGGTACTAAAACTGATGGTGTAGATACAAATGGAGTTACTGAAGGTCTGAAATCTTCTGGCCTCTGAAAATTTTCAACAAAAAATATTATATTTAAATTGATTATTTATTGATGAAATAAATCACACATGATGATTAAGTTTTAGACAAATTACCTCAATTTTATCTACTGGGAAGTCTTCGAAAGAAATCAATGGGCGACCTTCAGGCTTTTTGAAATCCTGCAAAAGGAAAACAATGTTTAATTTTCATACGAATGTAAAATTAAATTGATGTTATGAATGGATATCATATTTATTTTTCAGTTACAATACGACTCGAAAAAAAAGAGAAAAGATTGGCAACTGAGCAATATATCAACAAATCGATTGTAGCTCTTATTGAACCAATGTGGCATTGTTGCGCTCAAGTCCACCATTAAGTCAACCTATTATATTCCTATTTTTGTGACTATTCAATGAATATTGGCGATCATCATAATGATTGCGCCTCCGATACAGCGGCAAGATAAAGAGATCTTGTGCTGCAGCCAAGCCAATGAGTCAGGCTCTAATTATTATTATTGTTACGAAATTAGGGTTCAAAAGTCTTTCAAATTAAAATACACAGGTCTTCTTATACAGTTATTTATTTAACACTTTTACTTAATTTATTTTCACAAAGCTTTCTCGACTATTCCACTTGGTTTCTGCTCACTGATCAAGTTAGTTCTATGTGTTTGTAAGTCTCGTATGATACTGCTGGCCTTCAGGCCACTTGCACCCTTTTATACTCTCTAAAGCAGTATAGTCTAGATCCTATAGTTGCTAGACAATTCCAGAAAGACAAAGTAATTATTATTTCTCGATGCTTCACGTAATACCTAGAGACACAACCATCAATCCTACCCACCAATGCAATACAGAATTCCTATAATTATAACAAATACCTACTTAGCCTAGAGAATTCTACACTTATACACAATTATCGATCTTACCCACCAATACTTATGAGGATTCTTATAACTATAACTACCCATACTTATTTCAATATTTATATTTACATAACATTATAATGATTTCTATGTTGCGCGCTGTTTTTGTGTGAATCACACCTTAAAAGCCCTCTGCACGCTTGGTAGTAACTATATAAAACGCCAATTCTCAAGCAAGACCCAGTTGCTGTGAGGTTGGATGGACTTTTGATGACCATTTCTTGGTAAAAGTACAAGAATTCCTACCGAGCGAAGAGCATGTTTCAAGATATAAATGGTAAATTTTTGTGCTCCGCCGGGATTCGACCCACGAACTTCCATTTTTTTCTACCGATAACTCGTCTTTCTTCAATTCGTCCCTGTATGATGAGATAAAAGACGATGGGAGAGTCCTCGAAAATGTAGGTAAGCGTCTCATCTACGAGATATGAGAATCAATGTACACAGGAAATACTACTAACCTCAAGTTTAGGTGCCATCGGTATATCACGAAGCTTGGTGAATGTGTCAATAGGAGATTCCGGATGAACCACAGGTGTTGTCAGATCCTGAAAAACATTTAGGTCGTGAGGAAATAGTCAAGAGAATGAGGTGTTCCCTAAAAAGATAAGATTTGACAAATACCTCAAATTTAGGTGCAACTGGGATATTTGTAAGTGTTGTGGCTGAGTCTTTTGGGAATTCCGGACGTCCCAAAGGTCTGGTGAAATCCTGAAAAAAAGGAAAAATGAAATCTTTAAGTCGTACAGATGGAGATTTTATAATTTTTTATTACAAAGAAACATTGATTTAAGCTAGAAAGTACAAAATGAGATTCTCACCTCGATCTTTGGTGCTGTTGGGATGTCACGAAGGGGCGCTGTAATGTCATCATGAGGAAATTCTGGTCGCACTGAAGGCTTGGAGAAATCCTGGAACATATGAAAACACTAATTAATGCACAAAAATAGCGTAAGAATTAATTGTGTGTGAACAATACGTTTTGAAAAAAGGAAATCCTAGAAATGTATAAACTCAGAGTTGTTGTAAGACACTATTATTGCTGGAGACATTGTGTACATGGTTTAAAGCATTGATTTATGATATCTGTGGACTAGAAATTATTTTAACGAAAATTGACAATATCTGTTTCAACTTTATATTCCGTGATCTGTGGTTTCAACTATCTATGGTTTCAACCTACTTACGAAAATTCTCATTAGTAAGAAAGAGAACAAAATACTTCACAGTTGCTTTTACATGTGTACAGAAAAATCGGGCGAATGTAAAAATGTTTCTAGAAAGGTGGCAGCAGTGCCCGGATAAGTCCGAACTAGACACATGCGTTATAAATCTTGTGATCGATAAAATTGACGAATTTTAAAGGAAAGAGGCATTATTGTAAGACATTATGGCATGTGTTATAATTGAATGTCAAAACACGAAGTGTAGAAAGCAAGAAAAAAATTGAGGACTTCCCTCCTGTATATTATTTGACACTATTTGAGAGAGTCTCACGAAGATAAATTAGGTTTCAAGATTAGCTCGTCAGGAATCTGGTCCACTCTATTTTTCTCTATGCTGCTGAGACATGGGCCATAAAAGTAGCACAAAGGAGAAAAATTGACGCTTTCGAAATGTGGTGCTGAAGGCGCATGCTCCGAACCCCATGGACAGGTAGATGTACCAACGAGTCCATTCGTCGGGAGCTACGTTTGGATGGCTTGGTTCATATATGCACACGCCCGATTCGTCAGTTCTTCGGACACGTTATCCGTGGAAATGAGGAAAGTCTGGAACGACTGATTTTGATCGGTGGCTTGAAGAGGAAGAGAGGAAGAGGAAGATCCCTCACACGATCTATTACTAATCAAGTGAAGATAGTAGAAGGCACCTCGGTGGTTGGAGCGCTGCGACCAGCGAGGACCAGCAGTCAAGAGAGTACTGGAGAAGAGTGGTTGCTTCCACACGGGTCACAACCCTCAGCAATAAGAAAGAAGATTGAGAAAAAGGTAGAGTCTATCTTGTATTCTTGGTATATGAATAAAAATAATGCAGGGAAATAAATACCTCAAGTTTGGGCGCCACCGGGACATTCAGAAGTGAAGTCTTGATGTCTTCGCGAAAGGTAGCCATCGCCAGTGGTTGGAATGGCCTTCCCTGAATAAACAAAAAAACATGATTAGATATCGAACACCATTAAAACATTTGTATAGGGAATAATAATATTAGGATGATTTATTTGATGAGCGTTTTTTGTGTGTATCACACCTCAAGAGCCCTCTACAAGCTTGATAGCGTCAATTTTGCAAAAAAGCAAAACCTATTTGGTGTAAGTCTGTATGGACCTGTGGGGACCAATCTTTGGAAAAGGCATAAGATTTTTTTAAACCAGCAAAGAGAACATTTGAAAATGTAAATGATGTATTTTTTGTGCTCCGCCGGGATTCGAACCCACGACCTTACATTTGCCGAGTCCAAAACGTTACCACTAGACTACGGACCGAACAAGGTACAGTTAAGCCTGTACGAAAATGGGTTCATATAAGACAAAACGACACATGACAGAACGACACATGACAGAGCAACACATGACAGAGCAACACATGACAGAACATCACATGACAGAACCTTCCATGACAGTACATCACATTACCAAAAATTACAATAACAAAACATCACAGAAAAGTACATCACAATGAAAAAACATCATATGACAAAACATAGCATACCTAAAACAAAACATACCATAAGCGGCACATGAAGAAACATCACATGACATTATATCACAAAACAGAAAACAACATAAACGGTTGAGTAAACCTTGCCAGTATTTCATTTAGGGTTTGAAATGTTTGTGATGTTTTGTGATGGTTCGCCATATGCCGTTTATGGTACGTTCTGTTTTAGGTATGTGATGCTTTGTCATGTGATGTTTTGTCCTTGTGAGGTTCTGTCATGTGTTGTTATGTCATGTGTTTTTTTGTCACTGTGCCGTTCTATCCTGTCACCACGACAATGAAAGAAACCCTTACCGCAATCATGGGTGCCCTCGGGATATCATGAGTGATTGATGAGAGGTCAGGTTTGGGGAAGTTAAGGCGCTCTTCTGGAGTTAGGTCCATGCTCAGCGGCCGCTGCAGTGGTATCCTTGACTCCTGAAGAGAACAAATAGCATTTGAATCAATGTTTCGTCTTTTTTGTAAGATTTGTAGTTAAAACCGGTCCCTAGCCTAGTAGTAACGTTTCAGACTTGTAAATGGAAGGTCGTGGTTCGGGAACCTCGCAGACAGTTCTTGAAATATGATTCACACAAAAAGAGCGATCAACCAATAAACAACCTTAACGGTGTTTTTCATACACAGGAAATCCATGGTTCAACCGCGACCTAACGTGAATTTCTATATGATAAAACGATATTCCATGGATCAACTGTGGATCAAATACCTTGTAAAAAGCAGAGTATTACTACATTGAGGGTAAAAACAAGGAAAATAAGAGCTTACATCGATTCTTGGTGCCATTGGGATGTCACGAAGATTTGTGGTCAAATCACTGAGAGGGGAAAGTGGTCGCACTGAAGACACCTTAACGTCCTGTGGAAGGAAAAATAAATTTCAAGGTCAAAACGCAACGCAACTAAACTACACATATAGTGTAACTTCTTGCCGCGTTATCCCCGAAGGGGTCGCATGTGGCGAGTTGAACCTATTTATTTTTTTACAGGTAAGGGGGCCGGCCTTACGTCAACCACTTCAGTTGAAGTGGGGGTTTCCCAGCTCCCAAGGGGGCTGATACTCATTTCTTGTGAAGGCTGAGTAAACCTTGCCGGTATTTTACTATGGGGGTTGAAATAAACACCGAAATAGGAAACCATTTCTGACATCCTCCTCGGTGGGATTCGAACCCGAGCTCACGGGGTAGAATGCAAGCACTCTACCAACTGAGCTATCGACCGGACCAAGACCGGTCACAAGAAAAAAAAACATTGTGAATAAAGGAATGGCATGATCATCTATTGATCTTCAAGACTCGTGCATACAAAAAAATATTGTGGCCGTTGAACCCGCCGTAAAGAAGAATAAAGATCTTGAATGTATTGAAGCCGTCCCATGATAGAACAACACAGAAAATACATCACTATGATAAAACAACACAATGACAATACAACACATGGCAGAACATCACAATGATAGTAGATACATTGTTACTTGAATGATATCATAAGTAGTGCACTCCAAATTTTTGCTTGCTAATAAATAATTATAAATATCTGTAATAACTGAATTGCGTGAAGTGTATTGGTGTTTACAGTGTAAAGCTAACTCAATTTTTTATCACAAATTGTTCGCGGTTCTCTCTGACTGCTGCTTATGTGTTTTTTTTTTCAAATTAAAAATAAATGTTTCATCGCTTGTAATATCAATAAGGACTATTTTTGCAAATCTGTCCAATAAATTGCAGCCAATAAACATAATTGCTTATATTATTGCTGAAGACTTTGTAGCAGGGCTGTCACTGCAATTGGGATAAATAAAAATAAACACAATAATCAAATAAATTGTACCTGTGACATAAAACAATAATATTATACTTAAATAATATAAAACTTAAATAACCCGTGAGAAAAAAAATATATATTATAATTACAAGTAACTTCTTTTTTTTCCTCTTGTCCAACGATTTTTAACAATGGAATCAAACGTTGTTCAACTAATAACGGAGGCATCAAACCTTTTGAATACCATGCAACTGGCGCTAATAAATGGCAATAATTCTGCAGTGAAGGCAGTTAAGGAGTTGACTTCTAAATTGCTACCCACGACGGCGGGACTGGCAAGAACGATGTCCCTGATTGGAGTTTTAACCGGCAAAATGGAAGGGGAATTGCAGACATTCAAGAGTAAGCCCATTTCAATGGGCGAGTCGGAGGACTCAAAGCATAATTCTATCTTCGATGCGATTAGCGAACTCGAGGAACGACGTGAAAAATCTAAGAATGTAATGTTGATGAATATTCCAGAAAGCGCGGCCTCTACCCAGGTGCAGCGACTGAATGATGACCGCAACACTGTCATGAATATCGTCAGTAAGTTCGATGAAGTCAAAACGGATTGTATCAAGGTATCCAGAGTTGGAAGAGTGGCGGCTGACAAAGTAAGGCCTGTTAAAGTTTCCTTTGCTGATTCTTCGGAGGCCAGATATGTGCTGCGTAATAATAGGCTTCTTGGCGATGGTGTGCGAGCTAAAGCTGATCTGACTCTCTCACAGAGGGAACATCTACGGGGTCTATGGAATGAAGTCGAGGAGAGGCGAATGGCTGGTGAGGAGGAGCTGACGGTGAAATTTTTCGATTCAATTCCAAAGATTGTAAAGCTCCGAAAAAACTTACCAGGAGAATCGGCGCAACTGCCTACTATCAGAACGTCCGTGGAGTAAACACAAAACTATCTGAATTATCTATTAGTGCATCTTTAACTTCATATGATATATTGTTTTTTACAGAAACCTGGTTGAATGAAGGTGTGCGTGACGGAGAGCTTGGTTTTGACCGTTACTGTGTGTATAGGAGAGATCGTGATCGTAAAGATAGTGGCAAGTCCAGGTGAGGAGGTGTTATGATCTGCGTTGCCAAAAGGTTCAGGTCCTGTATAATAAAATGTCTGAACACTTCATTGGAGCAAATATTTGTTAAAATCATTCTCCCGATTGGAATTTTAATTGTGGCTTGCGTATATATTCCGCCAGGTTCAGACTCTGAATCCTACTCCAATCATTGTAAAGATATGGAAAGAATCCGTTTTAAATATCCAGACGCTAAAATCTTGGTTGCTGGGGACTACAATTTGCCGGGTGCCAAATGGTGTGAGTGTGAGGCCAATGCGGTGATAGATGATGAGTGTACCGCCGAAATTAAAAACATGTCCTCGTTCCTTGGTTTGGTTCAGTGTAATCTGGTACGTAACAGTTTAAACCGATTACTGGACTTAATATTTACAGATATTGATGGTCTTAATGTTTCCACAGCCGCGGAGATCATCCTGCCGGCTGATGCCCATCACCCCCCATTAGAGATAGATTTTATTGTGAATTATGAAAGGGAGTCCTTGCCGGAAAGAATTACAAAAAACTTCAAAACTTGTGACTACGACGTCATAAATAACCATCTTAATGAGGTTGATTGGTCTTTCCTTGATACAAATACCGACGTAAATGAAATTGTGTCACAATTTTACAACGTTATAAATAGTTCCGTTCACGATTTTGTGCCTATCAAACGGCCACCATGGGGGAACTACCCCAAATGGTTCACACGCGAACTTGTTGATAAGATTAGTTTGAAAAAAAGATTGCATGCCCAGTATAAGGCAACTGGGGACCCCAGTGACTACGAAGCATTCAGTAGGGTAAGAAAGGAGTGCCAGGTGCTTTCAGCAGCGCTAAAACGTGAATTTTATAGAAACATAGAGAGTCAGTTACCAGGAACCTCCGTGAATTTGTATAAACTTGCCAAATCTTTAAAAGACGATCATAGCGATTACCCGAAAATAATGTATTTCAATGACAGGTCTGCCAATAGCGTGAGTGATGTAGTGGACTTATTTAGAAAATATTTCCTGTCAATCTACGAGGACGTTCTCATGGGTGTCAACACTCCGGCGCTCCCGCTGACTGATCGAGTTCATATCGCGCGTGTGATATTTTCCGTGTCGGACGTGCAGCGTGGTATTGATTCGCTGGATACTAATAAATCTGCAGGTCCTGATCAACTGCCGCCTGTTTTTATTAAGAATTGTTCAAATGTTATGTGTTGGATTTTACAAAAAATATTTAATAAATCTATTGAATCGGGAATTTTTCCAACAGCTTGGAAATCTAGCAACATTATTCCAATTTTCAAAAAGGGAGATAAATCTGATGTCACTAGCTATCGCCCAATATGTATACAATCCTGCATACCGAAGTTGTTCGAATGTATTCTTCTCAGTAAGATTAAGAGTGACTTAGCACTCGTTATATCGGACCAACAGCATGGTTTTATGCAAAACCGATCGACCTTGACAAACCTTTTGGAATTTCATTGTGATATCATGGATGCTTTTGTTACCAGGAGTCAGACGGACTGTGTATATACAGACTACTCCAAGGCGTTTGACCGCGTCTCCCATACAATATTGTTGGCAAAGCTTCTTTCTCTTGGTATTGATGGTGCACTCCTTGCGTGGTTTTCGAGCTATCTTGCTGAAAGGGAACTTAGGGTTTGTGTGTCGGGCGTTGTTTCATCTCCTTTTTTGGCGAAGAGCGGTGTGCCGCAGGGCTCACATCTCGGACCCATTTTGTTTAATATATTTGTCAATGATCTCCTGAGCGGGTTTGACGGGGTGAGATTTGTCATGTTTGCTGATGACTTGAAAATTTACAGAGTGGTTAACTGTATTGGTGACTGCGAGATATTACAAAGAAATATTGACGTGCTTTATGACTGGTGTGTGAAGAATGATTTAACTTTAAACATAGAAAAATGTCAAGTAATGCGTTTCCACAAAATTAAGAATCCCACGGTGTACCCTTACTCGATTGATGGTACACAGCTTATGTCGGTTGCGCAAATCAAAGATTTGGGAGTATTGTTGGACGCGGGATTAACATTTGTACCACACATAAAGGCAACTGTGGATAAGGCACTCAGAACATTAGGATTTTCCTTACGACTGTGTGAAAATTTTTATAACGTGCACACCTTTATTTATATTTTTACAAGTTTGGTGAGGCCATTGCTGGAGTATAACTCCGTGTTGTGGTCTCCTCACTACCAGGTACATATACGTAGTATAGAAAAGGTACAAAACAAACTACTTCGCTTTATCAACTTCAAACTCGGAATACCCATCTCGGATATCAATTATAACCAACTCCGAGAATCGTATAAACTTGCACCGCTCTCGGCTCGGAGAAGTGCTGCTGACATGGTTTTTCTATACAAACTCATTAATGGCTTGACCGACGCGCCCCAACTCCTATCAAAAATTAATTTCCGTGTCCCAATAAGGAACACGCGTAACGTGGATACTTTTGATGTGGCAGACTGTGCCGTGAACTACCAGTATTACTCGCCTTTTCAGCGACTGCCCAGGGAGGCGAACAAGCTGGAGGTTGATATTTTCTCCACGGGATTCTATACATTTAAAAAAAAAAAAAATAGTATGTAGGTATCCGCATTTTGTCGGTCTCTCATTATCCATTCTTTCCACAGGCCCAAGCCATCTCAACACATTTTTTTTTGTACCTTTAGTTTCACATCTTCTTTCTTTCTTTGCACAACACATTGTAAATTGTATGTTGTATTGCATTGTATGAAATTTTTTTATAAAAAAATCCTTGAAATTTTAAATGATCTTTTGTTTATTCTATTAATTTTAGCAAATTTTACACCTGATTTAGTATATTATGTTTGTGACAACCCTGATCAAATAATGAAGATTTGTTGTTATTACAACAATTTTTGTATACAACAATTGCTTACACTGGTTTATGGTTTTTGCATTATTATTTTTAAAGTTTATTGTTATTATTTTTAAATTGTTAGTTCTATTGCTTTATAACCATCGTATATTTACATCTTTGTATATTATTTATGTGTCATTTATTTGTGTTATATTTTAAGATATTAGTTTTATACCTATAGATACAGTACCTACTTATGTACCTACATATTTATATTTATCGCAATGTTGTAAAAGGCTATATAGCCGTTTATTCTTCTTAAATAAATACCTACATCACTATGACAAAAAAACACAGGAAATTATATCACAGTGTCCAAACATCATGTGATGTTATTTTCATGTGCCGTTTATGCTATGTTCTGTTTTAGTTATGTGATGTTTTGTCATGTGATGTTTTGTCATTGTGTTGTTTTATCATAGTGATAGATTTTCTGTGTTGTTTTGGAATAGTGATGTTTTGTCATGTGTTGTTCTGTTACGTATCGTTCTGTCACGTGTCGTTCTGTCACGTGTCGTTCTGTCATGTGTTGTTCTATCCTGTCACCATTAAAGCAGCATGCTTACTTCGAGTTTGGGTGCAGGTGTAATATCGCGGAGGCTGGTTGTGACGTCACTGACGGGGGTGATTGGCTTCACCAGAGGTGTCTTCAAATCCTATGAATGAAAATACAACAATTATTAAACAGAACAGTTTGGAAAATTAAGAGATTCCTCAATTTTGTGGAAAATAAAAATAATAAGTAGTTACCGTAAGCTTGGGTCCCTCAGGAATGCGACCTCCCATCGGAAGTACAAATTGACCACTTGGACCAACTGTACCTAGAGGACCTTCTGGTCCTACTGGAAGGCCTGAATCAGCTGGAGTATTTGGGCCAAATGGTCCAGTTGGACCGCTTGGTCCAGTTGGGCCGCTTGGTCCAGTTGGGCCACTTGGTCCAGTTGGGCCGAATGGTCCGGTCGGACCGAATGGTCCAGTGGGGCCGTTTGGTCCAGTTGGGCCATTAGGTCCGTTTGTTCCAGTTGGGCCATTAGGTCCGTTTGGTCCAGTCGGGCCATTAGGTCGGTTTTGTCCAGTTGAACCGAATGGTCCAGTCGGGCCGAAGAGTCCAGTTGGGCTATTTGGACCGAATGGGCCAGATAGTGCATCTTGATGAATGGGCTCCAGAGTTGGTGGTGCAGGAATAATTGGATTAAAAGTTGGCGCTACTGGTAGAACCGGATTAAAGGTTGGTCCGACGGGAAGAACCGGATTAAAGGTTGGTCCGACGGGAAGAACCGGGTTGAATGTTGGTGCAACGGGAAGAATGGGATTGAAAGTAGGCGCAACTGGAAGGATTGGATTGAACGTTGGTGCGACTGGAAGCACTGGATTAAAGACTGGTCCGACCAAAGGTTTCGTCAAATCCTAGAAAAAATATCAATTTAATTAAAATGTGGTGCAAAGCACTATCGTATTTCTTCAATACTATTTTACGCACGAACCTCAAGTTTTGGTGCTATGGGAATGTCACGCATTTTGAAGCTATCAGTTTGTACAACTGGTTTAACTGGCGTATGCAAATCCTGAAAAAAAATTTGTGATTAACATGATGATTTGAACATTATTTTATAGAAACAGAGATGAGTTTTATTATTCATTGGACTTTAGTTTACAAACCTCTAGTTTTGGTGCGGAGGGAAGGTCACGTAGAGGGGAAAGAAGTGGCCTTCCTAATGGACGAGACAAATCCTGAAAACAATACACATTGTATCAATATCACATCAATGGATAACTAAAACGACTAATAAACCAAGTTTTTAAACGAACCTCAATAGGTCCTACTGGAAGTTTACCAAACTCTGTCAAAGGCTTTAATCCAAAAATATCCTAAAAAGAAAAAAACAGTGTTAAAAACACTTTCATTGAATGATAAAAAAAATCTAGTTAAAGACTGTTTTGAGAACTTACAGGGAATTTTGGACCAGTTGGAATTTTCTTTGTGCTATCTTTAGTATCAACTCCGTCTTTTGGAAACTTATCTGCTGCTGTAAGGTCCTGTAAATACAAATAACAAAAAAAAACAATTAGTTACTACGTTGTGTTTCATAAAGATTTCAACTATTTGAGGTGGTGCTTACAGAAAGACGGATTGGTGGTCCAATTTTGTCAGCAGTCAGACCGTAGTAAGCATGTCCTGGAGATTCAGTAAACTCTTCTGGTTCCGGTATCTGGAAGGAAAAACAAAAACACTTAATTTGGTTTGTGAGATTGGATGGGTTTGATGTTGGTTGAATGGGCTGTGCACAGATGCAAGCTTGTAAGTTATTTTGTCTAAGTGCAGAGTCAGTGCTGTTTGGACTCCTAAGCACGCAGCATAGACTTGTTATAACGGTAGTCTTGTCCACCAATCAAGAACATACGAGTACATCGATCTTGTTAGTATACCCAAGTATTTCATTTCATTTCATCACACAGAAAACGGCGTTCTGTTGTAGGTATCTATGTTTTTCTTATCTTACCTTGTTAGCCACTTTTGATTCTTCGACAATTGATATTTTTATCATCAATAACGGTGTTATTAGCTTTTAAAGTAGTCAAAAATCACTCACAATGGCACCAAGTACTGGTCCACCTCCAAGGGGGATCTTTCCAAAGTCAACAGAAGCTGGGGAAAGTGGGCGGGTAGAGTCAAGTGGAGATAAAGGACGAGTGGAACTCAAAATGGGTTTTGGTTTGTTGAAGAGATCTTTGCCGATTAAAGATGGACCAGTTAGTGTTGGTGGGCTTGGTATTTCACGTGAGAGGGTTGGTCTATCCAAGGAAGGCCCTCCCAAGGGCATGCTCTTCAAAGACTGAAACAGAAAAACAATGCAGACTTCTACATTAGATACAAATACCAAGAATGTTTTAATGACGCAAATGCATGATGAAATGGCGGTTTATCTGTAATGTTTTTTTTTTTTTTTTTTTTTTTTTTTTTTTTATTGAAATAATATAAACAAGTTTACATTTCCCAGGAGTTACATAAACTCATTTGGGACTTAGTACTTATACTCTTACACAATACTTAAAACTAGCCATACAATATAATTAAAAAAATATTAATAAAATAACAATTACTGAAGCAAACAAAGACAGAAGAGAATTAGCGTCTCATACCCAAAATAAAACAAAATCATCACACTGGTACAGCATCATTGTAAAAAGACTCTAAGAAATAAGACTTTATTGCATCATTTTGTTGTTTATTTTTCATATCCCTCTTTATTTTTATCGGAAGTCCATTGTATAGGGACTGTGCAACATTTGAAAGAGACCTCCTTCCAAACTTTGTCGATCGAAAACCTTTAATATGTAGATTTTCTGAGCTTCGAGTATTATAATTATGAAAATCATTATTATAATGGTACTCTAAATTTGTGTGAATTGAGGATTTTAGAATTTTAATAATGGTGACAGTGATGTCGTACAATGGTAGGACCTTGAATGGAAGAACATTGCTCTGTCGATAAATGTCCTTCACGCATGTATCCCATGGTATGCCAAGAATGTTCCTCAAAGCTCTGTTTTGCACAACTTGCAGCTCCGATATTTGTTTTTTGGTGGCAACCCCCCATATGCAAGTAAGATACGAAAGGTGGGAATGGATCATGGCATAGTAAATAGCGAGTAATGTTGACTTTGGAAGTAAATCCCTTAGTCTGTACAGAACGCCAGTAATTGGCACTATTTTTGATTTAACATGGTCAAATTGGTAATTCCAAGAAAGTTGTGGATCAATATATAAACCAAGATATCTAACAAAGCTGACTTTATCAATATTATTCGATCCAATAGTAATATTAAAGGACATATTTCTCGATTTTCCAAACAGCATATATGACGTTTTCTTGACATTCAAACTTAATTTATTTAACCTTAACCAATTAGCAAGATGTGAAACATCTTTTTTCATTAAATTTTCTAGTTCTTCTCTCGTTTGCGAATGATAGAAAATTATGGTATCGTCTGCGTATAGTTGGAGGGTACCTCGAATATCCCATGTAGTTATATCATTGATATAAACAAGGAAAAGAAGAGGCCCGAGAATAGAACCTTGGGGTACACCACATTGTATTTTAGTGAATTCGCTGGAAAATTTCCCAATTTGAACTGCACAGGATCTATTTGTAAGATAATTGGTAAACAGTTTTAATGGAGTTCCTTTGATTCCCAAATGTTCCAATTTATTCAGCAGAATTTTGTGGTCGACCGTATCAAAGGCTTTCTGTAAATCTACAAAAATGCCTGCGACATATTGGCCATCATCTAAATTTTTTTGTAAATTCGATATGAAATCAAAGACTGCACATTTTGTGTTAGAATGCTTTCGAAATCCATACTGTTGTGGTGCAAGAATCTTGTTAGAAATGAGATATTCGGTGAATCTATCTTTGATGACATGTTCAAATATTTTTGAAAATATTGAAAGTATCGAGATTGGTCGATAGTTGGAAACATTTTTTTTACAGTTGCCTTTATAAATCGGGACTATTTTTGCTATCTTAAGCTGATCTGGAAATATACCACTTGACAGTGAATCGTTTATTAAAAGTACAAGGTGATCAGCTAACTGATCCTGACAGATTTGGACAAGCGCAGGCGTGATACAATCAACACCAGGAGCTGATCTCTTCTTAAGATTTGAAATAATAAGCAAGATTTCCGATTTACTTGTTTTAGGCAAACTAAAAAAACAATTTGCTCTGGGTACAGTTCTAATTGTGCATGTGTCACCTGAAAGTGATTGAATTCTATCTGCCAACGAAATACCAACTGAGGCAAAAAAATTATTGAATTCTGTGCAGATTTGATTTGGTTCCTTTATCTCTGTATCATCTTTTAAAATGCAATTAACTTGGGTTTTTTCATCTCTCGTAGTGTTCGATAGGATTGAATTTATTGTTTTCCATGTTTGTCTAGGGTTATTAGCATTTTGTGAAAAGACATCCTTATAGTACATATTTTTTATATATCTCCTATAATTTGTGACCTTATTTCTAAATTTGACTTTAAGATGTTTCAGAGACACATTTGAAGGATCCTGCTTCCACTGTTTGAAAATTATATTTCTCTCTTTTATAAGTGAGTCCAATTTAGAGTCAAACCAAGGTGTGTTTCCTTTACGTCTGTCTCCTATTTTGAATTTAGGTGTAAATTTACAAGAATCCACCACTCCATGAAAACATTCTATAAACTTAGCATAATTTGAGTTGACATCTTCTCTTTCATCATAAGGAAATTTTTGAGTCCTTAGACATTCCTTCAGCATTACATTGTTTATTTTGGGGTACATGAGCATCGGTGTGGGCAATCTATTGTTTGAATTCAATTTTAAACTATTGTAATACTCAATAATCAAAATGCTATGATCACTGATTGGAGTATCAATATTTGATATGGTATAACATATGCTATTCCTATTAGATATAATGTGATCAATCAAAGACTCACTTGTTTCTGTGGTTCTTGTTGGAAATACTCTGTTACATATGAAAAAACTATATGACTCTAACGTATCGCAATATTTTTTATTAGATTGAGAGACTTTATTTATGTCAATGTTGAAGTCACCTATGATTAGTGTGTCTTGTTTGGAATCTTGTAACACTGCTTCCAAATTAATCATAAAATCACTCAAATCAGAGTCAGGCTTCCTATAAATTGCAAAAATATTGAATTTTTTAAAAAGTTTACTTTGCACACTTAAGCCCAGAATAGAATTGTCAGTGGTGGTAGTTTTGATGATGGTTCTACTTAACATGTTGTGGGTATAAATTGCCACTCCTCCTCCTCTTCTACTGATGCGATTGGCAAATGCACCTTGATAGCCTTCAATATTAAAAAAAGCCTCATCCCCTTCATTCAGCCAGGTTTCCGTTATAACCAGGATATGGACGGTGTTATGCATCTTGAGAATTTCTTCAATATCATCCATTTTATTTTTAACACTTCTAGAATTGAGATACATCACTGTCAAACAATCTATTCCTGGAGTATAATCTTGGATGTTCCTGTACTTGTATTCCGCATGGTTTCCTTTATTGACTTTGTCAACATATGTTTCCATAGTCTACTCTATCTCTTGCTCGTGCTTCCATAATTTTCCTAACAGGACAATCATAGCTAGTGGACCTATGGCATCCTGATTCGGATGTACAGTTTCCACATATAGAATCAGAAGCCCTGTTAGGACATGCTAAAAACTTGTGTTCTCCCGCACAGTGATGACATTTTTCCTTTTCTTCGCAAACTTTTTGGGTGTGTCCAAAACCCAAACATCTGTAGCATTGTACTAGAGGTGACATGTCTTCAACAGCTAGTCGTTGGTAGCCCACATTTATCTTTTCCGCATTTATCAATGTTTTCCAGTTTGCAGGACACACTTGAAGGATTGCATTGCATAGAAGGGGGTTCCTATTCCGTGTTTTATATTTAAGAGTAATTTCTTTATCAAAGTCAATAGCCAGACTCTTATTCTGTAGTTTCAAGGATTGTAATATATCTTCCTCTTTGGTGTCCTTTATTATTCCCTTTATTTTCACAAGAGGGCTGAAGTTTTTTGGTTCTCTTATTTTTATGTTATTAATTTGCTTTCCAAGTTCTGTGGTAAACTTACCTTTATCCTCTAAGGTAGGTACTGTCACTATGATTTTGTTTTTACCAGTTTTTCGCATTCCTGTTATCCCTATTCCCAGAGAGCGAACGTTTATAGCTCTCTTGATGGTCTTATCGAGATCGCTGCCCTTACATTTTGGGTCATCAGACGAAATTACGATAGCATGATGTTGCTCTCGGGGTCGGACATCTTTCACCGCTTCAGCAAACGAAGGTTTATTCTTTCTTGTTTCTTCATTTTTTATAAGGTGCTCTTTTAAATATGTCAAACTGTCCATGACAATGGATATTTTTTTCATTATCCTATTCTCAAAATCCGACAGTTTGTTTTCAAAGTACTCCTTCAGAGCTTTCATTTCCCCATCATCACTATTATTTGTGTTTCTAGTTACACGCGGCATTCTGTTACCTCCGCTCTGGACAGCCGCCAGCCGCAGAAATGTAGTAAAAAACTCAAAGAGAGATTCAAATAACAAACAAGTAAAAAATATTATTTTTACAAAGTTACGTAGGTTGAAGATTTTTTGATTTTTTTCCAAAGATGTATGGTTTGACTTTTACACTTCTTCTTCTTCTTCACTTGTTGGCGGCTAGGGTTTGTTAAATTGGAATTTGTTTTCTGTTTAGTTTTGATGATATTATTATTTGCTGATTTATGAAATGTAATTTGTCGTGTATGTTCCTTGACTTGACGGCAAGAGTTGCAGGGTGTATGTCCATTTGAGATTTGGTTTTTATGTTGTAGGTTCACATGAGGCATGTGCAAGCGCGAACTTTTACGTGTCTGGTTGAGAGAATGCATGTGATGTGGATCTCCAATGTAACATATCTTTGCAACTTAGATTAGATTATGTAAAATAAAATATTTTTTTCTTAAACGTAATTTAATTTTCACAATTAAATTAAACTGCGTTTAAGAAAAAATCATTTTATTTTAAATAAAATGAATTTTCACTGTGTGAATAAACAAACCCTACAAAATCTAATAGATTAGATTAGACTAGGGGCGTTGCCCCTGGCTGCTACGCAGCCCAACCCCTTAACATTTGGTGAATGTGTATATTGCGCATAGTTTCCTCGCGTTAAAATTCGGAAAACATGTAAAATAAAAACATGCAGCCTTTGTAAAAGAAAATCGACCACCCATAGTTTAAAAAATGGTTCACTTTGAAGATTTCAGCTGTGTTTCAGGGAAGATTGGCAAGAGTTGCAGGGCTTATATTAATTTGAGATTGGGTTTTTATGTTGTAAGTCAACATGCATTATGTGTAAGCGCGAACTTATAAATGTCTGCTTGTGGGAATGCATTTAATATGAATCTCGATTGGTATGTATCTTTGCAACTTAGATTATAGAACTTAATAAAATAATTTCCTTGACTTATAGGTTAGTATGTGGCTGACCACCCATACTGTAAGAATGGTTTACAATGAAAATTTTATCTCTGTTTGAGGAAAAGTCGGCAAGAGTTGCAGGGCTTATGTTCATTTGAGATTAGTTTTTTATTTTATAAGTCCACATGGGGCATTTGTAAGCGCGAACTTATACCTGTCTGCTTGTGGGAATGCATTTAATATGAATCTCAAATGGTATGTATCTTTGCAACTTAGATTATAGAACTTAATAAAATAATTTCCTTGACTTATAGGTTAGTATGTGGCTGACCACCCATACTGTAAGAATGGTTTACAATGAAAATTTTATCTCTGTTTGAGGAAAAGTCGGCAAGAGTTGCAGGGCTTATGTTCATTTGAGATTAGTTTTTTATTTTATAAGTCCACATGGGGCATTTGTAAGCGCGAACTTATACCTGTCTGCTTGTGGGAATGCATTTAATATGAATCTCAAATGGTATGTATCTTTGCAACTTAGATTAATGAACTAAACAAAATAATTTCCTTGACTAAAAGGTTAGTATGTGGCTGACCACCCATACTGTAAGCAATGGTTCACAATGCAAATTTTATCTCTGTTTGAGGAAAGTCGGCAAGAGTTGCAGGGCTTATGTTCATTTGAGATTAGTTTTTTTTATTTTGCAAGTCCACATTGGGCATTTGTAAGCGTGAACTTGTACCTGTCTGCTTGTGGGAATGCATTTAATATGAATCTCAAATGGTATGTATCTTTGCAACTTAGATTATAGAACTTAATAAAATAATTTCCTTGACTTATAGGTTAGTATGTGGCTGACCACCCATACTGTAAGAATGGTTTACAATGAAAATTTTATCTCTGTTTGAGGAAAAGTCGGCAAGAGTTGCAGGGCTTATGTTCATTTGAGATTAGTTTTTTATTTTATAAGTCCACATGGGGCATTTGTAAGCGCGAACTTATACCTGTCTGCTTGTGGGAATGCATTTAATATGAATCTAAAATGGTATGTATCTTTGCAACTTAGATTATAGAACTTAATAAAATAATTTCCTTGACTTATAGGTTAGTATGTGGCTGACCACCCATACTGTAAGAATGGTTTACAATGAAAATTTTATCTCTGTTTGAGGAAAAGTCGGCAAGAGTTGCAGGGCTTATGTTCATTTGGAATGGGCTGTTATGTTGTAAGTACACATGCAGCATAATATGTAAGCGGGAACTTATACATATCTGCTTGTGAAAATGCATTTAATATAAATCTTAAATGATATATATCTTTGCAGCTTAGATTAGATTAGATTAGAACTTATACATGTCTGCTCGTAAGAATGCATGTAATATGAATCTCAAATGTTATATATGTTTGCAACTTAGATTACAGATTGAAATCCATTTTTATTTGGCTTTTTTTTTATTTTTAATTTGCATGAAATAAAAGAAAATGTAAAAAAAACTTTTACGTTTTGCCGCTAGATGTCAATATTGTTCCATACATTTTTAGTATGAACAAACAGATTAATTCCTAAAAGTTTTCATACATTTCTAAACACACACGCGTAAGCTCGCCGCATTGCAGCATATATACAAAAATTAATTTGCTATAGAGCATGAATGTGTTTCATCTGCTGTGATGGCATTGATTTTGAAAATCGAAACTCGACGACGAATGACGACGACGAAGGGCAATATAATAAAGGATTAGAAAGGAATTTTTTGGCATTGTTATGAAGGCAAGTGCTTACGTCGAATGTTGGTGCCGTAGGGATCTTCAAATGCGATGGTCTCAATTCTCTGAGTTCTGGAGCCGGCACGATCACGTGTCTGTCATCATCGAGTTTTGGAGCTGCTGGAATTCTTCCCTTATCGGTGCCGAAGAGTGACGGACTGGTTCCGAATGTCTGAAACAATACAACAGTCAATGTTATGAAAAATACAACAATGTTCTAATTGCTTCATTATAGGTGTTTATAAAGTGATTGATCTGTTATTAATAAAATATTTCCTTCGATTGGAATCGAATTTTGTATCAAAATCAATGGTAACATTGGTATTGAAATATTTGTGCTCCTCCAGCCTTACGTACGTATAATTGTCCATAATAGCCCTTGAGGTGTGCTACACACGAAAACGGCGCTTTTTAAAAAAACAAATTATCCAAATATATATATAATAATGTAAAATTGGACTATAAATCTGATTTATCTATATTTATAATCTTTCTATTATCTAAGTTGCAAGTATTTATTAGCATTCAAAGCTCATATCAAATGCACAAACAAACACGTGTAAGTTTGCGCTTACAAATGCTGAATGTGTACTTACAAATTAAATTCCAAACCTCAAATAAAAATTGGCAAAGTGAACCATTTTTACAGTATGGGTGGTCAGTCTCATACCAACGTATAAGTCAAGGAATCAATATCAATAACTGAATTAATGAAATCCCTTCACGCCACATAATAACGCCCGAGGCTTTATTTTCAAAAACTTTTGTTGAGAAAATCCAAAAGAAACTCGTAAAAAAAAAACTGCTTAAACTTACATTAGGCATCCTTCGAGTGTCGTCTTTTCCAAAGATTCCTGAATCTGTAGGGAAAGAATTTGATGGTCTGAAGCTCTGAAAAGGATTTTTTCTGCTCCGATTTGGTAATTTACTAATTACAAAACGGCTAACGCAATCACAATGCTATACATTTCCACAGCCGGTTGCGTAAATCCAGCACAAACTAGCACTCGTGTTACAAAGACTATCATTACTAGGCAGTGGCATAAATCTAAATCTAAATCTAAGCTGTAAAGATATGTATCATTTGAGATTCATATTAAATGCATTCCCACAAGCAGACATGCATAATTTCGCGCTTACACATGCCGCATGTGGACCTACAATATGAAAAACCCAATCTCAAATGAACATACGCCCTGCAACTCTTGCCGACCTTCCCTGAAGCAGGGTTGACATTGGCAAAGTGAACCATTTTTTACAGTATGGGTGGTCAGCCGCATACCAACCTATCAGTCAAGGAATACAAGCAATTAATACATTCAAATATATAAAACAAATAAACTCTAAACAATTAAACAGTAAAAAAATAAAAAACTACAAAACATATTTAAAAAAAAAAATAATAATAATAAAAGCCTCAGCTTTAACCGCCAGCATTACAGATCAACCGCCATTTCTTTCGATCCTTGCATACTTCTTTCATTTCATCTAGAGCCATAACTTTTTTCATACAAGCTCTCCTTTTATTATGACTCTGGATATCTCATTCATTCGCTATTTCGAATTATTTGGTCCATCCATACCTTTCTCGGTCTTCCTCTTGCACGACATCCATCAATTCTCGCAGCATATACTTTCTTCGTCAGTCTTTCCTCATTCATTCTCTCCAAATGTCCAAACCATCTAAGTATACTTCTTTTAATCTTTACTTTCGCACTTTCTCTTACACCACATTCCTCTCTAACAAAATCATTCCTCACCCTATCACTCCGTCTTTTCCCAATCATACTTCTTAAGTAGTCCATTTCTACTATGGACTTTACTAATCTCACTTTCACTCACCGTCCAGGCTTCACTTCCATACATTAGAGTGGGCACTAGTATACCACCGTGCACCGCCAGTCGAACATTTTTTGAAAGATTCTGGTTCCTGGCGATGCTAGCGGTAGCACCCAGTACGCACCTGCCCCTCATTATTCTTCTTTCAAATTCACCGGTCATTCTTCCATCTCTTTCAAACTTACTTCCTAGGTATACTAACTCATTTACGACATCAAGATTCATTCCATTAATGTTAAATTCATATTTTCATCATTTGTCTTGTCTTGTATCCTGCCGCCATTCCTCTAGGGGTGGCCAGTACCTCCACACAAGTGCCTCCACTTGACTCTGTCCCTGCATACTTCTTTCATCTCATCTAATTTCATCACTCTTTTCATGCATGCTCTTCTCTTGTTTCCACTCTGTAAATTCCATTCATTCGCAATCTCACTTATCTGATCAATCCATTCTTTTCTAGGTCTTCCCCTTCCACGCTTACCTATTACATTCCCTTTATACACTCTTTTTGTCAGTCGGTCTTCATTCATCCTTTCAATATGTCCAAACCATCGCATCACACTTCTTTGAACTTTCACTTTCACGCTTTCTTTTACTCCGCATTCATTCAGAACCCATTCATTTCTCACTCTATCTTTCAGTGTTTTTCTTGTCATACTTCTCAAATGAGCCATTTCTACGGTGCATACCTTATTTACTTCTCTTTAATTCACCGTCCATGACTCGCTTCCATACATCAGGGTCGGCAACAATATACAATTGTGTACCGCCATTTTCATTTTCTTTGGTATCCTTTTATTCTTCGCTATTCTACCAAACGCTCCTATCACGCATCTTCCTTTGCTGGCACGCTTCTCTAATTCCTTCGTCATCTTACATCATCTCATCATCTCTTTCAAAAATCAATACTTTCGTCTTACTTGCATTCAACTTGTGATGATCCAAGCTTTTCATCAAATATAAAATAAAATAATTGAAGCTCCTATGTATATGGGCGTATCACATTTGCGTAGGAAGAGTTTTTCTTGTCCATACGTATTTTTTCCTATGGCCTGATTGCACCTCCTGGTGGGGGAATGCAAGTCAAACTGGGAGTGAGTCCTGGACCAGGAGAGAGGAATTTAAGGGGATTCGGGTCGAGACAGTCAATCGGGAAGCACGGGTTTATATGATCTTAAATCTGAGCTAAACAAATTCGAAACAAAATATTTTAATTAAAATCGGGTTTTAATTCGGAAGATAATTTAAATAGACTAAAAAGATTTTTCTCTTAATAAAGACGCCGCGAATCGTTCGTTCGGAATTTAAGGGAGAATAAGTATTTACGTGGTTTTAATAATAATAAGATATCTGCCGACATAATATTCCGGGAGTGTATTTTTCATGTGTCTGTCTAAAACTAAAAGTATGCTAAATAAGTAATTCCGTAAATCGCAGTGATTCTCAAACTTTCGAACGTAAAAATAACTTTTCGATTGAATTTTGGATTAAATAAAATTAACCCAGTGGTTGCTGATCGGGAAGGCGCATTTAATTATTTAATAATAAAATCCATTAATTCGCGTAAACACATAGTTTGCTGAGCTGCTTCGCAGAAGGATGAGAGATTTCAAATTATTTTCTAACACACTAAACTAATCTAATTAACTTGCGTTCTAAAATGTATTCAATCTTCACATTTTGGAAATGATTTGTTGCCTATGTTTCAGTCCGAGAGACTGCTGTCGCCGAGTACTCCGATCTTGAAAATTACATTTTGTACTGTAAATAAAATGTTTGTCTTTCAGGTCAAAAGGGGTGAATTCAACATAGCTTTCAATCAAGGGGCGCAAATGTCCTGAAATGCTTATAAATTGTTGTCTTTTTCCACAGCCTTGCAGTTACTAACAAACACACCTTCTCTCTCACAGAACACCTGTGTCAGAAAGAATTGAACGCTGTTTGCTTAATATCTGAAATACCTGAACCTAACGGTTCTTTGCTGCTATGAAGGAGTTCGCATTGTGTTGGAAGTGAAAGCTTTCGGCTTCCAAAACTTTCCATCAAAACTATAAATCCAATGTTGACTGACAAGGAGCCATGCTCCGGAGCACGTCCTATGTTTCCTTTGGTTCATAGCTTGACCTCTCCTTCGGCCATGGTTATCTGCGTCCTCAACATCATCACTGAACGAGGGACGAGGTTACTACCAGACTTGTATCATGACTTGGATATAGCTTCCATTGTTCCTCTGTTATGGGCTGGAGTCAACTGACGTCATTCCAACATCACAACACCTAGTTCCTGCTGGATTCTGACACCAAAATACAGTGCAAGCCTCGACATGGCGTTCGAGTTTTAAAAAGTCTCCATTCATTGTTTTTGGCGTTCGGTTATTTCATGACGCGGAGTAAGGTTAGGGCCAGTCCCTTCTAAAATATCCTTCCCGTGGTCTGAAAGGACCAGGCCGTGGGGCCAACCTGTTAAATTCTTGGAGGAAAGAGGAAGATGAGCTTTCTTCGATTTTGGGTCTCTCTTGCTTATGAGCAAATGAGGAATCCCATTTACAAGGAAGCTGGGGTGAAGGGAGTCATCTTCTACTGGGCCGGTTTGTCGTACCAGTTATTAAAATCAATCCCTTCCTAAAACACACTAATGAAATTCTTCCACAGCAAAGAGAATCCACGAAAGGTAAGTGATCTTGGGGCGAGAAATGTTTACAACCGCTGGTTGGAACTACGGCGCAGGGAGAGAGAAAGAAGCAGAAAAGATCAAACCATATTTTCTTTAATTTTGCTAAAACAATACTAACCAAATAACTATTATTCAATTGATGTTTGATTATTTCCTGTTTAATTGAGCTGTTATTATTGTACTTGTCTTTGAAATAAATTCATCTGCATTAACTGGCGTCAGATTTTAAATAAACGAATCTCGCGGAAATTTTGTCAGAAATAAAATCGAACACGCTACTACGCGAATGCAAAATCGTGCATAATTCGGCATTGTAACCTTTGGGCTAGTTAATTAAATTAATTAAAATATTATTAAGCTAGGCACATCTGTATTCATCCTCACCATCATTAAAGAATTTGGGTCCACTACAAAGGTAGGTTTTGAGACAGTAAAACAAAAAATGACACAACGTTCTGTTTCTACCTATCGCACATCGAGGGGTCATAGCCACTAAATAGACGATCACACAAATGCATAAAGATTATTGGCCATAATCTTATAATTTTCACCTAAGAGTGAATTGACCGGTTCACTCCAGTTGAACCGTGAAGAAGGATTATTCCGTCCTCCGAAGGGAGTTTTTCCATAGGTCGGTTTCATTTAAGCTGGGCCGTGACCATGGATCCCTTTATTTTCCTCTGGATTAAGTGAGGAGGCAGAATCTTTTCAAACTTCAAATGGTTACCTAACAAAGCTTCATTCAACCTTTAGAGCATTGTTTGCAATTCTACTGCAGACTGTATGCAGATGATTGAGATACAAAACTGCATCATCTGCATACAGTAGAACACTCACTTTGCTCTCTCCTATCGTCAATCCACAATCATTAAGTCTAGCATCTCTGACACACTTAAATAACTATTAAAAATAGTCAGTTTACTATATCAAATGCCAATCGAAAGTATATTTTAATGTTGAGATTTAGTAAAGCATTTCATGGAGATGTGGTCAAATTTGACTTACGTCCAACTTTGGAGCAACCGGAATGTCTCTCATGGAAATCTTGTCAAGGAGACGATCTCTGCAACCTAAATCACCAGGTCTGCAGCTCTCCACTGGTCTTATTTTCTGTAATTAAAGTGGTTGATATTAATATTGTGTAACTTAATCAGAAACCAGTTATTATATATTGTGACAGTTAAAGTACCAAAATAAAAAATAAAAAATACTTATGTAGATAACAAAAAACGAAGAAAAAAAACTAAAATTTCAACTGAAGGGTTAAACTGATCATTAGGAAGCTACAAGGGACAAAATTTGACAAAAAATGGTTCGACCGAGCAGTAGAAGTTAGGGTGCTTTCAAATAGCTTGTTACAGAATAATGCAGTCGTTATTATTTGTGTGTTAATCCAAGTTATCGCAACACCAATAAATAATAAGCCATTGTCACTGGCAGGCCTCGTTTGGCCCGGCTGCAGTTTGGAAATTTCTAAAAGATGCTAAAATTCAGAGTAAAAAGTTTATATCTGACAATCGATAGATAAATATCTCAGAAAAGAACATTGTTGTGGGAAAAAATATTGATCTTGTTGAAATACTCGTAGTTTAGTTCAAGATGAGACTTTACTTTGATGATGTTTATTTACCCAAAGAATTCAATATTTCCACAAAAATATATATATGACAAATTAGAATCTTACATCGTCGAAAAGAATGTCTCTATCCTCACAAGCTCCATCGCCAGGCATACAATCCTTAGTTGGGCGCAGTAGATTCTGAAACCATACAAATTGTAGGTCTTCAATGATTGACCAAGAGTCTTACCCCCGTATTTACGATCAAAACTGGCACTAACTTTTAAGGGCAAACTAGCGCTTAGATTGGGGAAATTCATTTCAAGAACAATACTTAATGGGGCTTCCACACGCTTGCCAACCCATCACAAGTCAAGCGCACAGTGTGTCGTCTAGAACATGCTAGCTGGACAAAATTAGTCCATTAGACAAAATTTTGTCCAGCTAGCATGTTCTAGACGACACACTGTGCGCTTGACTTGTGATGGGTTGGCAAGCGTGTGGAAGCCCCATAAGGTAAAATTAGCGCTCAAGTGCTCCAAAAACTAGCACTTAGGTAAGTAAGGTCGACACGTATATTAACCAACGCTTAAGCGCTGTCAAAATATTTCGTCATATTTCATTGTTATCACATTGTTTGTTTGATTGTGAATTTACATGAAAAAATGAATTCTTACTATGAACATGATTTTTACGAGTGTATTAACATTGTTTTAACGAGTATGTTTACATTGTTTGACCATCAGAATTGGGTTTGTTCTCCAGTTTGGTCTAGGACCATACTGCAATGACAGATGAACTGTCAAAATATTCCGCCGCATTTCATCAGCACATTTTTTGTTTGGTTGTGAATTATTTACATAAAATAATGAATTCTTACGATGAAGTTGACTTCAACGAGAATAATAACATTGTTTTGTTCAAAAATAGAGTCCCAAGAAAATATATCAGAGACTGTAAAGACCCATTTACGTATTACGAAGAGGAAGAATTTAGAAGACGTTTTTGATTGAAAAAATGCGTCGTTATGTATAAAGTTTTGGCGTTGCTCATTGAGGGTTGCAAAGCCAACAATTTCTTCGATCTGTTATTTTTTCTTCTATTACAGGTTTTTCTTTAATCAGAGCCACCAGCAGCTCCTTTTCCGCTGGAGAAAACAACATCTTTTTGGCGCTGAAATCGATCAAAACACTTTACATTGGATATTACATAAATGTATTTTTTAAAACTAATAGAAATTGTAAACAAACAAATTCGTACTTACGGTTTACTTAAATTAGTAAGTGCGTTATACGTACTTATTTGTTGTCGCGGCAATGATAAGAATGAAGTACGCCGATAGTGGTCGGAAGTGACTGACCAATTACAGTGCTGGGTTTTTTCGAGAGCCAATGGCTGGCCGTACGTCTCCTGGGGGTTAGGCACTAGACCAAGTAATGCTTATGTGTTCTTTGTGAAACAAAACGCTCCAGAATGTCGGCCCTTGAGTTAGTGTAGCGCTTGAGTTAGGCACTTAAATCAGTTTTGTTCGTGAAAACGGGGGTAAGTTTAACTAACATATTCAGCATTTTCAAATGCCAGCGTTTTTGGTTGCAATAACGAGAACACATTTTTTTAGAAACAAGTGAACTTACTTCTATTTTGAGTTGTGTTGGAATATCTCGCAAGTTGCTGAATGACGGACCCAATAATGGCATCACTCTCAAATCCTGGAAAATAAATACAATGCGAATTAATGTTCTGGTTTGTTCTGGTCAAGCGGTGTTGAAATCAATAATTAATAGTATACGTACATTTAGTTTTGGTGCTTCAGGAATAACGACGCTTGGCATGAAGTCAGGTCCCACTGGAAGGACTGGCTTGAACTCAGGTGCCACCGGAAGAGTTGGATTGAACACAGGCGCAACGGGAAGAACCGGATTAAACACAGGTCCAACAGGAAGAACTGGGTTGAACACAGGTGCCACGGGAAGGACTGGGTTGAACACGGGTGCTTCGGGGAGTACTGCGTTGAATGTTGGGCCTACTGGTCCAATAATATTTGGCCCAGTTGACGAAAGTTTCGGCGCCAAAACTGGAGGTGAAGGTATGTTAAATTTAGCTTGCCCTGGAAGAAGTGCATTGAATGTTGGTCCTATTGGTCCAATTATATTCGGTGCTGCGTCGTTTGGTCGTCCTGGCCTTCCTGGTTGCCCTGGGTTCCCTGGTTGTCCTGGAGCGCCTCGCCCTCCTGGTTGTCCTGGTGCTCCAGTAGGTCCAGCTGGACCTGTAGGCCCTGCTGGGCCATCAGGTCCTATTGGCCCAGCTGGTCCTGTTGGTCCCGCTGGACCTGTAGGTCCTGTAGATCCGGTATCGCCCTTTGGCCCAATAGGTCCTGCCGGTCCTGTAGGTCCAGTTGGTCCAGTTGGTCCAGCAGGACCAGTTAGCCCTGTTGGTCCTTGTGGTCCGGTAGACCCTGCATTTCCTTGTGGACCTATTGGTCCTGCTGGGCCGGTTGGTCCGGTTGGTCCCGCAGGTCCAGGTGGTCCACCAGCTGGACCGGCTGGTCCAACTGGGCCTGCTGGGCCTGTTGATCCAGGGGTCCCGGTGGTTCCGGGCGTTCCGGCTGGTCCCGTTGGGCCTGCTGGGCCTGTTGGGCCTCCTGGTCCTGTTGGTCCAGCGGGTCCAGTCAGACCGGTTGCACCCGGTGCTCCCGGTGGGCCTGGAAAAGGTCTATAATGTTTGCTGTCCTGAAAAGAGACATTTACTTCTTTTATTAGAGTGAAAAATAACATAGTAGGTAGGTCCATCATACTAACGGGACATTAGAATCAGCCAAAAAGGATTGAGGCATTTTTGTTGTTAAAAATAAAGCATTTGCTAACATGGTTAGATCACATTATTCTCATCAAGTAGTTGTTATGTAAAAGAATTCCAATATTATCAATTAGTTGAAAAATTACCAATTTAGAAATTCTGCGGGTAGATGTGAAGTCATCGACAATTGGCGTAGGCAGCATCATTCTTAAATCCTGAAAAAAAAAACAATAAAATCCAAAAACATCTGTACAAAACACAGTTATTCAAGAGTTAAAAAATCTATTTACGAAATATTTTTCATAATAGCTGTAAATAAATGTTATGTTGATAAGAAGTACTTAGATACTCATAAAAATATTTAAATGAACTTCATATAACGAAGAATTTAGAACACAAAGAAACACTACCGTTTTTTACATTGGCTTATAATATCTGTGAACTAGAATCTTTTTTAACGAAAATTCCGTTAAGACACTATATCCGTTTCAACTTATTAAACCGCAAATCACCCTTAATAGTTAGATTAAGATAGAAAGCAAAGATCTTCACAGTGTCTTTTCGTTATAAACAAGCAAACTTGGTGAAACTGCGAAATCTTTCCATAAAGTTGGCAACATTGAAATTCATGCCTACGCGAACGCTGTGAGCACGCATTTAAATTTTTTTGATGTGTTAAATTGTCATTTTTTAAAGAATAAATGCATTCTTTTAAAACTTTATGGTATTTAGTGGCGCAACACAAAATGGAGAATGCCAAAAAAAAAAATGATTTCACATGGTTATTACTCATTCTGGGTATTTGACAGCTCTGGCGTTGACAGGTCCGGTTGACAGGTGATCCATATAGTACGTATCACTGCTGCACGCGAGTGTCTTCTCCATCAATATTATAACTCGGCATTGTTTTTATGTGTTTCGACTTGATGGAAAGCCGTGAAGAAATAGAAGCTAAGATAAATTGTGTTACTCACATCCAGCTTAGGAGCGACTGGAATAGCCTTCCTACATCCGATGTCATTTGGTCCGCAGCCATCTAGCGGGTTCAAGCCCTGCAACAATGTTGGAAATCAATCTTTCTGGGTTTCACAAAGGTCCGAGCGTTGAAGTCATTTTTCATAAATTTTGCTCTTACAAATTCTTTAGCACGGTAACGTTTATGTTCATTTCAAATAATATTTGATAATCTAATCTTATCTAATCTAATCTAAGCGGCAAAGATATATATCATTTAAGATTTATATTCGCGCTAACACATGCCGCATGTGGACCTATAATATAAAAACCCAATCTCAAATGAACATAAGCCCTGCAACTCTTGCCGTCCTTCCTTGAAACAGAGGTGACATTGGCAAAGTGAACCATTTTTTACAGTATGGGTGGTCAGCCGCATACCAACCTATAAGTCAAGGATAATCCTTTATCTAAATTGAGGTTCCTTGACTTACAGGTTGGTTTGAGGCTAACAACAAAAAATGGTTCACTTTACCAATGCTACCCCTGTTTCTGGGAAGGACGGCAAGAGTTGTAGGTTTTATGTTCATTTGAGATTTGAGTTTTTATATTGTAGGTCCACATGCGGCATGTGTAAACATGAAAGTGACTGCTTATGGAAATGATTTTAATATAAATCTCACCGTATTATATCTTTGCAACTTAGAATAAAGATTTTAGGTCCTTGGGATGTGATGGGATTCATATAATGAACGGATGACCCAAAATCCGTGTTGCTGGTGAGCAAAAGAAGCGTGGAACGGTGAAGAGATGGCTGACAAATAAGGAAATTCGATAGACCACTCAAGAATAGCAATTTTACCTTGAGTCCAGTTTCGATGTTCTCCCTGCATCCCACATCGTTTGGTGCGCAACCTTCTGTGGGTCTAAGTCCCTGAAAGAAAATTAAATACATTAGGTTCCTTGACTGATACGATGGTATGACGCTGACCCCTCATGCTGTAAAAACTTGGTCCACTTCTGGAAATGCCACCAATTTTCAGGGAAAAGTGGTAAAAGTTGCAAAAAAAAATGTTCATGTGAGGTTTGGTTTATGAGATAAAGGTCTCAGAACAGGGACTGATGGTTGAGTGTGGTCCAAAGTTCTTTGGAAATTCAAAGAAATGAAGATAAAATGCAAATATACACTTACTTGTAGGGTAGGTGCAAGAGGGATGTCTCTGATTTTTCCAACAATCGGGGTGATCTCTCTTGGGAAGGAATCAAACGGTCTCTTATCCTGCCAGATAATCAAATTTTAGTGCATTTAAAATAATAATTCGATTCATTGGTCGGAAGTAATCTCGTGAGAATACAAATGAAAATGTATAAATAAGACTTACGTCAAGAGTGGGAGCTACGGGAATGTCTCTAATTTTGTCGAAAACTGGAGTAACTTCTCTTGGGAATGAATCAAACGGCCTCTTTTCCTACAAAATAAATAAAATATAAGTGCATTTGAAATAGTATATTTTATGAGTTGAAAGTATGTAATCTCGTGAGAATACAAATGAATATAACAAACATAAAATTGACTTACGTTAAGAGTGGGAGCTATGGGAATGTCCATGATTTTGCCGAAAACTGGAGTAACTTCTCTTGGGAATGAATCAAACGGCCTCTTTTCCTACAAAATCAATCAAAACACATACATTAAAAATAATTATGGCTTAAGTTTTTTAAATATGATTGTATGAAAAGATTAAAGAAGTTGAAAATGTATAAATCAGGCTTACATCAAGAATGGGAGCTACTGGAATGTCCCTGATTTTTCCAACAACTGGAGTAAGCTCTCTTGGGAAGAAATCCAATGGCCTCTTATCCTGTAAAAAATAATAAAAATAAATACATTGCCCACAAAAACAGCTTCTCTAGGTATCTTGGAGGACACATGCAAGGGACTGGAAAAGGAGGCTCAGTACTTGGAAGGCCAACGTATGATTTGGTGTCATTGAAGAGAGATGATGTGTAAGTATAATGAAATAGTTTTATATGTTAAATGCTGCTTTAACTTACGTCCAATCGAGAAACTTCTGGAACTGTTGGAGTTGGGAAGGTCCATGATGTTGGTGCTACGACTGGAGTTCCTTCTAGTTTAGGAGAAGTTGGAATAAAGGAAGGACGTACGAAGTCAGTCTGCGGAGAAAAAGTCAAATTTTACTGGTTTTCTGCATTTTTTTTCATATTGTAAGGAATCAATACTTGTATGAACAGAAGGAAGCATAAGCTCGAAGAGCCCTGGTTTTGGATCCAAAATATATCAACGAAGAATATGATAAAAACTTATTCAAAATTCACATAAAAAGCGTCGATGAGAAAATGTAGACATGGCTGCGCAATATAAGAGACTTGAATGGTATGAAGGTTTAGTAAAGGTAGAGTTATTTTATCAGCAAATGACCAAAAAAAACTCCTTTGGAAATCTATCACAGGAATAATATGGAGACAAAAGAAAGAAGATCAAAGTTACTGAGCATTTAAAAAAAAGAAATTTTGGCAGAATTCACGTCACGAACATTGTAATCATAAATTCATAGTTATAATCACTGTATGCTGCAACCAATTCTAAAGCAGATATATAAATATGGTAGCGTTACTAACATGGTAAAAATATGTTGTCGATGACTTGATCTTCAGTCATCGAATATTAACCGATTTGGCGAAGTTCACAAAGCCAATTCCATACTAACACCAATAACATCGGTTCACAATTCCAATTTCATTGTACTTCGTTGATCTCTACGAGGGAATACCATGACATGAATTAATTTTGTAGCTTACGTCTTCTGATATCTTGATCACAGGTCTGCTTTCTGTTGTGGGGAACTTGGTCCCTGGAAGAGTCTCCAGTTTTGGTGGAGTTGGGATCTTGCCCAAAGGAACGAAGTCACCAGGGCCATCCAATGGCGCAGTCAGTTTCTGAAATTTGTTTATTTATTAACTCAATGAAGAGAAGTTTATTTATTAATTCAAAGGTGGCATGTTTTCTGACAAGCAACATTTCAATTAGGAATAGAAAATAGTTCAGAGCTCAGAAAGAGAAATGTGATGTTTTTGGGTATTGACACTCAAGGTGACTATTGTAATTACATGGAACTGCCTTCCAGATTACATGAGTGGGACGAATCTGAAGAAAGCGTATTAAGAAAAAGGTAGGAAACTCGCCTGCTGGTAAGAGCAAGCGTCTTTAAGGTGACGAAGAATAGAGAAAAAGCTTTAGAGCCCTTTCACTATTCTTCGGAGATTTTTTTAGAAAAACTTTCAAAAGTGATGAAACTGATTGAATTAATGTCGGAGCTGATTTGTTACTTAAATCTAAATTAGATAGAGTAATCACCTTTACTGATGGTAGATCTCCCAATTTAGGTACAGCTGGGATGTCAATCCTGTTGTTGTCGAATCCAAAGGTCTGAAATGTGGAAACAAAAGATTAGAGATCTTATATTTTTTATGGTTTGTGTATAAACACTGTGGAAAATCATATTGATTGATTTTATTTGAATAATATATCGTCAGAAAGCTAAATGCTCCAAAAATGGAAACTGGTTTATTGATTTCAATATGTACTTATTTTGTAAAAGGCTTATGCCGTAAATAAATAAATAAATAAAATTAAAATAAACTCAAGTTTCTCATGAAGACTACGTTGGAATGTAAGACATGGCATAAGAAATGTCACTTATTTTAATTGCGGACAATAATTCTGGACGCATTAAAACAAATTTGCAGGACAGATCGATGCAGACAGCGGGATCAGAATCAAGACTCATCATACTCGGCAACAAGTTAAAACCATTCATTCATTCAGATACACAAGAAAACCATGTGATGAACTGGCAATGATTATTGAATTATCTCACCCCAGGTACAAAGGTGGGCCTGTCCTCTCTCAATCCTGTCACCGGTGAGTCAACATGGCTTTCGAAATCTGGAACTACTATTGGCACTCCGCTCCAAACTGCTGGCAGCTTGCTCGTGACCTGTTAAAAACAATGCCTCTATCATTCTTCAAAGAATACACAACCTTTTATAATATTTCAAAAAGAATGACAGTATAAATTTCTGAACATTTTACCATGAAAGTTATTTAATGAAAAACAATATTTCCAACAATCCATGAAGATTTTTTTAGTTTGAATGTGTTTTTATAGGACTTGGAACAAAATCGGTAGCTAACAAAATTGTGCCATCACACGGTCAAGTAATTTGGTATTGGTGAGTTGCGTTCCGGGCTTTGTTATTGTGGTCTATCGGAGTTCGAGTTTTCGGATGTTTCATTTTGATGAAACTGTTAACTGTCAACAACAACAGTTTAGTCATCACATTATTTTAGCGCTGAAGAAGCCCATTGCAGACATAGGCTAAATTTCCAGAAGCTTCAGCTCTGATAGTCCATAGCAGTAAATTCCGGAAAGCAACTCTCCAGCGTCAACCGCCAAAGGTGTAAAGCCTAACTCCTATTTTTCTATTGATCGCTAATGGCCATTGCACATAGAAGTGTGCCGTTTGACAGCCGAGATTTTTTTTCAAATTCGTTCTGTGCAATGATTGCCAAAATGAATCAATAGCTTACGCCTAATTTTGGCGGAGTTGGGATCTTCATCAGAGGTGTGTTTTCTTCTTTGTGCTCCACGACAGGTCTGCTGACACGGATGTCAAGTTTTGGTGCTGCTGGGATGACTCCAAGACCCTGAATGGAAGTAGGTACAAAGTATTTTATTTACGTGATCAACTTTAAAGTCGTGGTGTTTTCAACTTAGCAAAGAGACTTCAATTTTTACTTAGTTAAAGGGTTTGTGTACATAGTGATGATTCATTTGTTATGTAAAAATAAAACACAAACTTTTTCTTCACGAGTTGATTTATTTCCTTGTGCGCTATCGATGTTATAGCACCATTATTAGTTGTTCTCTTGTTAATGGTGTGATAACATCGAAAGCGCTCGAGAAAATAAATCAACTCGTGAAGAAAAACTTTGTGTTTTATTTTTACATTATTACTTTATTTTTCATTGATAGTTTCATTAATTTTTAAGCTCCATTATGCAGATTTATTTTATTAATTGTTCCTAGGTTTGTATAGGGTGACCTGGTTAACAGTGAACCACCCTTTTTCAGCACAACATTGTGCCTACATAAAGAAAGACAGAAACTTAAGATTTTGTCAAGATGCTAAATGGTTATTAAATTTAATGTTTTTATAACAGTTTTTTTTATTAATTAAAAGAATTATAATGTTATGCACTACTTTTTCAAAAATGGTATTTTGGTTCACTGTGTACCATGCCAGTACACAGTGAACCATAGGCTGTAATCAGCAGAAAATGATGGCCATCAAGATTTTAAATTAATACAAAACATGAACAAAATATCAATTAATTTTATTAAATTATTAAAATATCAGTGATGACAAAATATTAAAGAAATTTCATTGAAAAAAACAATCCAGCGCCCGCGCCATATCAGCAGCCGAACGGGCTCCAATTTTTCGATCATTCTTTGTTGAGGCATTCTAAATGAAGAATTATCTATTAATATCACACCATAAAACACAGTTCACAGCGAACCTGCTCACTATATTTTACAGGGAGACTGCTCACTATGGTTTACTGTGTACCACCATGTCCTGGTTCACTGTGTACCATAGTATCATTTTGTTTTTAAACAGGCACACAAAAAAAATAAAAGACATTATAAACCTTAAAATAGCCAAGCCACCCCTGTTTTGGGGAAAGTTGCGCGGTTAGAATGGCAAAACTAATATTTATTTGATCTGTCTTTTGTAATACGTACACAGTATGTAATAGTATGTAAACTTACATCTATAATCAATAATCTATAATCTAAGTTGCAAGAATATATTCATTTAAAGCTCTCAGATGTATGCCCACAAACCAACAAGTGTAGTTCGCGCTTACAAATGCTGAATGTGTACTTACAAATAAAATCCAAACCTCAAATGAACATAAGCCCCACAACTTTTGCCGACCTTCCCTGAAACAGGGGTGACATTGGCAAAGTGAACCATTTTTTAGAGTATGGGTGGTCAGCCTCATACCAACCTATAAGTCAAGGAATATGAAAAATAAATTACATTTAAATATAAAAAATAACAAAACCTTACAAAGAAATCCATACAAAAAAAGTCAAAAATTTCCTATGCAAAAAATGTAGCAAATGAATACACCAACATTAGAAATCAACATTGCAGATTAGCCACCACTTCTTCCTGTCCTTGCATACTTCTTTCATTTCATCCAGAGTCATAGCCTTTTTCATACAAGTCCTCCTTTTATTATGACTCTGGATATCCCATTCATTCGCTATTTCAGAGTTTGATCCTTCCATACTTTTCTCGGTCTTCCTCTACCACGACATCCATCTATTCTAGCAACATATACTTTCTTCGTCAATCTTTCATCACTCATTCTCTCCAAATGCCCGAACCATCTTAACATACTTCTTTTAATTTTCACTTTCACACTTTCCCTTACACCACATTCTTCTCTTACAAAATCATTCCTCACCCTGTCACTTCGTTTTTTCCCAATCATACTTCTTAGATAGTCCATTTCTACTGTATGGACTTTACTAATTTCCCTTTCACTCACCGTCCAGGCTTCACTTCCATACATCAAGGTTGGCACTAGTATACCACCGTGCACCGCCAATCTAACATTTTTTGAGAGATTTTGGTTCCTGGCGATGCAAGCGGTCGCACCCAGTACACACCTGCCTTTCATTATTCTTCTTTCAAATTCACCGGCCATTCTTCCATCTTTTTCAAACTTACTTCCCAAATATACAATAGTTATTTATGCCACTGCCTAGTAATGATAGTCTTTGTAACACGAGTGCTAGTTTGTGCCATGAGGCGCAGCCGAATGGCACAATAGACAGCAAGAGTGTTACAAAGACTAATTACGTGCAGTGGCATACAATACTTTTTCTACGGCCATGAAATAAATAACAAAATAGTAAATAATAGTCATTATAATGTACTCGTCCATTTGTAGTAATTAATACCCCACCTTTGTCAAACCGTGTAATTTATCATTCCCCTCGATTATCTAATCTAATCTGCAAAGATATATTACATTTGGGATTCATTTTAAATTAATGCCCACAAGCAGACACAAATAAGGTTGCGCTTATACAAGCCGCATATAAGGGTTAACATTCAAACCCTCTTCAAACTCAAATAAACATAAGCCCTGCAACCACTGAATCTGGGGTGTCATTGGTAAAGTGAACCAAGTTTTTACAGCATAGATGTTCAACCTCATACCGACCTAATAGCCAAGTAACTGTTGAAGTTTGTTTTTTTTTGCGGTGCAAATATCTTGCATTATTTTCCTTTCAAGCCTTCTGTTTTCCTTCGAAAAAAGGAAAGCTACAATTTGGAGTATCTTGATAAATATCATTGATGATTTATTACACTATTAACTATTTTTATTTGACTCTACGCATAAAATATATTCATTTTCATTTTAACAAAGATTGAACATAATGGGGAGGAACTATCAATAAATTGAAAATATTCATGTAATGGCTGACGTTTAAACGTGGTTGCTATGGAAACGGCCAATAATAGTTTGTTATCGGTCGCTTAGAAGGATAGCCTCATACAAGGTTGATACTCGAAATTCAAAAATGGTTCCATTTCTGACAATGCGGATGCGCACATTTTCATTTCAACACCGTTACCAGTTGCGTAATGTTACATTACGCAACGGGTTTAGAAATGTATGGCATTGTGATTGCGTTAGCCGTTTTGTAATTAGTAAATTACCAAATGGGAGTAGAAAAACTCATTTACAACATCAACATTCATTCCATTAATTTTAAATTCATAATTCATATTTTCATCATCTCTTTCAAAAATCAAAACTTTCGTCTTTCTTGCATTCAACTTCAAATTATTACCTTTCAAAGCTTTAAACATCCTTTGTAATATAATATGTTTTTGTTTTTCGTATAATAAAATGTATGCTTGTTGGCATTCGGTGAACTGGTTTTTGAGCGTACATGAATTTCGAATCTCAAATGTTAATAGCTTTGCAACTTAATTAAGATTATACAGAAAAGCAACTTACGCCAATTGTTGGTCCTACGACGCCGTCGCAACCAAAGTCTCCAGGTTTGCAACCTCCCTGAAAATAATTTGCTTAGTAATAACTTAGTTTTCCATATAAATTTTCAAGGCAAAAATAGTCAGTGAATTGCATTCGTTTTCATGAATTTATTTATATGGTTCTTTGCATGATTCAGTTTGATTTTTTTGCATTATTTTCCCCTGACCGCACACAAGAGCTTAGTTAGTATCTTTTTGGTGACGACAAGCGTAGCAACAATTTAATCAACAATGTAGTGGATTTAGGAAAATAGGAATATATTTCAAATAAAAATGATCAATTAATAATTCATTCATTACTTTGTCATGAATTACTCTGGCAATGGTTCCTTGACTGATAGGTTGGTATGAGGTTGACCACCCATACTGTAAAAAATGGTTCACTTTGCCAATGTCACCCCTGTTTCAGGGAAGGTCGGTCGTTCATTTGAGATTGGGTTTTTATATTGTAGGTCCACATGCGGCATGTGTGAGCGCGAAATTATGCGTGTCTGCTTGTGGGAATGCATTTAATATTAATCTCAAATGATACATATCTTTGCAGCTTAGATTTAGATTAGATTTTAGACGGTCAAGAGGGCCAGATGGGTATGGAACCGGCTCTGTTTTATTTCAAACTTAAGCTAGAACTAACTTCCTTGACCATAAGCCATAGTGCAGACAAAACAGAGTAACACAGGGGTTTTGTTTATTTAAGGGTTGGGTTCTCATTACAAACTACAAATGTAGCATGTGCGAGTATGAGTTTTCAAGAGTTTGCTTAAGGGTTTGCAGAAATGGTGAATCTTAAAATGTAAATATAACTTTGCAACTTAAATTATATAAACTTACGCCAATCGTTGGTCCTACGCCACCATCGCAACCGAAATCTCCAGGCTTGCAACCGCTCTAAAAAATAAAAATAAAAATTTACAAAATACTATTTTTTACTGTCTTGTTACAATTGAAGATTTTTTTTTAAAATACGTACCCCCAGTTTAGGGGCCTCGCCGATAAATCCGCACCCAAAATCACCAGGCTTGCATCCCTACGAAAAAAAAATCACTTTTTTTAAAAACAACATTGTGACGTCACACGGCCGGATTCGGGGTTGCTATGAAAAAGGCAAACTGATTTCGAATTTTACGTCGATCCCATTCAAAGGCATTTCATCCATGATCAAAACTAATAAAATACGCCTAGTTCAAACACAACATTGCGACGTCACACGGCCGGATTCAGGATTGCTAGGCAAAAGACAAACTGATTTAGTTGCGTCGATCCCAGTCTTTTTTCAGGAATTTCATCCAAATATTCAAAACTAATAAAAAGCACGTAACTAGTTCAAATATGAAAAAAAGGAGTTTCGTGTTAAATGACAAACAATAATTTTGTATTTTTTTGTAGTTATTTTCCTTGATTCAAACCAAATTTTGGTGTCGAATTGATGATTATATACGAATTCATTTATTTTATAAGAAAATTGAAAGCTTACCCCCAGCTTTGGTGTCGTACCAATCAATCCACAACCAAAGTCACCTGGTCTGCAGCCCTCCTAAAAATGGCAATCAATAAAAGTCAATATTTTTTTTACAATTATACTTTTAGAGGATATAACATTCTTTATCTTGCCAGAGAGATTCTTCATTCTAAACTAAATTCTTAAAAAAATTATAGAAAAATATAATATTGTATTTTTTTAGGATGATTTATTTGATGAGCGCTGTTTTTGTGTGAATCACACCTCAAGAGCCATTGATCGTCGCTATAGAAAGCGCAAATTCTCAAGCAAGACCCCAGTTACTGTAAGGCTGGATGGACCTTTGGTGAAGGTGTATGAATTTTTCAACCCAGCGAAGAAAATATTTGAAAATGTAGATGATATTTTTTTTGTGCTCTGCCGGGATTCGAACCCACGAACTTCCATTTGCGAGTCCGAAGAGTTACAAGTAGATTACGGACAGGTTATCATCATTTTCTAAAGGCAGTGCCTTGTTGTGCTAGCAATTCGCCTCTCTTCAGTTCGGATAGGAGAAGACATCCATCCATAGTTCGGTCGATAGCTCAGTTGGTAGAGTGCTTGCATTCCATGCTGAGAGCTCGGGTTCAAATCCCACCAGGAGTGAAACGATTTCCTGTTTTAGTGTTTCTTTCAAAACCAAAATATAATACCAGCAAGGCTTATTCAGCCTTCAGAAGAAATGAATACAAGCTCCTCGAGAGCTAAGAAACCCTCAATTCAACTGAAGCGGTTGGCAAAAAGTCGGCCCCTTTACGTGTGAAACTAAATAAGTTCCATTCGCCACATGCAAGCCTTTCAGGAAGAACGTGGCAAGAAGTTGCACTGTATGTGTAGCTTAGGTGCATCAATAAGCCGCTTCAAATCTTCAAAGTACGAAGTTTTTGCTTGACCTCTTGTTCGTCTTCCAATGTTTTTACTTCAAAGATGTTACTAAGAAAGGTGCTATGTGTAATCAAAAGTAGACCAGAATGATACTCACGTCTAGTCTTGGTAGAGTAACATCCTTGGTGATCCCGCAACCGATATCTCCAGGTCTGCATCCAGCCTGAAAATAAAACACATTTTAATAATAAAAAAATACAAAAAACTTAGTTAATATTCAATGAAAATAATTTTTAATTACTTCAATTTTTGGAGGAGCAGGGATATCTCTAAGCTTTGGTGCAACAACAAAATCACCACCTAATACGGGTTTATCACTAAATCCAGTTGAAACCTAAAATTAATTAAAAATATTAATAAATTGTAAAAGTTGGCCAATGTGATGAATAAATGGTCGAATGAAATATTTACTTCAATTTTTGGAGCAGCAGGAATGTCTCTGAGTTTCGAGGCAACAAAATCACCTCCGAATACGGGCTTATCACTAAATCCAGTTGAAACCTAAAATTAATTAAAAATATTAATAAATTGTAAAAGTTGGCCAATGTGATGAATAAATGGTCGAATGAAATATTTACTTCAATTTTTGGAGCAGCAGGAATGTCTCTGAGTTTCGAGGCAACAAAATCACCTCCGAATACGGGCTTATCACCAAATACCGTTGAAACCTAAAATTAATTAAAAATATTAATCAATTGTAAAAGTTGGGCAATGTGATGAATAAATGGTTGAATGAAATATTTACTTCAATTTTTGGAGCAGCAGGAATGTCTTTGAATTTCGGGGCAACAAAATCACCTCCGAATACGGGCTTATCACCGAATACCGTTGAAACCTAAAATTAATTCAAAAATATTTTAAATTTACCATACATTATTAAAATTTGGTTTGATAAAATGACCATAAAATAAAACTCACTTTAATTTTTGGGGCAGCAGGAATGCTTAAGAGTTTTTGCGCCAAAAAACCACCACCTTCTACCGGCTTATCACCGAACACAGGTGAAACCTAAAATTAATTAAATTCTTCGTTAATAAAATTTAATAATAAAAAACAACAATTAAAAAAAACGATCAATATGACATGAGTCTTACTTCAATTTTTGGAGCGGCAGGAATGTCTCTGAGCTTTGGAGAGATGACACCACCACCAAATACTGGTTTCTCACCGAATACACTTGACACCTAAAATTAATTAAAATTTGATTAAAATATAAATAAAAATACGCATATGAGTTATGATAATGTGATTAATATCTGTAAAGCTTACCTCAATTTTTGGGGCTGTAGGAATGTCTCTCAGCTTTGGTTTTTCTCCAAATTTGGTAGAAACCTGAAAAAAAAATGTCGACATTAATAAACTTACGCACAAAAATCAAACAATTAATTATGTTTTTCAGTGTTGATCTGTTAATTTGTGTATTCAAATAATGAATGGTTTTTTATTTATGTTTTACAGTTTATTGTTCATCTTTTCTCTCAGATTTTAAGCAAAATGTACAACTCACATCGTCCAGTTTTGGTCCCCCTGGGATTTTTCTGAATTCATTAAGTGTGCCTTCATCCTGAAACATTGTTTTGTATTATTATTAGAACCTGTTTTTCAAAACAATCGTACTTAATACATGGAAAAATTCAAAATTAAGGAAAAATGTATTCCTATAAAGTAATCAAAAACTGCATTTTTATTTTACTGCTGAGTGCTGATGATAGTCCATGACCTCTTTACTCTAAGATTCAAAGATACATGAACACTTGAGGTTCGCTTTCCATGCACACGTTCTTAAAAAAATTGCATGAGTGTTCTAGAATACCTCTAAAACTGTATCTAATAGAGCTAATGTCTTCCAGAAATTTCCGTGCCAGAGGGTTAGAGTAAAAACCTCTTCAAGGATTTAAAAAACGGTTTCCCGATTCGATATTTATTTCAAACACAAAATCGAACTACCAGCAAAGGCTTACTCAGCCCTAACCGGCCCCTTTCGGGAGCTCGGAAACCCTCACTTTTGTGAACTGATTGGAGTAAAGCCTGTGAAAACTGTGAAAATAAACAAGTTCCACATGCAAACTTTTCGAGGACAATACGGTAAGAAGTTGCACTGTATGAGCAGTTTAGCTACGTTTGCCTGCTTAGTGCATATTTTTTTAAATTAAGCGATATTTTTTTGTGCTTTGCTGGGAATTGAACACACGATTTTTCCATTACGATTTCGATGCATTCATCACTACAGGGGCCGGTGCTTTTGAAATATGCAATAAAACACGTCATATCAATTCCGCACTTCATAATCGTATGAGGCTGACTACCACAAGTTGATTGTTTTTTTGTAAGTTAGGGGTTTTGTCTTTTGACATTGTGAAAATGCATTTGAAATTATTATTTTTGTTACTGCTCTTGAAAATGGTGTGATAACACACCGAAAGCGCTCGAGATATTTAACTCAACTCGCAAAGAAAAACCTTTCCTTTTTCATTAAAAGCTATTATTATTATTCATTGTTATTATTATTTATTATTTGTATAAACAGAATGTTACCCATATCACGTACGCGCAACGGTAATGATCCAAATTACTAATTAGTTAGACGTTACTAATGACTGCGAATTACATCACACAGTACAGCGGTAAACAAAATAATTAATGTAGTCTGTGCTCACTAAACATGATCAAAAGATATAACTCTGAATTAGGATTCAAGGTCAAATTTTGCAAGTTATTAAAGAAATACACCAATGAAAAACTTGCATTGCGAATATGTTTTCTATTATTTCTGCAAGTTTTTTTTATACCATTAAGTTCGGTCGATAGGCTGAGTATACCTCTCCGGTATTTTATTTTTGTGTTTGAATTGAACGTCGGATTCGAACCCGAGCTCTTGGCAATGGATGCAAGCACTCTGCCAACTTCATATCAACGGTCCTAAAACTAAATTTATTTTCATCTTTCTCTCTAACACTTTTTTTGTTCTTCACAATCTAGAAGATAGACAGTAATAATTTGACTTGCATTTGCTGTAATAGGAGGTCCATACTCGGGGAAGGGGACCGATTTCGCAGGGTAGGGCCCCTCTGTGAGCCCGGGCGACAGGCACGCGGCCAACTGAAATAAAAAACAAAATTATCAATTAAAAACAAAACAAAACTATGACAGACATTGCCCAGTTCCACACTGTAATAAGTCTGAAATTAACGATTTTGAATTTTACCTGCTATATTATAAAAGAAGCTCTGTTTTTTCAATTCCACACTCAAACAAGTCGATATCGTTATTATTTTCGTCATACACTGGATTATTTCACTATGTAATTTTATACATCTAACTTTATTTTCAATTCCACATTGCAATATCTCGAAATAGTTTTGTATAAAACACAGATATAAATGTGTACTTTCCTTCTAATGATAAATCCAAGTCTGCAAAAATCATAAAAAAACATAAAAGATGCATATATTCACAATTTCACATTGTATTGAAAATCAGATGAAACTTTGACAGGCCATACCTCAAAACAGTGTACTTTGAAATATTACAGTGTGGAACTGGGGAAACGAAATGATCAATCATGAATCAAAGCAAAAAATATTGCATTGATTTTCTCCTATTGCATATTTAAAAAAAAATATTGAGAAATACAACAGCAACCCTAGTGTTTGATTTTGTTTTCATTGCGATGGAAGTTTCGATGGCCGTCGGTAGATCTTACTGTACGTTGTGGTACCTGAATAGCTGATCGTTGTTGAATGTAAAATACTTTGATACGCCTCCATGTTTTATTCCGTTCCATCTTTAAATAGATACGGTAAGATCTATCGATGGTCGTTGAGACTTCCACCCCGGAAAGAAACGAGATTGGTTTTCCATGTATAAAACTTTACCAAGAAACTCAATTACAGTTTTTGTTTCAATTTTTCAAAAATGTTTAAAATCTAAAACGCTCCGAAAGGCGGTATATCAGATTTCGTAGAATTTTGTTTAATCACTGAGAAAGTTGATGAATTTTATACATCGATGAAATATAAACAGTGTTTAAAGTTAATAAGGTGTTATTTATTTATAAAACAATCAAAAAAAAAAAAACATGAATTTTCACAGTGTTAATACACAAACCATAAAAAATATAATTTTATACATGTTTGAGGATTCAAATTTAGAAACAGTCCGATCATGCAAGAAAGGTTGAGGTAAGAGGGCTCTGTAAAAGACTGAATCACGCCTGAAGAACCTATGATTATGGTTTGACAAAAGGATCAAATCCCTATTTAGAGCTGAAGTATCGAGAAGAAGCGTGAAGTAAAATTGCCATTGAGATGTCGGTCTCCGAAAGAAAATCACTAAAGGAAGCAGAAAAAAATGTGAATTTGAAACTTGTTGACGAACAAATGTCAATCTTGTCTGCCCCCTTAGCAACCATTATCAAAAAGCCTGTTTGCCTTTTCCCTAGCAACCTGGCAGGAAGACAATACGTTTTTTTCTATGTCTATTCACATGTGAACCCATTGATCTAAATAAAATATAATTTAGATGGAGCATTAGCGTATATATCCGACCCACATCATGTATGCCCTAAATGATAGTGTATGCCCCATTTGCAATCAGTTGTTTACCAAGCGTCGGCAAGGAAACATCGAGGTACCTACATGTAAATTGAAGACGAATATCATGCGAAGATAGCCTAACAGTTCCATCAAATTTTCAAATTTTCCCATATAAAAGAAATACTCGTATGTTAATTTAATTAAATAAAACTCATGAAAAGTGCGTGACGAATTATAACAAACAAAAGAATACAGTAAAAAACCACAAAATATAAATAAAAAACTCAGTTCTTCATACTTATACCCATTATTGACGATAGATTTTTTTCTTATATTGGACGCATTAATCGTATTTTTAAGGTTTATTTAGATATAAATACAAAAGAAATAAAGATATTTAGATATTAAAATGTAAAGAAGCATTTTAGACAACTTTCAGAGATGCTCCTTTAAAATAACGGAAAAAAAATCTGCTGATATTCATACTCGTATTTTCAAATAATACTCTATTACATGAAAGTAAGATGGGTACTAATACGTCTTTTTTTGTTTAAGTTTTTTTTAGTTCTTACACAGCCTTAAATATTATGCACTGAAAAAATTTAAAAAATAAAAATTTATTCGTATTGAGTTATTTTTCCTTACATTTTTGGAAACGTATGTTGTGAGACGTCAGCCCTAAGCTGTCATCTGTTAGGCATTATTCACTGAGGGCGTACTTTTTGACACAGGGACGCACTAAGAACTTAGATACTTTCAGTGACAAAAAAATGACGCTTAATGTGATACACATACAGTCTCAGTGAACATTAACGATAGTATGTATAGATTTGTTTATGTGAAAAAGTTATGAATGAAATCAGTGTTTTTAAAAAATCCAAAACATTTCTGAAATTTCTCGGGAAAAAGTTGTGGCGCTTATGTTAATTTTAGATTATTTTTAATGTTAGTGAGCATGCAGCATGTGTTAGCGTCAACTTACAGGTGTCTGCTTGTGGGCATGTATTAAAAATATACCTTAAATAATAATATTTTCTCGCCACTTACGAAGATTATTGATGTATTGTAAGAATTATGTAAATATAATATGGCACATTTTTATTCCATTCTCAAGTCTTAACCGAACTGTGAAAAATGTAAGTCACTGTGATTAAATTATTTATAATTTCAATAAATATACTTTGCTTACAAAAAATAACTTTTATGTATTTTTTAATGTGGCGGCCTGGGTACGGCCCCTGACGTTGTCATGGAGATCATGAAAGAGACGGAAACATAACAAAATTTATAATGTTTCTTTCTCTTTCTTTCATTATGTGCCTACAATTTTGTGGCACAACCGTTTGTATAGTATTATAGTATACTTATCTATGTATGCCCCCAAAGTCAAGAAAGTAAAAACAAAAGAACGGTTGAATTTATTAAAAAAATAGAACACAATTATTTTCAACGTCACGCATTTTGTTTTTCGTAAATTTCTCCATTTTCTTTGTGGCGAATTCCCGCGGAGTGCAAGAGCGCCAGTGTCAAGCTGATATTCGTAAATTTAAATTTGGAATATGTTTTCCCATGTTGCCAACTGCCCAATAGTATTGTTGCCAGTGGTATATTTTTATTTCCCAGCTTTATTGTAAATATCTACATTTTTACAATAGGTTTTTTTTCTTTTGAAGCGTATTAATTTGTTAAGAAAAAATAAAAGCTCTGTGTAAAAATTCTTTAGCTTTGATAAGAGGGAATAACAAGATATCTTCAAGTAAAACGTGAAAATTCTTATCATTGATTTTTTTTATACCCAGATGAAATCACAGATCAGTACATTTATTCCTTGACTTATAGGTTGGTATGAGGCTCACCACCCATACTGTACAAAATGGTTCACTTTGCCAATGTCGCCCCTGTTTCAGGGAAGGTCGGCAAAAGTTGTAGGGCTTATGTTCAATTTAGGTTTGGATTTTATTTGTAAGTACACATTCAGCATTTGTAAGCGAGAACTACACGTGTTTGTTTGTGGGCATACATCTGAGAGCTTTAAATGAATATATCCTTGCAACTTACATAGATTATAGATTGAACGCAATGAGTTTTAAGAGATAATAGTTAAATGCGAATGAAAGATAAACATTTAAAAAGATTAAATATCTTACTATCAACATGAAAAAATATTTTTCAGATGAAAGTAAATAAATATAAAGACAAAGACACTGTGTTTTTGTTTTGAAGAATGAGATGAGATGAATCCAAATTAAATATGAACAGGTTTATTAGTATCAGAAACTTATCAGGAGTAATTTTTAAACAGGGAAGGGAGTTTCCCCAGATTTCCAAAAATCGGCAAAACAGTCTGATCTGTGAGGGGGCCGTAGAGGTATTTTAGTTAGTGAGGTGCCAGTTGATGACTTGATTCTTTGTAGCAGACATGTTAGCTGCATGGTATTGTGTTGTCATTGTTTTGAGACACTAAGTAGGAGCGATTGACTTCAAATAAACCCAGATTAAATTGAGATGGGAATACAAGATTGGTGCAGCAATGAATGGTACAGGTTTGATATCGATTGCAAAGAGATGAATTTGTGAACATTCACAGAAAAGGAGGAATCATCTTATGAGATTTGATAAAACAAAGATTCTATCTAAAGAAAGATTTCTCATCCCCCGACTCGTAAAGGAAGCAATTGAAATACACAGGCACCCCAACTTCAACAGAGATGACAGCTACAAACTTTCCAGTATATGGAGGCCAGTACTAACTTCAATGATCCACCCTTTCATTAATCGGACGATTTCACAAGAAGACATAATATCGGCCTTCTGTACAACTGGGGCTATAGCGGCATCTATGGATGTATCTCCGAAGGTTAATAAAAATAAAAATACCTAAAACCTTCGGCCTCGATCTAACAACAATAATTCAACAGTTCGTGGTTCCTCCTCATAGAGGAAACACGTCTCCTGAAGACGTCGGATATGACTCCGACGAAACGTAGAGAAAATCGTTCTTCTCTTTTGCACGGTCAGTAAAATCCGTTTTTTTTTTCATTCTTTAAGATGAATGAGAGTCACTCACGATTTACCCTTATTGTAAAATGTCACCCCTGCTTCAGGGAAGGTCGGCAAGAGTTGCAGGGCTTATGTTCATTTGAGATTGGGGTTTTTATATTGTAGGTCCACATGCAGCATGTGTAAGCGCGAAATTATGCATGTCTGCTTGTGGGAATGCATTTGATATGAATCTCAAATGATACATATCTTTGCAGCTTAGATTTAGATTTAGATTTTAGTAACGAGAGGAGGATGAATTAATAATAATAAGGCACAAGTGTACATCGTTGATCAGACTCATAACAAATATATTTTTAGGTTAAAATAAGTGAAAGGGATAATATCACCAACTTAAAGGTTGAATGAGAGGTCTAATCTAATCTAAGTTGCAAAGATATGTTACATTGTAGATTCACATTACATGCATGCTCACAACCAGACACGTACAAATTCGCGCTTACACATGCATCATGTGAACCTACAACATAAAAACCAAATCTCAAATGGACATACACCCTGCAACTCTTGCCGTCCTTCCCTGAAACAGGGGTGACATTGCAAAGTGAACCATTTGTACAGCATGGGTGGTCAGCCGCATACCAACCTATAAGTCAAGGTGATAAGTACTGATTCACTGATTTGGGAATACGTAGATAAAACATTTTATTGGGTGTAACTTCTCGTAGTAAGAGGATTAGTTCAAAAAAATGCTCATAAAAACCTCTAAACTACAGGATTTACACACTGTTTTTAGTGTTTTCTTTTTGTAGAAAATTGTAAAAAAAATATGCATTTATCTGAGAAATCCATGTTAGCTTAATATGTCTTTTTTAGTTTTACCTTTAAGGTATCCATATGTCGAAATGAGAACAGATGAAAGATGAAGGTTTAATTAGGTTAAAGATTTCTCATCGAGATTAAAAGAAAATGTAGATGAAAGTTGCAGGATCAGATGAAAGTAAGGAGATACAAGTTTGAGGACTTACTAATATAAACGTAACTATCATCCTGCCCAGCGTTGTAGGAACAACCACTAGACGTAAACTATGAGGAATATGTGACCGCCAAAGTTTATATAGTCACGGGCCTCAGAGGCAAATGTGATGGTCGTCATTCGCACATTATGTGTGATGCGTCAAATTGATCAAGATTCAATATTTATCAATGTACAGGGTGCTAAAATTTACATAACAATAAACTTTATTTCTTGTTCATGCAAGTGGCAATTTTTCATAGACATGATTTTAATATTGAACTTCTTCCTTTGATTTTCACCATCATCTTGGTATCCTTGGTATTAAAGATTTTAAATTATGATTACGGTCGTTAGACATTTTATAGAATGAAAAAAACGGATTTTACTGACCGTGCAAAAGAGAAGAACGATTTTCTCTACGTTTCGTCGGAGTCATATCCGACTACAAAGAAGAACCACGAACTGAAAAAAAAAAAAAAAAGTTCTTTTCTTTTGGACGGTCAGTAAAATCCGTTTTTTTTTCATTCTATAAAATCCTTGGTATTGTTACGAAAATGTAATTAAATGTTTTGTTTGTCTGTGTGAGTCTGTGACGTCTCTAGATGTAGGTATTTATATAATTGTATTTTTGTTGGTCGAGATTGCTCGAGTGTTCTAGTAAAGTCTCGCATGTGCTAGTTCAATCTAATGGCTAGTAAAATATGTTTAACATTGTCAATGTCACCTCTGTTTCATTGAAGGTCGTCAAAAGTTGCAGAGCTTATGTTCATTTGAAATTTGTTTTTTGAATTGTAAGTACCTATCTACACATGCAGCATTTGTAGGCACGAACTTACACGTGTCTGTTTGTGGGAATGCATTTAATATGAATTTTAAATGTTGATATATATTTGCAACTTAGATTATAGATTTTAGATAGATGATTATAAGATGGACAATATTCCTGAAATAGCGAATGTATGGGATTTTCAGAGTTATGTATAATAAAAGGAGATCTTGTATGAAAAAGATTATGACTCTGTATGACTGACGAAGAAAGTGTATGCTGCAAGAATTGATGGATGTCGTGGAAGAGGAAGACCGAGAAAGGTATGGTTGGACCAAATTTTCGAAATAGCGAGTGAATGGGATATCCAGAGTCATAATAAAAGGAGAGCTTGTATGAAAAAGGTTATGACTTTGGATGAAATGAAAGAAGTATGCAAGGACAGGAAGAAGTGGCGGCTAATCTGCAATGCTGATTTGTAATGTTGGTTTATTAGTTTGCTACATTTTTTTTGCATAAGAATTTTTTTACTTTTTTTGTTTAGATTTATTTTTAAGATTTTGTTGTTTTTTTTTTTGTTATACTTAAATGTTATTTATTACTCGTATTCCTTGACTTATAGGTTGGTATGAGGCTGACCACCCATACTGTAAAAAATGGTTCACTTTGCCAATGTCACCCCTGTTTCAGGGAATGTCGGCAAGAGTTGCAGGGCTTATGTTCATTTGAGGTTTGAATTTTATTTGTAAGTACACAATCAGCATTTTTAAGCGCGAACTACACGTGTTTGTTTGTGGGCATACATCTGAGAGCTTTGAATGAATATATCCTTGCAACTTAGATTATAGATGAAATGAATATGGTTTTTCAGCCTCATACCAACTTATAAGCCGAGAAACAAGAAACTGCATAAATAAAAAACTGCATAAATAAATGAAATCATCTATATAAAATTGTTTGTGAACAATTATATCAACCTGTACATGAAACCTAATAAATTTTATTTTTAAAACAAATTCATCATTAATGTGAGAATTTTAATGTCCACCATTAGCGCTTACAACTTCTCTGTATGCCATCTTACATAAAGGAAAATTACACGCACATTATCCACAACCACCTACCTTACCAGGTACTTAGATGTAATTAATCAGAGGTCTGTTTTTGACGTTTCGGCGCGGTCCCCGCTAGTCAAAATTTGCACCTCAAGCCATCCATTAACATCAAATAGCATCTCTGTGTCACAGTTGCTAGAATATTTGACAGATTGCGCGTTTTGTGGTTCGATAACATAGTAAAAATGCGGTCTTGCCGGTCATTAAAAATGTAAGTCAAAGTTAATGTCATTTTTTGTATCGTCAATACATTTTAGAAAATTAAAGCTGCTGATAGCACGTCCCCCAGTGCTCGTTTGGCTTACCTACCATTTGATTCAAAGATGACCTTTAAATGAAATTGTCTTGAGAATCACATTCTGCACTATCTGAGCTAAGAAAAAAACGTTAAACACGGTAATGTGAGAGTCGTTTTAAGTATTTCCAAAATCGATTTCTAGCATTATAATATATAATCTAAGTTGCAGAGATATATTAACATTTAAGGCTCTCAAATGCATGCCCACAAACAAATACGTGTAGTTCTATAATCTATAATCTAAGCTGCAAGGATATGTAAGCATTTAAGGCTCATATGAAATGCATGCCCACAGTCAGGCACATGTAGGTTCGCGCCTACACATTCTGCATGTGTGCATACATATAAAGAAAACCTCACATGGACTTATGTCCATGGTTGTCCATAGGTTTATACCTTGCAACTCCTGCCGCCGTTCCCTGAACCGGGGTGGCATTGGCAAAAGTGAACCGATTTTTACAGCATGGGTGGTCAGCCTCGTACCAACCTATCAGTCAAGGAGCGTCAGTTCGCGCTTACAAATGCTGAATGTGTACTTACAAATAAAATCCAAATCTCAAATCAACATAAGCCCTACAACTTTTGCCGACCTTCCCTGACACAAGGGTGACATTGGCAAAGTAAACCATTTTTTACAGTATGGGTGGTCAGTCTCATGCCAACTTTTAAGTAAAGGAAAATAGCATTCATAAGAGAAATTGGTAAAGTACCTACACTTAGAACATTGCTCATGTGAAATTACCTCTGATAAACAAGACACAAAAAGACAAACAAGCACAACGAACAGTTTTATTTATCAGCTGTAATTTAAAATTATTCCTGGTGGACTGTTTTTATTATTTTGAGTCTGGATTCTATACATTACATTCCTTAAAAGAGGTCAGCATATGAATTGACATAATAGATTAAATTGTGACGTCTCGCGGCCGGGCCCCTGGGGAAAAATCTCTGAGGGAAAAATATATATTGATCGCTAATGATCATACAAGTGTGTCGTTTACCGGCCGTGAAAAGCGTTCTGAATTCAAATGTGTAATGAGAACGTTGTATAACAAACCAAGAAATTTCTGGAATAATTTCAGTTGGGTGGGAACATTTTGCATGGAAATTCCTTTATCAAACGTAAACTATTTGGGATGAATTGTTAACAATGGATCAAACTTTGAAAAAGAGATTTAAGGGGATAAATGACTCCGAATGATGGTTGATTTTCAATGTTGGTGGCTAGGGGGTTTAATTTTAAGTTTAGGAGGATTGAATTAAATTGTATTTTATTTAAATAATAATAACATTAGGATGATTTATTTGGTGAGCGCTGTTTTTGTGTGTATCACACTTCAAGAGCCCTCTGCGAGCTTGATCGTCGCTGTAGAAAGCGCCAATTCTCAAGCAAGATCCAGTTGCTGTAAGGTTGGATGGACCTTTCAGTGACCGGTCTTTGGTAAAGGTTTATGAGTTTTTCAACCCATTACCGACCGGTCCAAGAAATGCCAACAACACGCGGTGTACCTAGTGGTCACCCATCCAAGTAGCATCTGCGCCCAATTTTGTTTAACTTCGGTGATCTGATGAGAACCGGTGCTTTCAACATGGTATCGTCGTTGACAAAAAGTTATTTTATTCGTATTTTGTATACACTTTCTCAATACTTACATAATTTATACGTCTTTTACGAAGTTAAGTAGGTAATTATAAAAACTCAAACCTTAGCATTTTTATGACACTGTTACAAACGGCTATGAACTAGTTGCCTATGTAACGCGCACGTCTCTGCAATGCTTTCCGATAACGCAAGAGCAGCCTTCGCAATTAACTGCTCCAGTTTTCCGTATAAATGAAGACACAATAAAAAATAACAACAGTTTTGGAGGGAACCTTAGACCAGTGAAGTGTTGGAGAAAAACCAAATGAAAATCTTTTATGTGAAAACTACAATGAAGTTATTTGTGAGTTGGTTTATCTTTTTGTTTAGTGAAAATGATTTGTGTAATGATTACAATGTAATGAATCTATAATCTAAGTTGCAAAGGTATATTAACATTTGAAATTGATATTAAATGCATGCCCACAAACGTGAAAGTTCGCGCTGACAAATGCTAAATGTGGAATCACAAATGAAAATCTAAACCTCAAATAAAATAAACCCTGCTACTTTTACCGACCTTCCCTGAAACAGGGGTGGCATTGGTAAAATGTATTTTTTTGTATTACAGTATGGGTGCTCAGCTTCATACCAACCTATAAGTCATGGAATACAAATAATCAATATCGTTTAAGTATATAAAAACAACATAATCAGAAAAAAAATTGTACAAAAAAATCGGTAGGTAAATTAATTATGATTATGAAAGTAAACTAATGAATTATTGAAAATCGTTTTCTTTTTAATTTTACTGAAACACTAAAAAATACAAGAAAAATGTGCTCAGTGATCAGTGATCTATCTATAATCCATAATCTAAAATCTAAGCTGCAAGGATATGTTAACATTTAAGGCTCATATGAAATGCATGCCTACAGACAGGCACATGTAGGTTCGCGCCTACACGTGAATTATTCAAACACAGCAAATCCATGGCTCAGCCGCCTGACGTGATTTTTCCATGCAAAAAAATGATGATCTATGAATCAGCTACGGATTGAATGTGTTGTGAATATCCCTGATAAAAATGATGAGGAAATGATTCTCTATTAGATTGCAGGTTTATTAATGTACGACTCACAGGACAGGTATATTCAATAGATTTTACATCTGAGTCAACATATTTTGAGTTTTACAACTAACTTTACAAGCCTTCTCGGTTTTTTTGTCATATTCTTTAACGTATTGTTGAAAAAACTATATTTAAAAATGTATAAAAGACGGTAAAAAAAATTAAAATCAAAGTTGCCAACGAAATGGTTGTATCCTCTTTTTCTCATTCAGCCTTTCTCAGTACTCTCATGGGCGTATAGGCTTTATACAACCTATTAAATTCCTTTTACTGAGCTGCTGTGTTCACACTTTTTATTAATTTAACATTTCGAGGGAATTGGCAATAAAGTTCTTACAAATGGATTAATTTCAGTTGTATCATAAAAGAGCAATTTCTTCTATATTTTTCACTCATTTCCCTTATTTTTCGTTACAGGTTCTCAGCATTCTTCTTTTCACATCAAGTGCATTATGTGAAGAAACCACAACAAACAAAAGAGGAGTGACATACTTTGGAAACTACGAAGACCAGACCTCAGAACATGACTATTCAGGAAACAGCATCCAGGAAGATATAACACCAAGAGTCAACCAACCTTACCATGTGAATGTGGACAAATACACATCAATCCATTCTGAAGATCCTCAACTGAAAGTTTACAAAGTTTCCAAGAGATTTAATGGCAGATTGCCGGATGAAATACCAATTTACGAGAAGGCTGAGACGTCGTTGCCGGAACTTTATCAAAACCAGTTGGATGACGCTTTTCTTGCTGGTGGTTCCAAGTCGCAATATTTGGAGGAGCAGGTTCCAGAATTTGTGAATGATGACGCATCATCAGGCTTCGCAGTTTCCTATCAAAAGAAATACTCGGCGAAAGGAGTGTCGTCTATTGTGACTCATCATGGAGTGAAAAAGTGAACATATATTTTGATATTTTGGTTTACTTTATTTATGTAAAAAAAGTTGTTTTTAATTTGCTTCTAACGGGGCTATTCTTAGACATTTAGTCGTCGGTTGAGCCCACGCTTTGACAAACTAATGATGCATTTGTATGAAGACCTGTCAATCCAAGATGGCCACAAGTAAACAGCTGATTTATCTTCATACAAATGTTCTTCATACAAATCTTCTTCATACAAAATTCAGTAGGTAAGAATGACCGTGCTAATGAAATTTCCAGCTCAGACACCATTAGTTTGTCAAAGCATGGGCTCAACCGACGATTAAAATGTCTAAGAATAGCCCCGTAAGAATCTTGCAGTGATAAATAACCTATCCCAGTGACGTAATATTAAATACAAGAAAAAAAACTACAAATGCTTCACTTGATTTTTCTATTCCTAAAATCGCTATTCAAAAATCTCAGATTGAAAGAAAAACAAATATTTTTAATGTTATACTGTAATGTAAGTGAAAAATACTAAAATTAATGTGTAAATGTTCTAAGCTTTCTATCTGCACAGTGTGCATTTTTTGAAAAAAAAAATCAGCGGCCAAACATCAAACCTCTTTGTGACTTTGATCCTTAGCAACCAATAACCCAATATTTTTTTACTCTTTTACTTCCAACTCAACCTTCTGATGTTACAATTTTGTTGTCTTAGGAATCAATAATTCAGAGTCTATTTGTTAAACTGGCAGATTAATTTAATTATTTTAATGAAAAAACGTGTAACCATAGGCGGCTCAGATTTTTCTTCGTTAGTTTCTCCACTTTCTAATGCACGTGTCATGGAATACAATAGGTATATCGTAGTAAAAAAAGACATAAAATAACAAAGATTTTTATGTGAGAGCTGTTCTCGTTGAAACTGATTATGATGATCCAAACAATGCCCTTTTTCTTTTATGTTGATCGATCGATGCCTGTAACTTATTGTTAACCTGCAAACTTATATTTTCAGCCGTGACTTTCATTTTTCAAACGTCAGTATTAATACTGCAAAATGTATGAATTCCACTGATTCATCATAATATGCGTTCATATATTGTAAATATTATGTGTGTTATATAAAGAAATGTATTTATTGACAATGAAAAATTATGTAAAATAAACGAACAATATGCAATGAAATCATTTTGTTTTATTTATCTTATAAATATAAAGTTATCGATAAGTTAATTATTGATCATTATAAAATTGAGAGAAATAATTATATTCTTAATTTAAATTTATTATTATAAAGGCAGCCTCTGGAAAAACTTGTTTTAATAATTCAGTTAATAACAATATTTATGTGAAACAAATTTTATTCAAATTTTATTCATCTTTATTTTAAGTTTCAAAGATAGATTAACATTTTAGATAGTTATTTGATGCACTCTCACAAGCAGATACGTGTAAATGTTCGCGCTTACACATGCTGCATGTGTACCTACAAAATAAACCAAACCTCAAAAAAAACGTAAACTTTGCAACTCCTGCTGCCGTTCACTAAAAACGGGTTGGCATTTGCAAAAGTAAACCAATTTTATTACAGCATTGCAGGTCAGCTTCATACAGTCAAGGAAACAGTTCATCATAGCAGTTGAGTCGCATACAACCAAATGCAGTTATCTCGGTTTTTTTAAGAGAATTTAATATTTTCATTTATGTTTTCTCATAAATGGGATTTTTTTTTAATAATAGAATTTCCTTGACTTATAGGTTGGTATGAGGCTGACCACCCATACTGTAAAAAATGGTTCACTTTGCCAATGTCACCCCTGTTTCAGGGAAGGTCGGCAAAAGTTGTGGGGCTTATGTTCATTTGAGGTTTGGATTTTATTTGTAAGTACACATTCAGCATTTGTAAGCGCGAACTACACTTGTTGATTTGTGGGCATACATCTGAGAGCTTCAAATTAATATATCCTTGCAACTTAGATTATAGATTATAGATGAGAAAACGATTTTCTTGGTTTCCTTATATTTACCTAATTTTCTAAAATAGTTATTTATGCCACTGCCTAGTAATAATAGTCTTTGTAACACGAGTGCTAGTTAGACAGCAAGTAGACAACAATAGACAGCAAGAGTGTTTCAAAGACTAATTATGTGCAGTGGCATACAATACTTTTTCTACGACCATGAAATATATAACAAAATAGTAAATAATAGTCATAATACTGTACTCGTCCATTTGAAGTAATTAAAACCCCACCTTTGTCAAACCGTGTAATTTATCATTCCCCTCGATTATCTAATCTAATCTGCAAAGATATATTACATTTGGGATTTATTTTAAATTAATGCCCACAAGTAGACACATACAAGGTTGCGCATATACATGCCGCATATAAGGTTTAACATTCAAACCCAAAACTCAAATAAACATAAGCCCTGCAACCACTGGAGCACTTCACTCGGTTCACTTTGCCAATGACACCCCTGTCATTGGCAAAGTGAACCGAGTTTTTACAGCATAGATGGTCAACCTCATACCGACCTATTAGCCAAGTAACTGTTTAAGTTTGTTTTTTTTGCGGTGAAAATATCTTGCATTATTTTCCTTTCAAGCCTTCTGTTTTCCTTCGAAAAAAGGAAAGCTACAATTTGGAGTATTTTGATAAATAACATTGATGAATACTATTAATAATTTTTGTTTGACTCTACGCATAAGATATATTCATTTTCATTTAAACAAAGATTGAACATAGTGGGGAGGAACAATCAATAAGTTGAAAATATTCATGTAGTGGCTGACGTTTAAACGTGGTTGCTATGGAAACGGCCAATAATAGTTTGTTATCTGTCGCTTAGAAGGATAGCCTCATACAAGGTTGACACTCGAAATTCAAAAATGGTTCCATTTCTGACAATGCGCATGCGCACATTTTCATTTCAACACCGTTACCAGTTGCGTAATGTAACATTACGCAACGGGTGTGGAAATGTATAGCATTGTGATTGCGTTAGCCGTTTTGTAATTAGTAAATTACCAAATGGGAGTAGAAAAAACTTTTTTCAAACTACTTATTTCTTTTAAACTACGTTCCTATTTGTAAATGTTGTTTTTGTTTATGTTTTTAGCTAGACTAACTTTCTAGCTTTCAATTGACACTACTTTAAAGAAAATGTGCCCCTGAGCTGAAGGAAAAAAAACCAAAATGTCTTTCATTTTCAAAAAAATATAAGGGTTTTTGAAGTTTCCGGAAAAAAAAAGGTTTTTTTATCGATATTTTTTTGTCTAGTATCTGCATATTTCGTTTGATTAAATGCCAACGAAACACATAGTATATTGGTCATTTTCTAAAACAAAATTACACTTGACAAAGAACTATCTGTTCGGTTTATCGATCGTTTGGTTAATTGACGTCATACTGTAAAAAGAAGAAGATATTGAAGAAAAATTAGTGTATTATTAGAATATGTTGAATATTTATAAATAAAGTATACTTAACCCTTTGGGGAATGACAAATATCACTGACTCATGTGGGCCATTTGACGTAGGTTTCTTATTTTAATGATATTTTTAATGAATCCAGTTATCCGATTACAATATAATAGATGTATTTCTTGTTTTGAAATAAATCAAAAACAGACTTTAGGGAAATGAGTCAATTGCACTTATTTGAAAATAATTAGATATCGTGTTTATTAACATACACATACTTTAAACAAAGCAAACGGATTTATTGTTCATACTTTCAATGAGAGTTATTTATTTTAAGAAACACAGACTTTGAGTGGGAACTTATGAACTTATTTTGTATGTCAGCTTAGAATATAATGATTAACATTTGACAAAAAGTACAAAAAGCTAAGCGGGTCCGTAGACTAGTGGTAGCGCTTCGGACTCGTGAATGGAATCCCGGCGGAGCACAAAAATATAACTTTTTTATTTTAAAATATACTCTTCGATGATTTGAAAAATTCATATAGCTCTACCATAGACCGGTCACCAAAGGTTCATCCAGACTACTACTATCATTAGCTACTGGGTCTTGCTTGAGTATTGGCGCTTTCCATAGATGACATTTGTAAGTAGACTTGCAGCATTTTAAACGCGAACTTATACGTGTCTGTTTGTGGGAATGCATTTAATATTAATTTTAAATGTGCCGATGTCACCCCTGTTTCATTAAAGGTCAGCAAAAGTTGCAGAGTTTACGTTCATTCGAGGTTTGGATTTTAATTTGTAAGTAGGTACCAGTGGCGAAGGGTGCCATACAAGCCGATTCCCATCGGTTTCCTGTTTAAAATGAGGCAAAAATGATAATAAAGTAGACTGCATGGTTTCAATGGGGGAAAAAATACGTATTGTTTCTTTGGTTTTAAATGCATTTTTTTTAAATTTTTTCCTATATTTTTTAACAACTTTGTTACATCATTTTAAAAGGGAAGCCGATGGGAACCGGCTTGTATGGCACCCTCCGCCACTGGTAGGTACCTATACAGCGTTTATAAGTGCGAACACATACATTTCTTAGATTAAAATAAAAAACTTATTTGTTATAATTCACATGAGTTTTTATTTTTTAAACACTACCGGTTTCGGGAGAAGCAATACCTCCCATATAAGTTTTTTATTTTAATCTTTTAAAATGAACTTTCACGAAGTAACTGCTAAAAACCTAGATAATATATACGTTTCTGTTTGTGAGAATGCATTTTATATTCATTTTAAATGTTAATGTATCTTTGGAACTTAGATTTTAGATTACAGATAGGAGAATTTACGTAATATTTTGTACTTGGGGCTCAGTACATCGCAAAATAATCACAATTACGTAACAAGATACCGGAATTTCACAAGTTTTTTTTTTGGTAAAGAGCCCATAAATTAACAAAAAAATTATCTAATTACTTTGTAATTAATTATGCAGAATTGCACACAATCCGTCACGGTCGGGATAAAATGTCGGCTGTATAAATACAATGGATATGCATGTTTAGCGGCAGTTGGCGGCAACGCACTCAACAAAATGAAATCTCTGCTTGTGAGTTGCTTTTCAATCTGCAATTTTACAATAATCACTCTTTGCAAAATATTAAACATTTGTAATAAGCACCGTACTTATTTTGTTAAAAATTGTAAAGGTTAAACCTTTCATTTAGGGGATGATTGATCTATGATAATAAAAATATGTAAACTTATTTGCATGGGTATTATGTATATAGTCCGTCCACGTATTGCATGAGTCTTAAATATTTGAAACCCAAAATCTTAAATAAATATCAAACCTGCAACTCTTACCGACCTTCCTTGAAACCAGGTTGACATCGGCAAAAACGGATATTAAGTAGTCAACCTCATACTACATTTTTAATCATTAAAGTATTAGTCCTCTAACCTAATAAATGACTATTACTTATAATAGGATAAACAAGACAATCGCAAATTTATGTACAATTATTCTTCGTTCATACAAAAATGTCTGTCATCGTCTATGTTCACCTATTCAAAAGATAACAATATCAAAATAGCACCTCCAAAGGGCTCTTGAAGTGTGATTCACTCAAAAACGGCGCTCATGAAAAAAATAATCCTAATATTATTATTACTTATTATTATACATGTTCTTGAAGATAAGAATCAATGGAAATAGGTAGCCTTTCCGCTGATAATTTTTTAAAAGGATATGCAATTTAATTTCAAGCACCTTTATTTTTTATGGTCAATCGTTTACTTATTTTTAATTTCTGTCTATTTCAGAGTGGATTGGGCCTCTTCCTTGCAGCCACAGCATGTGTGGCAGATTCAGGAAGTCACCAACGTAAACGTGGTCTCCACGACTTCGGCTACGGCTTCTCTAGTAGCAGCGTTGGCAGCAGCTTCAGCCACGGCGCCCCCCAGGTCATCACCAACACCATCCCAGTCCCGCAGCCCTACCCAGTCCACGTGGAGCGCCAAGTGCCAGTAAAGGTGCACGTGCCAGTCGACAGGCCGTACCCAGTGCACGTGTCCAAGCCCTACCCAGTCACAGTGGTGAAGAACGTGCCGTACAAAGTGGACAAGCCAGTGCCGTACCCAGTGAAGGTGCCGTACAAGGTGCCGGTAGTGCAGCGGGTGGAGGTGAAGGTGCCCAAGCCGTACCCAGTGCCCGTGGACAGACCCAGGCCAGTCAAGGTGGACCAGCCCTACATCGTGGAGAAGAAGGTGCCGGTGTACATCAACGTGGGGGGACATGCTCACTCGCACGACTTCTCTCAGCATGGACTCTCCTCCTACTCCAGTCATGACTTCTCCGGACACGACCTGTCCTCACAACACTTCTCAGTCCATCATTAGAGTCCACGCTTCAGTTTTTTGTCGTCAAACTTAGAATTAAATGTACATAATCATTTTACAACCAAAATGTTATCATAATAAAAATATTGTACCAAAAAAATTCAGATTTATTCCATGGAACTCAAAAAAAATCCAACATTCCAAGGTACCCTGGACTTACGCACTGCCAACAATTTGGTTTCTATAATCGAAACCAAATACCCCCTACTTACAACTGGTGGACCCCCTTTTTTTTCCACCACAACCACTTTAGGATTCACTGTTCAAAGATCTCAAAATTTTCTCAAGTATAAAAACCTTTTTGTATTTAAATTTTTGTGTATCTTGACGTTTATACAGTGTAATACGTAATTACACTGTATAAACGTGTATACGGTGTAATTATGTGTGTGAACAGATGTGTAGTACGTAAGTTAGTAGTTCTTACTTACTTACGTACCTAATTTATCCAGCTCACAAGTCTTGAAAGCTCAGAGCCTCCCGCACCACAATCCTCCAGGACTCTCTGTCTGTACTGCTTCCTTCCATGGTCCCCTCGCTCCCAGGACTATCGAGACGGCCTCGACATTATCTGCCCACCGTATTCTGGGACATACGAGTGGTCTGACACCGTAAGAGGCATCCAAGAGTCCTCTCAACGTGTTACATGTCCAGCCCACGATATTCTTCATTCAATATTTATGAACTGAGTCGTATAAATGCAAACGCCGTCAACTCCTTACGCGATGATTTTGAGAAAATAAACTTGTAAACTTGTAAAACGACAACACCAGTTGGAGATGACGGCGTTTGCACGAAATCGTACTTTTTCAATTAAAATTACGAAGGATTAAGTGAGGTTTACATTATATCGCACACAGCAAATGATTTGTTACACGGCGCAGAATCAAATTCAATCATTATCTCAAAAATAATACATTTTGGAGATGACGGCGATTTCAGTTAAACGACTAAAATGAGCTGGAAAAAAATCTTGAGCACTCTGTAAAAACCAAGCATTTCAAGCTTTTTAAAAATTTCTTACTTACTTTCCATAATTCATAGCTCTGATTTGTTATTTTATTTATGTAACTGTTCCTTGACTTATAGGTTGGTATGCGGCTGACCACCCATGCTGTAAAATTGGTTCACTTTGCCAATGTCACCCCTGTCTCAGAGAAGGAAGGCAAGAGTCGCAGGGTGTATGTCCATTTGAGATTTGGTTTTTGTGTTGTAGGTTCACATGCGGCATGTGCAAGCGCGAACTTGTACGTGTCTGGTTGTGAAAATGCATGTAATGTGAATCTCCAATGTAACATATCTTTGCAACTTAGATTAGATTAGATTAGATTGATAAAACAAATATTTTGATTTGAATTTCTAATACATGATTGTAGATTTTACAAATACCACAAGTTCGTCATTCTCTCATATAACCTGTATAATGTAAGCTTGAGGCGGTACATGCCTAATGGCTCTAATAACAGGCGTAGATTTAATAATTACAAATCAATTAAATGCAATTATCATTACTTATGTATGGGAAATTCAGTAAATGTTTACTTTGTATCTATTTATATAATCAGCATTCTCTTTTCTTTCTTTGTTCTACCTACTGTCATCTTTACAACTCTGGTTCAAGTAATTTTCCATGTATTATTTAAATCCTTTCAATCTCCTGAAGATGCCTTATTAGGCGAAAACGTTTGAGCAAAAAAATGAAATAAAAAGTGAATTAAAACTCCGTTTATCGTATTGGATTTTTAAATAATACAATGGACTTTCACTGTGTGAATAGATTTATACTTAAAAATATAATTTTCCATGTTGTTAACTATTTTTAGTCGGTGTTATGGCCGCGGGGATCAAGTCAGGTTATTTGGAACCGGATAACGTTGGTTCGAATCCCGCGACGATAACTTCGACCCTGGTTCAACAGATGCCGTTGCATGCACACAAGCTTCTGCTTTCGCATGAAGACAACTGGCCAGGCAAAATAGGTTGGTGGATTGCATTCCTTTCCACAAATCTATTTTTTTTTTTTTAAAGAAAAAAAAATCAAAGAATAAAGCAAAACTCTTTGTCGTCTATAATCTATCTTTAATATAAATTGCAAAGATATAATGAGCATTTAAAATTCATATTACATGCATGCCCACAAAAAGAGAAGTGTAAGTTCGCGCTTGCAAATGTAGCATGTTTACTTACAAAATCAAACCAAAACCTCAAATGGGCATAAACCCTGAAACAGGAATGACATAGGCAAAGTGAGCCATTGTAGACATAAAGGTGCAGTGGCTATATCTATAAAAGATGTCTTTGGGATCGAAATGATTTTTCAACTTACGAGTATGTTAATATTTTCCATACTTCAAGTGTTTTCTTGATTATTCTTTACATTGTACCTTAAAGTTTTAGCATTGTGAGAATCTTTAAAAAAAAATACGAAAAAATCTGGATTTTTCTATGATAGGTTTTATTTGAATTTCTCGGACAGTAAAACAGCGAGCTGGGAAAAAATATTTCTAATCAAAATAAGACGCAAAAACAAATTGGATTGCTGTATACACGTTTATTAATTTATTCATAACAATCATTACGAATTATTTTTTGTATGAAATTTGATGAGAGATCAATGAACCACTACCTTATACAAACAAGCTCTATTCAGAATTTAAAATTTAGTAAAAATGAAAAGAATGAGAATAAAGTGGGAGCATTGTTTGATTTTTATATTTATTGATGAATTGAGATCGGTGAGTATTGGTTATTTGTTGTAAGAGATAAGGTACAATTCTTCTTCTTCTTATCATCGTCCTAATCATTGGCACATCAATCCGGTGTGGGTCTTGGCCTCCTCGGGAATTTGCCTCTACCTTTCCCTCTCCATCACCTTTCGTCGGCAATTGAATAATTATTTGTGTCATGATGGATAATAATTCTAATGATGTATGATGATTAGAGATCAATTACCTATTACTTTATAACACCTACTAAACTATCTGGATCATTTTAATGGAATACATTGAAATCTATAGTTATGTAATGTTGATTTGATCTTTAATGATGGACTGAGAAGTGTTGTGAGGACAGGTCGTGTCCGGAGAAGTCATGCCCTGAGAAGTCATGACTGGAGTAGGAGGAGAGTCCATGCTGAGAGAAGTCGTGCGAGTGAGCATGTCCCCCCACGTTGATGTACACCGGCACCTTCTTCTCCACGATGTAGGGCTGGTCCACCTTGACTGGCCTGGGTCTGTCCACGGGCACTGGGTACGGCTTGGGCACCTTCACCTCCACCCGCTGCACTACCGGCACCTTGTACGGCACCTTCACTGGGTACGGCACTGGCTTGTCCACTTTGTACGGCACGTTCTTCACCACTGTGACTGGGTAGGGCTTGGACACGTGCACTGGGTACGGCCTGTCGACTGGCACGTGCACCTTTACTGGCACTTGGCGCTCCACGTGGACTGGGTAGGGCTGCGGGACTGGGATGGTGTTGGTGATGACCTGGGGGGCGCCATGGCTGAAGCTGCTGCCACCGCTGTCACCTCCGTAGCCAAAGTGCTGGATTCCGCGCTTCTCGTGGTTCTTGCTCTCTTCAGCTGTGGCAACAGCCAGAAGAGCAAAACCAAGCAAAATCTACAAATAGAACAAGGAGTTAATACTTATTATACATGGCCATCGGAAGAATATGGTATTAGGGGTGACAGTGAAAACCCCGAAAGTCCTTTTCACGCGGAATTTCACGCTCAGATACCGGATCGGAAGTCTAGTGATGTATGAGAATGAATGGACTGATACGTGAATGGAAGGTTCTTCTAGAAAGAGTAATACCAATATATTATGTTTGATATTTTTGCAAAAAATATTGGTTTATACACTTTCATTACATCATTTTGTCAACATTATAACTATATGGTCTCGAACTGTCGTGGTGTCATACGTTGTGCGACCGGAACTATAGACAAACCAGACCGTGTAAAAAATGAGAAAGGCATAAAAAGGTTAGATAAAAAGTGTATTATTTAAGAACTGTTAAGTGTCATAGCCTCGCCCCCTAGATTGTTCTTTTGATGGAAATGTAAGGACAATGTTTAGGGATGATTTTGTAAAGATGCAAAGATAATGCGTTGGCAATTAATTTTAAAATAATCGAATCTATTCATTTATATGTAGTTAAACATCTTAGGCCCGATATTTTAAACGTTAGCATAGCGACTCTATGCCGAATGAAAAGGACGCACTGATGTCAATCGGACGGGTAGTTATTTTAATCAGTTTAAAATCACATAAGCTAACGTTGAACATATCGGGCCTAAATATTGGAGTTTCGCTTTTTCAGAAAATTTGTAGCTTTAAAAATTAAATGCAGTACATACTTGATACTTCATGTTGACTAAATGAAAACAAAAAGAACACTGATGCCCCTAAAAAATGGGCAAACCAATTTATACAAAAACTGCAAGTTGCACCTCCAGCATATACAGAATAATTCATACACATCTAATAAATAAATTTCAATTGGAATTAAAATTCAGTGGAGTAACAAGAATGGCGGTAAGCCTAGTTAATGTTATTCTATTATCGTGTTGCTTACATTATTTCTGCAATAAAATGGATGTCATATTGCCAAACACATCCCGTCACTGATTAATAACTTAAAATATGATTTTGATATTTTTATACTACCATTTAAAAATAAAGAGTTTTTTCTATTTATTTTTGTTTCTATCTGAAGATTTCTCTACGATTTTCCAAAGTTTCTTGAATGAGCTCAATTCCCAATGAGCACAAAAAAAATCAATGGGTTACCAAATTCATCTACCTTTAGAAAACTACCGGTGAAAAAAATGCCTACATCCTTACGCTTGCAAACTCAACGGTGACTTCATAAAAACTAATTGTATAACAACGTTAGATTTTTAGAAGGCTTTGATCTGTTTATCTAATCTAATCTAATCTAAGTTGCAAAGATATGTAACATTAGAGATTCACATTACATGTATTTTTACAAACAGACACGTACAAGTTCGCGCTTGCGCATGCCGCATGTGAACCTACAATATAAAAACCAAATCTCAAATGGGCATACACCCTGCAACTCTTACAGACCTTCCCTGAAACAGGGGTGACATTGGCAGAGTGAACCATTTTATACAGCATGGGTGGTCAGCCGCATACCAACCTATAAGACAAGGAATATATACAACAAATTACATTTCAGACAAAAACAAATGGATAAACATTAAAATCAAATACAAAATTCCAATTTAAAATTTACAAAAAAAATGGAAAAATGAGAAACCCTAGCCCTAGCCGCCAGCATAACAGATCAACCGCCATTTCTTTCTGTCATTACATACTTCTTTCATTTCATCCAGTTTACTTTTTTCAAAAGAAGATTTTTGTAACAATAAGATGATTTCCTTTATAAAAATTAGAAGAACAAACCGCTGGAATCCATTCAGTAGGTTGGAATAACGTTTACTCCTTTTTCTTTGAAAATAAATAAATTCCACACACCAATGCTACTTCGGTAAGAAGTTACATGCTACGAAAAATTCTATTGGTTCTCTTTACACACAGCAAATCCACGGCTCAACTTCTAACTTATGTAAATTTTCCATACAAAAAACCGTAGCACATGAATCAAATATGTTGTGAATATCCCTGTATGTGTTTATTGTTAATCTGAGTCTTAAATAAAAGTTAAAGTAAAATCAAAGTGGCCAATCGATATTTTTTTAGCAAATGAGATAAACATATGGTATAGCTGAGAAAAAAATTTTCAGTCAATTTTTTTATCCGTATCATTTTTTGTTTGTTTATTATTTTATAAAGTTTTTTTTTATTAATAAGTGTCTTACCTTTTTCTAATGCTTAAAGTACTGGCCTTTTTTTTAAATCTGAATAAAAAATGAATAATTATATTGATACATTTGATGGCATTTTTACTGTCATAAATATTTCAAAGAAGAAAATCCTACTTTTTTACTATTAAAATTCCAAAACTGGCACAACGTTTGTACGTGTAATAATAAAAATAATTTATTATAAAAAAAATTATATAAAATATACAAAGGGTAGGTAGAGTTTTGTAAGAAAATAATACATGATCCTGAACTAGGAAAACCTTTACATCAGGTAAGCAGGAAGAAAACTGTAATCAGAATAAAGGGCCAACATTTTTATCAATTGATTAATTTAGCCATTAAACTAAACGCTCTGTCGGAAATCAATAATTGCAGGAAATACTTAAAAAATAATGCACTCTTAAGCATGTAAATAAATGTAATTAACAAAGTGTATTGTCCGCCATTACCTAATGGGTTTATTAACTTTATGAAATATTTATTACACTTCAATTAGGCACTCACATACTTTATTGTATTTTGGCATTTGACGATTTCAGGGCTGCTGCAATTATTTTTTTTCAGTTGAAATTCAATTTTAGTCGCGCGTATGAGATACAAAGTTTATGTTGTTTTCAAATGTTTTCATACTCTGAATACTATTTTACTTACAATCTGTCGTTAAGACATGCTTCATGTATGTAACTATTGAAAAAGAAATGCAACTTACGAGCGCCCCTCGCATCATTATATCTTTCTATGCACATTCACATGAAGGTAATTTGATGCGTGAACAATTTTTTTCAATCTTTCCAGACTTTCCTCTGTAATGGAAATGAGCTGATATTGATAAAATTCCCTTTTTTATGAATTAGTCTTGATCAGCTATTGGCAAATTTTATCCCATAAAGAATCAACAACGTGGTTTTAAAAAATAGTACCAATACTGTTCCGAATATGCGAGATAGTTGTAGTCGTGTTTGTTTGGTTTTTCTATGTCAGTTTAATAATAAGTCTATGGAATCTCTAGAAATAAGAGATTCTTAGGAAGGAACCTAATAATGATTTGTATTTGTTCGAGATTAATTAATCTGGTAAAATCCAACAAGATGATAGTAACAATTCTCCATGTTTTGAGAATGACCTTAATAATCGGTATAAATTAGGACCCGAGTTTCCTGGTGGAACAGATATAAATCAACCGTCGTACTGTTCAAATATAAGAACTCTGTCGGAACCGAATGCGAGAAAATAAATTGTGTAAAGTAAATGAGCCGCAGTTTTGATTAAATAGAACCCGCTAAAAAACATAACAATACGTTAGTGTAATCTAATCTAATCTAAGCTGCAAAGATATATATCATTTAAGATTTACATTAAATGCATTCCCACAAGCAGACATGTATAATTTCGCGCTAACACATGCCGCATGTGGACCTACAATATAAAAACCCAATCTCAAATGAACACAAGCCCTGCAACTCTTGCTGGCCTTCCCTGAAACAGGGGTGACATTGGCAAAGTGAACCATTTTTTTTACAGTATGGGTGGTCAGCCGCATACCAACCTATAAGTCAAGGAACTAATAATCCGGAAAATATTTTTTTTAAATAATTAATAAACAATTTGTTTTTCGTATATATAAGTAAAGTTACATATTTTGTATTGAATATTTTCTTTGGCGTACAATGCTGCCCTGAAACGAATGCTGCAGATCCTGTGTGTTAGTTCTGATTTTTTTCTCAAATAAAACACATAGTTGACATAGTTCTAATAAAAACAAACATGGAAATTATTTTTGTTATACATATATTAAGCCCAGGAGATGTAATTTTTGCAAAAAAGTGAACATCTCAAAATGTCGATTACTGCATTTACAATTAGCAGGGCAGAATGGTGCTATCTACCTACATAGCTTTGAAGAAAAATCCTTTACGTTGTAAAATATCATAATGTGACTTTGTAGTCACATGTAATATTGCCTGCCTCAAAAAATATTTTTAACAATCCAAAAGGAAAATATGTGCTTTCACGATAAAAGTAAAAACTCACGGCTGAATATATTTTTTTATTATAATTTGACATTATTGTTTTTGTGCGAACCCTGTTAAATAATTCCGTTAGACAATCATACTGCTAATAATAAAAATGTCTCATGTTTTAAACATTAATGACGGAGTAAAATCCAAAAGCAATGAAGAAAACTTCATTAGACAACTGAAATCAAAATCACTCATTATTTGACTTACAGATTAGGATTTACAATTGAGTAAGTGTAGTGAAAAATGCGTTGGGACATAGCAAGGCGGTGTGCTCAAATATTCGTGTTATTTCGCAAATCCTGAGCATCCGTGCAAGAGGGGATTCATATATAAAATGCCAGACGCAAAGAAATAAACATTAAGTAGCATCTTGTCAATTAATCAAGATTCAATATGGCTTATAAGGTAACTAATCTATTGTTTACTTAAATTAATTTGAAATAAGTCAATTAAACTTCAGTTCATACAGTAAACGAAGATAATTAATGTCTTTAAAACACATTACAATTTTAAAAATGATAACGGAGCTCATTGAAGTGGAAAAAATAATTTTATGACACTTTTGAGGTAGTTCTTATTTTATACAAGCTCAGTATTGATGGAAAATTAGATCATTTATTTATATCTCATATTGTAAACCATTTCAAAAACTTATATCTACTTCAATTTCATTGCTTTTGACTCAACTATGTTTACAACGAATAATAACTGCGACTTATGTATTGTGACTATAAGACGTTTTCATTTGTCCCACCACATATTGACACCATTATCCACCTTATCGTGAAAGAAGAATAGAGGATATGCAACAATCAACAATATAGAAAGGCTGTAAAACGAACACATCTCTGGCATCATTTGGACAAGCGCCCTTGGAGTGATCGCACCATTAAATCATCTAATCTAATCTAATCTAAGCTGCAAGGATATATACCATTTAAGATTTACATCAAATGCATTCCCACAAGCAGACATGTATAATTTCGCGCGAACACATGCCGCATGTGGACCTACATTATAAGAACCCATCTCAAATGAACATAAGCCCTGCAACTCTTGCCGTCCTTCCCTGAGACAGGGGTGACATTGGCAAAGTGAACCATTTTTTCACAGTATGGGTGGTCAGCCGCATACCAACCTATAAGTCAAGGAACATAATCACCATTATACGTCCACTGAAAAGAGTAATTATGATTTCATGTTGTTTCAGGTGGTAGCATCGTGCTTGGCTCTCTTGGCCTTCGCAGAGGGCATCGAAGTTAAACAACTAGAGAAGCGCGGCATCCACGACCTTGGAAGCCACGACTTCTCCAGCTACGGAGGTCATGGAGGATTTGGAGATGCAGGAGGTGATCTGTCCTCCCAAGTGATCACCAACACTGTGCGAGTGCCAGTCCCACAGCCCTACCCCGTGACAGTAGACAGACCAGTGGAGGTGCGAGTCAACGTTCCAGTCGACAGGCCTTATACCGTAGAAGTGCCCCGGCCGTATACCGTGACAGTGGAGAGGCCGGTTCCGGTCACAGTCAACAGGCCTGTACCGTACACTGTGAGGGTGCCAGTCAGGGTGCCAGTGGTGCAGAGAGTAGAGGTGCCAGTGCCCAGGCCTTACCCCGTCCCTGTGGACAGGCCCTACCCAGTTCCCGTGCCGCGCGCCGTCGTCGTCGAGAGACAGGTGCCCGTCTACGTCAACCAGGGCGGCCAGGGAGGACTCGGGGGAGGACTTGGGGGAGCTGGGGGACTTGGCGGAGGAGACTTCTCAGGGCATGGAGGCCACGGCTCTTTCTCCTCATATGGTCATGGATCTCATGGGCATTCCCACTCCAGCAACGGAGTGACTTCTCAGCAGTTTACCGTTCAACATTAAAAACAAGTCATCAAATAAATTCAACAACAGTACCATATTCTTTGTTCCTAGCTCCCTTGAAGAACTGTCGCCATCTGCCTTTATCCGTCGCTGCCACCTTTTGATTTCTCTCGTCTAGTGTTTGACATTTGGCAACCAACCCATCAAGCCATTGCAGTTTTGATCTCCTTACGTTCCTTTCTACATCCAAGTAGATCACAGAACATCACTTTTTGATGTCTTTTCGTCGTCCATGCATTGTAAATGTTTCAGCCAGCACAGTATTCCATTTTTTATTAATCAGACTTTACCGACCTCGTGAAACAAATCGTAGATCTCAGGACTGTATTTCCTATTCCAACTATCCCAGTCTTGAAACAAAAATCCTCCAGGTATTATATCAGTTCAACTCCTGCTCAATAATTTACCAAATAACATAAATTCATTACTGTGATAAAAACTCTTTCGAATAATAAAAGCTTGGAATAATGTACATTGTACATGAATTTTTTATATGATTTGTGTATTAAAATTAAATATCTGTGTATAATTCTGAAATTTGACAGATACCTACATATTTTTGAAATATGAGCCTTATTTGTGGAAAATATATTTTTTATGTTGTATATTGAACAAAACAATAAACGATCCCATTTTCTTTTCAATAATTATTTAACTTGATTTTTTTTTAATATACCGATACAAAGTTCTTTATAAAAAATAAAGAGAAGAAATTGTAACACACCATAAGTCACGGTATACTGAACAGATTTCGCAAAAAGTGGAATAAAAGTTTGGCAACATTTCATTTAATGTATCTTTCTTACACACCATTATTTCCTCTCTCTTTCACAAAACACATCATTACAATATCTTCAGTTACATTTTTGACATTCTCAATTAACACAACTTCATTATATTCATTATTCATTTGTGCAACTGTGATAATTTCCATTTATGGTGTAAAATGTAAATATTTCGAAAACATTTTTTAAATCGGATTTGTTTGTCTAAAACAAATATTTCTAACTAACATTCAAGAAACACAATTTTTTTAAAGTTTTTAAAAATAATACAGTTTTCCCATTTATTTCTATCCAAACAGGTAGGAAGCTAAATACATACCTACACCTCAAATAAATAAATAAATAAATAAAGGGATGACTTATTTAGTGAGCGCTGTTTTTATGTGAATCACACCTCAAAGCACTTTGATTAAATGATTGCAATGAAAATCTGTGACTTTTTCGAAAAATGGAAAAATATATATAAAAACATTTGAAGTCATTTTCTTATCATTATCCTATTAGACATATTTCTTTTCCATTCAAAAATATCCTTGCCTAGAAAAAGTCTTATATTTTCTTCAACTCATTTTCTACCAACAAGTATATTATTTTACCATTCACCTATTTATTCATCTAAGTACATGGAAAGCATTGTATTCAGTGCAATTGCATTGTTTCCTGTACAATTATCCAGGGGCGATGTTTAATATATTATTAAAATGCATTACTTAGTTAAGTATGCTAATGTGCATCTACGGGAAATGCCAATGTGCATTATTTACTCTGAAAATGCAAATTTAATTCCCCGCCATAAAGGTTTTCCTCTTCAACACCTGGTACAAATTGTATTGCCTGTTTAATTTTTCAAAAATCTTTATCAGACCTCCTCAAGCTTTCAAACATTCCGATCTCCGAACATTCAAAATATGCCTCAGCTTTGTCACGTCTATAATCTGTAATCTGAGTTGCAAAGATATATTGACATTTAATTCTTACACTCGATGCACATCCACAGGAACGTGTAAGTTCGCGCTTACACATAATCTCACATCTGTAGTGTAATGGCAAAAGAGTATATCTGTCAATTTTTTTATTTTCTAAGTTTGTTCCACAAAATGTCTAAAATAGTGTATTCCATAATCTAGCAAAAGGGTATAGCTGTAGTTGCAATACTTTGTTAGTTTTAGTAAGATGTGTAATACATATACACATTGTGTATATGTGATTTCATAAAAAAACAAATGAGTTATTTAATTTCACAAGTTTGCCTTTGCCTTACACTACCAACGTGAACATAAATCTTGTCACTCCTGCCACCCTTCCCTGAAACTGGGGTGGTATTGGCAAAAGGGAAATAAGTTTTTACAGCATGGGGTTCAGCCTCATACTAACATAATATTACTTACTTACTTTCCGTGTCCGGAACACCATCATATGTGCAGCCCCCAATAATCGGCCACATGAACTCCATTCTCGCTCTCCATCACTACGTCATCAAGCGTGCACGTTGCTCCAATCAGGGGACAAGAGAAAAGATGTTCATTGTTTTGCACGGAGCCACACTCGCAGGTTTCTTCATCTCTGTAACCCCATTTTTTGAGGTTACTGTAGCAACGGGAGACACCTGTTCTGAGTCTATTGAGTGCCCTCCATGTTGTGTATGGTAGCTTGTAACCCACTGATATTTCCTCCGCCTGAGGGAGCAACGTGGACTCGGTATTATCTCTCTATAGAGACAGCCGTCGGGCGCCAAGGAGGCCAACCACCGGGGACGTCGTCTCCAGGAAACTTCTTCTCGACTTGAGTCTGCATTGAGGTCGCACCTGAAATCCGTACATAGGATGTCGAGGGTCGGTGTGTTGTTTGTTACGCTCAATCTCTGCCGCTACACTTCTTCTGATTTTAGGAGGAGCAATTCCCACTATTGGATAGATTTATTTTATGGGGGTCGGTTTTAGGCAGCCAGATATTATTCGGACTGTCTCATTAATTGCTACATCCACTCTAGGAACAACTAAGGCTAATTAATAGTCATACTTATTACTTACGTAAGATTTCCTTGAAAACCTATTTTCATTTTTAATTAAAAAATGTAATCCTGTTTATAATGAAGTATCCAGAGATAGTTTATTGAATCTATTTTCTGAAAACGTGTATTATTTATCCAAAGAGCTTTTATAATTAGTTTGAGAATGTGAATGCAACTTCAATATTTTGAAGCGTATTGTTTGAACAATATATAAAGGGCCGCATTCAGGCCGAGCTTATCACATTAAAGTTAAATAATTAAAAAATATTTTAAAATACAATGCATTTTTTTATATTACAAAATATAATAGCGGAGTTTTTTCACGAAATCTTTGAGCATTATAATTTTGTGTTCGCTATGACAGTCTTTGTCGACAGTTGCCTGACAACTGATGGGAAACAGGGCGTACAGATATATATTGGGCGTCAATGCTGTGTTACTCTAAAATTCCAAAGAGTTATTTGATGTAGATCAATCGTTCGATTACTGCCGCTGTGCAGTATATTGAAACATAAAGGTTTGGTATATTCAAACAAAAGCAGCTGCTGTGTCCGCCATTATCATCATTGGGGCGATGTAATAAAATGTTGAGGTGGCTGATTCTGTGACACATTCATTTTTTATTAAGAACAAAAAATATACAAACAATGGTCAACATAGAAAATACAATAAAAAATCTATGTCTTCAGAAATAGCATATTTTTAAATTGTCTATGTAAATCAGAACAGAGAACGTTTTTTTTCAATATGTGCGTAAAAAAGTATGTATGTATCCCTCGCCCTGGTTTGTTAATCTTTTATTTTTTATGAATAAAAAAAAACCTAAATACTAAACACTTTGAGAATCATATTTTCCAGTGGACACATATATACGCATAAAAAAAGATAGGGTAGAAGAGTATGAAGGGTAAATGGTAATAAATTTATTGCGTTATAGCAAGAATATTTTTTCTTGGAAATATTCACAATTTATGTGGAAACGTAACGGATCATTTCATATTCTGGCATTTATTATTCACGCCGCATTCTCATTGACACAGATATTTATTTACTTTAAGCACCGGTACGAATTGGGCGAGTATTTCTTTTTATATTAAAAAATATGATCTACTGATCATCAGAAAGAAAAATCAAAAGGAAGGAGAGAAAGATTCAAAATAATAATGGCTAGTGTGATGTTTTCCGGGATCTGCTCTCGTGGTCTGTGGGAGCTCTGTGGGAGGGTCTGTGGGTTGCTCCCACAGACCACGGCAACAGATCCCGGAAAACATCACTCCAGCATCATCAGCCGGCCGTGTAAGCTTAAAACTCTTATTTAAAGTTTGATGACGTCAGAATATATTCCAATCCCGACTCCGGCCAGAAACATATTTTAAAATACAACGGACATTTTCGTGTGTGTGGTCTGTCGAATTGACCCAGTGGAAGGAAAGGCGCACCTCGGCCTAGGTATATCTGTCTTTTCATCTGCAATGATAATATCAGTTTTCTCGAATTCTTGTTTACTTGGATTTCTTTTCTTATCTTTTGAATCCGATTATTCGCATATACTCAAGTTAATTGTTGAAAAATTCGATCAAATATTTGCACTTTGAAAAATTCAGCACCCTGAGTGCTTTAAAGATTTTGAAAATCTTTTTAAAAGATAAAGAATAAATAACTTCTAATTTTGACCTCCTAAACACATCAACTAAAGAATTAAAATACTCTCTAAATAATCTCTCTTGAGAGATTGGTGGTTTCGCTGTATCTATCTGGAGACTGATGAACTAAGCAACACTCGTTGGGCACGAGAAAGACCTCGTCTGTTTCCGACAAATTGATCTACATGCAAGCTACATAATGTGCGCGCAGCATGGGTCAACGTTCACTCAATTTTTCAGGCCACTGTAAACATACATACCACCTAAACAATTTTTGTGCTATAAACTCATAAAACAACTACCCAGATTTCAGTAAATCAGGGGTGCAAGTCTCGACGACCGTCGATAGATCTTACCGTATCTATTTGAAAGATAGGACGGAATAAAACATGATAGCGTATTAACAGCTGATCCATTTTATATGTAACAAAAATCAGCTGTTCAGGCAACGCCATGTTGTATTCTGTACTATCTACAAATAGTAACGTTAAGATTTACCGACAGCCGTCAAGACTTCCACCCCTAGAGGTCTAGTTAGCGTGCTGCTGATGTATTAGTTTTGGAGAAGAGGCAGTTGACCTAATGATCTATTGTAGCAGGATTATCTGCGTAGTGTTGTGTTGTCTTTTTTTGAGACACTTAGAAGTAGTGGCGATTGATTTTAAAGAAAAGCGTATTAAATTGGGATTGAAATAAAAAAGGAAAAAACAATACAGAATTGAAATTTTCTTTCTCAGTTTAACTCTGTTCTTATAAAATGAGGGTGTAAGTAGCATTAAGAAGGGAAGAGTTAATATCAATAAAACACACGTTCACATTTACCTTACCATTAGAACTTCTTCATGTACTGAAATATTCACCTGTGCTGAAAAGACAAACTGCATTAAGTATGAATGAGTCCCAGGCAATGATAATGTGCAAATATAAAAAGTAGTTGGCATAAATTATTCATGAGCTACAGTCCTCACTTCAACTGATGTGGGTGACGTGAGGCCGACTTCCATACCCGTTAAAATAAATAGATCCCGAATCACCACATGCGACCCCTTCGGGGAAAACGTGGAGTGTAAAAAGTAACACTATATGTGTGGCTTAGTTGCGTTAGTCCGGTCGATAGCTTCATTGGTAGAGTGCTTTCATTGCATCTCAGAGGGCTAGTGTTCAATTCCCACTAAGGGAGTCGGAAATGATTTCCACAACCAAAATAAAATCCGGCAAGGTTTACTAAGTTTTCGCAAGAAATGAGTACCAGCCCCCTCGGAAGCTGGGAAACCTCCACTTCAAATGAAGTGGCTGGCTCCAGGCCGGCGCCCTTACTTGTGAAAATAAACCACAACCTTACGCCAACCACTTGGGGATTTTGCAGCTCCCGACTCCTCGGGAGGTACTTATTTCTTGTGAAGGCTGAGTAAACCTTACCGGTATTTTATTTTGGGTTTGAAATAAACACCAAACTATGGAAAACACATTATGTATATCACATTCTCTGTATTTATATTTATTTATCTCATTTTCGTAATTAATTTCCATGTATTAATTGTTTCCAGATAAATAATTAATCATTTTACTTACGACTTATATCGGATATTGGAAACAAAATCTACAATGTTATAAAAAGGAAGCGCCTCGCCATACAAAATAAATGTTAGTGAATACAGATAAAACTCAAGCACTACTGAACAGTTGCACGTCTTATTCTCAAAACAACATTATTTGGGAACTTGGATGTGTTCTCTCATCATAAATTGTTTCCAAAATCTTGCAGTTTTCTAAAATTAATCAAAAGATAATACGAAAACAAAGTAGAGAAGATAGTAGATACTTATGCTGAAATTGATTTTTTCATAATTTATTTCACAAGCACTTCTAAATACTCACGTTCTCCGAACTTTCTTCCAGTCGTATTACTCTTTCAACAGCTTTCCATAGACCAATATTTTCTTTGCTCGCCCCACTCAAATATTCCCGCACGGAAAAAGTTCACAAAATAACTTTTTCATATTAAATGTGGTAAAAATGCCCTAAGCATGCCATTAGTACGTACCGCGGACTTCTTTAACCCATTATCAGGGGATATTTTTCCTCGCCATTGTGAATATCTGAAGATGCGCTACTGCTACTTGCGGTTTCTTTTCCTTGCATTATTAACGCCCCCCTTTGAACAACGCCACTGGCTATTGATACAGCCGGGGGCACACTGTCCAGACGGAAAAAATAATGCAAAAAAAAACATTCTAATCTAATCTAATCTAAGCTGCAAGGATATATGTCATTTAAGATTTATATTAAATGCATTCCACAAGCAGACATGTATAATTTCGCGCTAACACATGCCGCATGCGGACCTACATTATAAAAACCCAATCTCAAATGAACATAAGCCCTGCAACTCTTGCCGTCCTTCCCTGAAACAGGGGTGACATTGGCAAAGTGAACCATTTTTTACAGTATGGGTGGTCAGCCGCATACCAACCTATAAGTCAAGGAATTTAAATTTTGAAATACTAAAATTCCTATTCAACTAAAATGATCATTCTACGCTCCATTTATTCTCAAATATAGGTACACTGTACAGTTATGATTTTACTGGTTTTAATGTAAGAAAAACTGCGGTCATTTATTTCAGATACGGGTCACATTCGGTTCGTACACAGAGTTGCTTTTTAACTGTGAAGCCTTACGGTTTATATACTAGTCTAGCTACAGAGCATCTCTGTCTCTATTTATAGGTGAGAATATGGGTTATTCTAGAAATATTGAAAACTGACACGTGCGAGATTCCGCCAGAACATTCTACTTAGAATATCCGAGTATAAACACTCACAATCTCGACAAATATAAGTACCTAGCCTCTCGAGACTTCACAGGTCTTATTACAGACACTAGCACAGACAAGCGAAAACAAACAACTACACATTATCAAACATAGACTACTGTAATAGCTTATATGCAGGCCAACCAAAATGTCAATTGAAAAGGCTACAATTGGTTGTCAATGCATGCGCTCGCATGATTGCTGGTCAGTCAAAATTTACTCACATTACTCCTCTTCTCTAGAAGTTTCACTGGCTCCGTATCCCGAAGTGCATCGAGTTTAAAGTGTGCACGATGGTCCACAAAGCTCTATTTGGAAAAACACCCAAATATCTCGCTGATCAAATCAAACCAGTCACTCTCGGCAAAAAAAGCCTAACACTGCGCTCGGCTGAAATTGGAGCCAAATCAAAGATTGAAGAACCGATAAGAAGAGTTAACACAATGGTTGGAGAGCGTGCATTTGCAGTTGCTGGTCCTCTGGTCTGGAACTACCTGCCACATCATGTGAGAGAACTAGAGGACCATGGAAAGTTCCGGAATGCACTGAAGCAAGCAAATTTCTGGCATCATTTGGACAAGCGCCGTTGGAGTGACTACATCACGAAACGGCGCTATAAATAAATCATCAACTCATCATCATCATCCTAAAACCCAAGACTGCAAATGGAGCGGTAGGTATCTCATTTTTAGATTTTATAGGTACGAAAACTTTACGATATTGATTAATTATAAATGCGCTACAGTCCACTTAAAATGTAGCTGAGATATGTAATCATTTAATGTTTCTTTTCTCATGTTATTTAATTTTATTGTCTGTACAGCCGAACTCATTCCTTGCTACTTGATACATCAAGACAAATATAATTATGTCAGTTTAAAGGATAGTTGCAACACTACAAGTAAGCAAGTACAAGTGCAAGTACAAGTAGCAATGCAAACCGTAGCATCACGCGATGAGAAGCAACCAAATTTAAAATTCTACTCCCCACGTGTACAAATATTTTTGGCTTCAATTTTATTTTATTGACCACTGGCTGACCCAACAGACGTTGTCCTGTCTAAAGTGCAATGAATTTTATGGTGAAAGTTCGTGACATTGTAATATACAATAAATTGCACAGAATCTGCACTCGACTTTCTTGCAAAAATTAACCCACTGTATGACGTATGTAAAGCTATATTCATCTACCAGCTTATGCAGTTTCAATGAAAATATAATATATCGATAATAAATCAATTTTATTCCACGGCGGTGTGTACCTGCATACCCGTGTATGGAAATAGCCATATAAATTGAATAAAAAATATTTGGATGATTTATTTGGTGAGCGCCGTTTTGTGTAAATCACACCTCAAGAGTCCTCTGCGAGGTTGGTCTTCTCTGGAAAAAGCGCCAATTACACAAGAAAGATCCTCGACTCATAGGTTGGTATGAAGCTGATTTCTGTACTGTACTGTACTGTATCCTGCCACCGTTTCATTAGGGGTGGCCGGTACCTCCGCAGATGCGCCTCCACTTTTTGCTGTCATCACCTTTTTCATACATACTCTTCTCTTATTCTCACTCTGCAGGATCCATTCTTTCGCAATCTCACCTATTTGGTCTAACCATTCTTTCCTCAGCCTTCCCCTTCCACGCTTTCCTCTGACATTTCCGTTGTACACTTTCTTCGTTAGTTGTTCATCATCCATTCTTTCAAGATGTCTGAACCATCTCATCGTACTTTTTTGTATTTTCATTCTCATATTCTCTTTTATACCACACTCGTTCATCACTCAAGCATTACGTACTCTATCACTCAGTGTCTTTCCAGCCATTGCTCTCAGGTAAGCCATTTCAACCGTACTTACATACTTTACTCAGCTCACATTCATTAAGCCTCACTTCCACCAACCAATATTCCACCAACAATTGTGGACCGCCGATCTCATATTCTTCGTAAGTTTCCTATTCCTTGTAATGCTTCCAATCGTTTCCATTACACTTCTTCCTCTACTAGCACGCTTTTCCAATTATTTCGTCAATTTCTCATTCGACTCAAACTTGCTTCCCAGATAATCAAATTCTTTCACGACCTCCACTCTTTTTTCATTCAGTCTTATCTCAATTTTCTCGCATTTCTCAGTCCTCCCAAAGTGTTAAAAATAATTCACTTTGTTAATGTCACCCCTGTTTCAAGGAAGGTCGGCAAGAGTTGCAGGTTTTATGTTCATTTGAGATTTGGTTTTAATTTGTAAGTACAAATTCAGCATTCGTAAGCGCGAACTTACACGTACCTGTTTGTGAGCATGCATTTCAGATTAGTTTTGAATGTTAATATTTCATTGCAACTTATATTCTAGATTATTATAGATGGTCATTGAACCCTTCTGTATGCAAACTAGGACTTTGTATGGCGGGTAAACTTTTTAGTTATATTTTGAAAAAGTAACGACTGATTATTATTGGTATTTATAAAATTTTAAGAAGGCAGCCTTTTATCTATTTTTAACCCTTTGACTACCAAGAAAATTGCTAATACATTTTGTATGGAAAATTTTCACTTTGTATGGCGGCTATACTTTTGATTCACTTTTTGGAAAAAATAATGATGGCATATTATTGTTTTACATTGCACTACATTATTTTTTTATTAACCCTCTAACTGCCGAGAATTTTTCCATTATTTTTTTCTTTTATATGGCAACTCCCTAAACCGAGATTATGATGAAGAAATTATTATAATTATTAGATAGCACTATTATATAAATGGATTCACAAAAATATTAAGAAAAAACGTCGGAGCCGTTTTTGAGAAAATCGCATTTTAAATTTTCAGCTCTTCGGAAGCCATCTTGAATTTTCAAAAAAGTAAAAAAAAAATGATTACGAATTAAAGTAATAAGCTTGTTCTTTCTATAAAATTTAAAACAAATTTAAATATCTTGCATTTTAATAGGTTTTTGTAATATTTTCGATTTAAAATTTCAGGTCGTGTAAACGGTGCTTTATATTTATTTTTTCAAAAAATTTTTTTTGTAAATTTGTAGAAATTTATGTTGTCCATAATATTGTGGAACATTATATTTTTGTTGACCCCTTAACTTTCGAGAAAATCACAATCGTTTGTTTTTTTCATATGGCAGCCCATAGACACAGATTAGTAAGAGTGTTGCCATAACTAATTTATTAAGTTATAAATTAATTAGTGGCAACTCTGAAAATTTAAGAAAAATTCTTGGAGCCGTTTTTGAGCAAAGTGCAATTTTATGTTTTTTTTGTATGGCAGCCATCTTGAATTTTCAAGTTGGTGTAATGCCATGTTATTCATACTTAATACATATCCAAAAAAGTTGATGTAGCCAAAATTTGGTATCTCTAGGTCTTATACTTTGGAAAGTGACACACACACATACATACATACATACATACATACATACATACATACATACATACATACATACATACATACAGACGGACGTTTTTGAAAGATAGTGTTTTTTGGCATGTCCTGCACCAGGACAACTCATTTCCGTGAAAACCTCGAAATTTTTTTTTCACACCAAATCATAACTTTCTTTTATAGCCTTCGGCTATAGCAAGAAAGTAAAAAAGAGGTTTTTCATCTTTTTCTCATATGAAAATATTGTGAAAAATTATGTTTTTTATTAACCTTTTCTTATATAACAAACATCATTTTACGATGAAAAACAGACGAATTGCTTAAATATTTCCCAAGCTATGCGACTATATTTATTTATTAGTTTTATCTTTATTTGTTCTACAAAAATCCATCTCATTTCAAAGAACTTTCGAAATGATTCCATCATGTTTACGCATTATTTTAAGTGTAAATCATTGTGAAAAATTTGATTTCTTGTTCATATAAAAATCACTTTTAGTATCACTAATTTAAGCAAATTACGTCTTGTATTTAATAGCTATTTAGATATTAAAATGTAATTAAAGATCCAGTTATTAATTGTGGGAAAGTGGCGGTATAATGCAAATTTCAACAAAGAAAATTGCAATTCGCAATAATATTGAATATCTATAATCTAAGTTACAAGGAGTCACATATAAATTCACACTACACGTGCTGTATATGTGCTTACAAAATAAAACCTCAAACCTTGAATGAACATAAATCCTTCAGCTCTAGCCGCCCTTATCCATCCATCGAGGGAACCAATTTTTAAAGCACGGGTGGTCAGCCTCAAACCAACATGTAATTGATCAATATTCTTCTTCTTTCTCTTTGGTCAAATACTCAAAATTTTCAAGACAGACATGGTAACCAATATCGAAAATGCTGAGACGAGCTAAAGTTGACAGAAAGCTGTTGTCAAATCGTCCCATTAGTGCTTGTTTGACTTGTCTATTAGAGGTGCAATCACATGAGCAATGTTTGTATGTGTACTGGACCAATGTGTCTTATGAAAACTGGAAATTGATTTTAAAAATACCTTAAACAACTTTCACATATTCACGTTTTATTCTTAGGTCAGATTGCGTAGACTGTGATTCTTAAGATAATTTCTTTGAAAGGTCATCTTTCAATCAAATGGTAGATAAGCCAAACAAGCACTGGGGGGGATAAAATACCAAAGTTTGGAAGATTTCACATCTGAGGCATATACATTAGACTGGTCCGTAGTCTAGTGGTTAACACTTCCGACTCGTAAATGGATGGTTGCGGGTTCGAATCCCGGCGGAGCACAACAAACATATCATTTATATTTTCAAGTATGCTCTTCGCTGAGGAAAAAATCACATAGACCGGTCACTAAAGGTCCATCCAGCCTTATGGCAACTGAGTCTTGCTGGAGACTTGGCGCTTTCTACAGCGACGATTAAGCTCGCAGAGGGCTCTTGAGGAGTGATACACACAAAAACAGTGCTTGTCAAATAAATTATCCTACATAATAATAATAAAACTGCGTGGGTAAAAATACCACCTTCTCAAACTTATAGTGATAAGAAAAATAAGGTCGCCGAGAGCCCAGTAGGATACAGATTTCATGGCTGGGAAATGTAAGGGACTGGCATCTTAATTGTGGAGGAGTTGTTCCTAACGATGCAAGACAAGGGTCGTCTCACTATTCTTCCATAAATAATGATAAGTATTGGTTTGTTCAAATAAAACAGCGGTTAACGTTTCACTTGTTTGGTTTATTTTTTATTTCATACTTCATTCACATTCTACACATTTACATTAATTATTTTAAATCATTTTTTTATTGTTTCTACAGATGCCCATATACATTTTATCTTTTATTAATTATTTTACACGGAAAGAAGCAAGTTTATGGAAATAAAATAAATGAAAATGTATTATAGTAGACAGTCAATGTTAGGTAAATATTCAATTATCTTTCTTTATTTTTTCATATTACAAATATTATATTCAAAAATAATATTATTGTTTTAAATACAATTTCATGTTAGGGCAATATTTTTTCTTTAATTAACAAATAGTAAATAATTTAATTTTGTAAATAATCATTTTTCCATCACATGAATCATTGATAATTTGCACAGTATTGAAAAAAAAATGCAATAAATATTAAATGTATAGGTAAAGATATAGTATTCGTACATATCATTTAACTTGTTTGGGTAATTTTGATTAATATTGGCATTTCTAGCTTTCTAACATCATATTTTACATATTTTTTCTATTTTAATCTATTAAAATTAAATTAAGAGATTTTACATTTTTTTAAAATATTACATACATATTAAATAAACTTGTACAGTATAAGTTACTTCCTAAGTTTTAATTTATAAACATTAATAGTTTTTTAGATACTTACTAACAAAATGAATAATATATTTTTAAAAATAAAAATAAAATGAATCTTAGATCATCTATTGCATCATGCATGACATTTTGAAATACTATCAAATTAATGCTGTTAAAATCATATTGTTACGACATTTTTATAATTCTACACAATGAAATACATTTTTAAAAAAGAAAGAAACAAATGTAAGGTATATTAATAAATATAAGATTTATTTTTAAATATTTTTAAGATACATTTATCTCTGACAACTAATAATTTAATGCAATAAGTTTTACTTTTCTTAATTAATATTTAAATTATCATGTTTTAGATAATGTATAGATAATTAAATAGTAGCTATAATTAAGTATGTGGGATAAAAAGAAGCTTCCTAAAATTTTATTTAAATAAAAAACATTTTTTTACAGTCGTTTTCTTCTAAATAATTTAATCTTTGGACTAGATAATTACTCGATTTATTTTTTGTACACTTACAATATCTAAAGTACTTAAATTAAAAAATAGATGTAATAAATGTTATTTATTTATAATGACACTTTTTCTTTACAATAAATTAATGCCTCGTTTTTGTAAATAAATATAATTTTTGGGTCCATATCATTTTGAAATCTAGGCCTTTCGCTTTGAACGTCAGCGTTTCAAAAACCAAAAAATATGAATGTGGCAGTCAATTAGAGCAGAAATGGGATATTTTTAAATAAATTTAAAATTATTAGTTTAAAAAACCATGTTATTGAATACATTAGTGTTTTACATTATTTTTAACTTATCTTATTTTGTAACAATTCTTATTTTATAACACAGATTCTTTATTTAAAAAATGCCACTAATAAATTTAATATGATTTTATTTAATATACCTACACAATAATTTATTTTCTATTGATAAATTATTATCTATTCTTTTAATGATAAATATTTTTTTCAAAACTAAAACTATCTCAGTTTTAAAAGCCTTATAATAAAAATAGGTGTTTTTAATGTACAACATATGGGATCACCTTTCTATGAAAAACTTTGACTAGAGTTTCACTCATTCTTTGGGAATTATACTTAGAACAAAAATTAAAAACATTTTTACAATAAAGTGCAATCACAAGCTTAAATAAACTAAAACCCTTTTAACCCGGTCCGGTTTCGATCCAGATCCGGTTGCGAAATGTATGAAATCACCGGACAAACCACGCCGGAACGTGTGAAAGCAAACACACATCCCCATACACAACGTGACTTCCAATCCGGCACCGGACCGGATCGTGTGAAAAGGTTCTGAATGTGCAATGGAAAATAAAATAATTTTAATATATTTTTACTACAAATATATTTTACACACTTTATAATTTACAATATATATTTTTGCAATATTCTTATATCTAAATATGTACTTGCAGCAATTTTTACTTTACATAGCTTTTTAATTTAACTTAATTAATACGTATTTTAAACAAATCACAAAGTTTTAATTAATAGAGGAAACAAGTTGACTAGAAAATTAAATATGTAGGTTAGCACGTTTGAAAATAACAAAAAAAATGGTACGTCAGACAGCCGGAATGCTACGGCTTTTTATTGTTGTTAATATTTTCTTATTGTTTGCCAAGGACCCTAGGTAGCAGGTACTCACATAAGTAGATATGTTTTCTTGCCGAGAAATATTCAAATTTGAAATATCCGTACAAACAATGTTCCGTGTCTATTACTATGCACAAAATCTTGAATTAGATATTTTCTCGGCGGGCATACGTTACACGCCTATCGAATGCAAATGTAAAATGGACCCATTTAGTTTGCCTTTCCATGGCAGTGTCCGACGTCACAACTATTTTGTAACTGAAATTTGTTCCCAGTCCATGGGCTCCTAAATTTTAATTGCCCTTAGTAAAATTGAAAAAGTTTTTTTGACAAGAACAAAAATACCAGAACCATGATTTTGCTGCGCCACAAAAGTGATTTGAATTCATAACCGATAAAATTTGCCCAAAATGCTACCTGTAGTTCGCTTAGAATTCCTTAAAATTGAAAAAATGTTGATAATATCGGGCATTAAACTGTACAGAATAGAAATTAAAATATTATTTACTGGTTTCATTATTTCTCAGCGTCTTAGAAGGATGTATAAAATCGTAAGCGTAAAATTGAAATTAATGAAAATACATAGACCTAGAGTCTCTGCCAAGATTCGGGACATTTCTACAGTTATACGGATAGAGAGAACTAAAATGGTTCCCTTGAAAGTTGGTTAGATTGTCGTTCAAGCCACGACGATCTTGGTTCATGCACCATCCTGGCAGACCTTCAACAAGCTGTGGAAATCGAGGAACAGGCCTCAAGATTAGCAACTGTCAGTTGTCCTCTCCTTCAGCGTCTGCTTTGACAGTTTCCTCTTGTTCTACAACAGAATCAGAAGCAACTTTATCGTGGACCCGGGTTTCATCTTCTGAACCTGTTATATCAAGAGTATGTGAATCATCACTGTCAGAGGAGATCAAGGAACTCTTACTCAGAGAGTAATAGTTTCTCAAACTGCTGCGATCGTAATTCTTTTGAGAAGCATCTGATGTGTTTTCACAGTCTGCAAAATAATTGCTTAAAGGTCTTGCAGCTGGAACTTTGCTCCAAAAACTGTTGAAATTTGCATCTCTTCCTTCTTCAGACATCAAATTATAACTGCTACGTTTTCTAGTGAAATCTGATTGAACCAAACGGAACGCTGAGAATTCCTGTTGTCCAGTTTGTTGCCTGTTAAACCTCTCTTGAAATGCATCTTCCATTATCTTAACATCGTCACCAAAGTCTTCCGTGCTTCTTCCATTCACCTCATCATTCTTATCTTGAAGAGTCACAAGCTCTTGATCTGTTATTGACTTGGTTTCGTAGTTGTTTTGATGGGCAGCTAGATGTTTTCTTAGATACGCTTGCCTCCGGAAAATCTTGCCGCAAATGGTGCAAGGATGTCGACTGGATCCTTCCTGATCTCCAGATTCTTCCACCCTGGACTCCAAGACAGCTGGACCGTCAGCAGGAATTGCAGCAACTACGGCAGATCGTCTTGGAGCTTTGGCAGCTCCAGTCAAACGAGGTTTATGCCAACGACGATGCGAAGCAAGATTTGCAGGACAGTTGAAAACCTGAAAAATAAAAAGATAAACGTAATTAATACCAGGAATTATAAAAGTGTAAAAAATGTTCACTTTTTAGGAACCAGACGCTTTGTTAATTGTGTCTTAGTGTTGTGATGCAGCATGTGTGAAAAGAAAAAAAAACAACCCCAGGAAAACGATACTGTTAGCGCAAGTTGTATCAAATATTTATATATCTCTGCAAATAGTGCTGTGAATCAGTCTCAGAGTCATAGCATGCAAAAAAGAAAGAAGGAATTCAAAGGTGCTCTGGATCACATTGTACGACAAATAGCCAACCGGGAGTGTCTGGGCTGGTCACATAAAGAAAGGCGGTCGAAGACAATCGTCCATCCACGAACCAGGATATTCCTAAGGGAAATAGGAAGACCACAGCTGATGAACGGATGATATTCAGCGTGCTGCATGTGGAATTGGCTAAATAAGGCTACATAAATGAAAAAATTGGGAGGTTTGGGAAAATTGGAAGAAGCCTACGTCTAGGAGACCGAAGGAATATAATTATATAAAAGAAGATATGAAAATGAAAAATTGCAAAAAATAGATACTAATGTTCAAAGTATATGTATCGAAAAACTATTGGTAAATTAGAGTATTGAAAAAGCAGAAATGGTCGTTATAGGGCATAAATCATTTTCCGCTGAAGTTTTGCTCCCTCGGGGTGTTTTAATTCCGATCCATCACAACGCATATCAAGAAGGTCGGTCATTCGATTAGCGGGGAGGGTTAAGTTGCAGCAACCCTTACGCTAGGTAATGGAGGGGTGCAGTGACGTCAGAAGTGTGCCTAACAACCAACTCTTCCTGGTGCGTCACTTAATCAAAGGGTAAGTAAGGCAGTGAGCTGAGAAAGTAGCTGATACACTAATGACAGGAATTGTAAAGCTTGCAGAGGTTAAAGCTACAATTAAATGTTAAGTGGTGTATGAAACACTGTAACTGTCAATGGGTCACCATTCCGCTAGGGGTGGTCAAAGCCTCTGCAGAGTCACCTCCGTTTTAAATACGTAATTTATCACAAATTTCCTTGACTCTTAGACTGGTTGGTACGCCAACCGATATAAGAGATAAAGCGTAATAGGGTTGAACACCCATACTTTAAAAAAATCTCAATTTTGTCACCTCTATAACAGGAAAAGTCGCTTTGCCAATCTGTGCGCTTTGCCAATGTCACTCGTGTTTCAGGGAAGTTCGGCAAGAATTGGGGAGTGTATGCTCATTTGAGGTTTGGATTTTAATTTGTAAATACACATGCGTCATGTGTAAGCGCGAACTTATACGTGTATGCTTATGGAAATGCATTTAATATGAATCTTAAATGAAATATATCGTTACAACTTAGATTATTATTATAGAGTAGGTATAGATTATTATAAACCATAAGCTCACACAAACCCTAACCCTGTGACATTAACGCTAAAACTCTTCCAATGAGCTATTGACAGCTCTATTTATTGTTTAATAAATTAAGAGTAGCTATACTACACATATAGTGTAGCTTCTTGCCGTGTTATTCCCGAAGGGTTTCGCATGTGGCGAGTATAACCTACACATTTTTACAGGTAAAGGCATTACGCCAACCACTTTAGTTGCAGTGGTGGTTTTCCAGCTGCCGGTATTTTATTTTGGGTATTGAAAAAACACTGAAAAGGGAAATCATTTCTGACACCCTCGGTGGGATTCAAACCCGAGCTCACGGCATGGAATGCAAGCACTCTACCAACTGAGCTATCGACCGGACATAATACCTACAATATTTGAAGGATTTTTATTTTTTCTAATGTTATTTCCGATTCACAGCATAAGCTCACAGAACAGAGTCCACGTTTAGCGCGTTACCCTCCGGACATGTTCCTGTATGTGGGGGTAGTCAGTGTAAGGGCAAATCACCGTCACCATAGCGACATTGTTATTGGGAAAGATTGCCCTAAAAGTGCGCCCTGAGGGGAGCCAAGGGCGCATCTGCTCTACAGGGTGGGATAGTGGGGAGGGGGGAGGGGATGTGCATTGTGTATGCCCCCGCACACTAAATGTGGGACACCCGGTACTTACGTGCGAAAACAGTGGCAGAACCTTTATTTATATTTGTTATTATTGCTTGACTTATAGTTTGATATGGCGCTGACAACCTCTATTATTAATGGGGTCACTATTACAAATTTCACCTCTGCTTTAAGTCCAGCCGCCTGACTATATTCTGTAACCTAAGTTGCAAAGATATGTTGACAGTTAAGGTTCATATTTCATGCACGCCCACAAGCGGACACATGTTAACTCACGCTTACACATGCTGCATGTACACTTACAAAATAAACCAAACTTCACATGAACATTCACCATGCGAATCTAGCCACCTTTTCTTGAAAGTGGAGTGGCATTGGCAACAGTGAAGCAAGTTGTTACAGCATGGGAGATCAGCCTCATATCAAATTATCAGTTAAGGAAGAAATATCAAACATCTAGTATAATCATGAAATGGATGATAGTAGACTGCTCTGGTATAATCCATTATAGGAGTATTAGTACGTGAGCCTAAGCACGCTGGGTGGTGTGTGTGTGTGGAACAATCCACTATAGAAGAATCTGGAATACACGAGAAACGTTCATATGAACTGTATAAATATGAGCCGCTATTGTGCGGAGAGTCAAGAGTCGCTTGAAACATTGTAACGCAAAGACAAAAGCAGAGCAAGAAAAGGAATCAGTACATTGTAGAATGATGTTATGCAAAATAAATCTTGTTAAATGAAGAAATCGCAGTTTTATTAAAAAGAACCCCAGTAAAATCATAACAACAGATTGGTTATGCAGTTACGCCACTGAGTTCTCGATAGTTCATACAACTCTCCAACACCCTACGCACGCAGCTTTCTAGCATCACCTGCCTGGAGTGGGCTAGAACTTTTAATATGTGTATGTGAATGCAAACTAGAAAAGGAAGAAAGTAGGACACTACAATAATTAGTACCAGCAATAAGTGTATTTTCTTGTATTGTATCTGGCTGCCATTCCCCTAGGGTTGGTCAAGACCTCCGCAGATTTGTCTCTTCTGTCTTCACACACTCCTTTCATCTCCTCGACGTTCATCACTCTCTTCATGCATTCTCTTCTCTTTTTCTGACTCCTTTTTTATTCATTTGCAATCTCGCTGATATAATTAATCTAAATCTAATCTAAATTGCAAAGATATGTATTATTTGAGATTCATATTAAATGCATTCCCACAAGCAGACACGCATAATTTCGCGCTCACACATGCCGCATGTGGACCTACAATATAAAAACCCAATCTCAAATGAACTCTTGCAACTTGCCCTGCAACTTGGCCAACCTTCCCTGAAACAGGGGTAACATTGTCAAAGTGAACCATTTTTACAGTAGGTATGGGTGGTCAGCCTTATATCAACCTATAAGTCAAGGAATACAAGCAATTAACTACATCCAGTTACAATCATCTTATATATAAAAATGAAAAAAGTTAAAAAGTTTTTTTTTTTTTAATTTTCAAAAGTCATTTTTTTCTTAGAGTTCTGTCGATGGGTCGAACGTTTTCCCATACTTAGATTTTTTGTAGATTGTGAGTTTAGGCATTTTAAGGTATCTTCAGGTACCAAGCAGTATCAGACACTAAAATATCGTGAAAAGTATCACAAGCAGTTTAAAGATGTCAAAAGATAATTCAGAGCAGGACGAGCAGTTTGAAGGCATTTCATGACAATAAGAGCAGCTGGAACTATCTAAAAACAAAAGCACCAGTACCAACAAAACAATGCCGTATGGCAAACGCAGTCATGTTTCATGCCACTATAAGACAATTGCAAGCAACACAGGTACGCTTAAGATACTATTACCAGCAAAACGAAAAAGAGCAGAAAAGACAAGTTATACACTTAATTGATAATGATCGTGTCGAGCATCATTATAAACCATCACCAGAAAAATAAAGAGCAGAAATAAAAAGCAGGATAAAGACTTCAGCACCTGCACAACAATAGAAAATAGCACGATCAGGCCTGGGATTCTACCGTAAAACTGTCCACTTTTTGTTGTTGTTGTTGGTCAGTTCTCATGGATCTTTTAAAAATCAGAGCAGGGGTAAAGTGTGCTGACGAAGCCGGACTTCAAACTGCCCGTAGGGCCTAGCAGCCAACCGTGCGAGAGCGCGGTTTGGTCTGCTAGTTTACAATAATTTATCAGGTAATGTACACATTATGAATATTCCTGAGAATCGAGAATTATACATTTTTCATATAATGTTGAAGTTGGCATTTTACAATATTTTTTATTCGTTTTGATTTCTAGAATGAACATATTGCATTAAAAAAAATGTAAAATTGAAAATAAATCTTAGGTACCTGCATAATTATGTTACGGAATTGGTAGTATATTTGAAGGGGTTGTCGCCACCCTTACAGCAAGGCTCTTAGGGCAGTGGTAAACGCGCCACATTAGGGAGGGAGTTCAGTATTCAGAGCACCGGGAAGTCCTCTTAATAGGACGAAAGGGTGAAATCACACATCAGCGAGTGTGTATGAATTATTCTCAAACTTCCTAACGCAACGCAACGCAAATGCAACTAAGCTACACGTATAGTGTAACTCCTTGCCGCGTTACCCCCGAAGGGTTCGCATGTGGCGAGTTAAACCTATTTCTTTTTACAGGTAAGGGAGCCGGCCTTACGCTAACCACTTCAGTTGAAATGGGGGTTTCCCAGCTCTCGAGAGGGCTGGTACTCATTTCTTGTGAAGGCTGAGTAAACCTTGCCGGTATTTTATTTTTGGGTTTGAGATAAACACCGAAACGGGAAATCATTTCTGACACCCTCGGTGGGATTCGAACCCGAGCTCACGGCATGGAATGCAAGCACTCTAGCAACTGAGCCATCGACCGGACAACATAACAAGAAATTCAATTATTGTGATATCTGTTGACCAACTTAATTTTCTGTAAGTCGCAAAGATACATTGACGTTTAAGATTCATATTTAATGCACATTGCACACCCACAAGAAGACTCGTATAAGTTCGCGCTAACACGTACTGCACGGGGGGGGCATCGGCAAAAAATACGTAAAATTTATGCGTGGTTTTATAATCTACTAACAACGAAATCCTTATTTTTTGTAAAACAATATATAATCTAAGTTGCAACGAAATATAACACTCGGGATTCATATTATATGCATTCTCACAAGCAGATAGGTATAAGTTCGTGCTTGCATATGCCACATGTGAACCTACAACATAATACCCAAATCTCAAATGAATATACACCCTGCAACTCTTGCTGTCCTTCCCTGAAACAGGGGGGACATTGGCAAAATGAACCATTTTCTACAGCATGGTTGGTCAGCTGCATACCAACCTATAAGTTAAGGAACATCGACAATAAATTACATATTTACTATAATCTATAATCTAAGCTGCAAGGATATGTAAGCATTTAAGGCTCATATGAAATGCATGCCCACAGACAGGCACATGTAGGTTCGCGCCTACACATTCTGCATGTGTGCATACAAATAAAGAAAACCTCACATGGACATAAACCTTGCAACTCCTGCCGCCGTTCCCTGAACCGGGGTGGCATTGGCAAAAGTGAACCGATTTTTACAGCACGGGTGGTCAGCCTCGTACAATTAACTAATTAACTTTGGTTGAGTTTATACTGTGTTTTTTTAAACTTGAATACAGATTCAATACTATACGTACAATATCGATCGTACAATGAATGATACAATATTTTTTTTGTAATTAGTAATTGTTGTGTTGTGTCACCTGCCTGCCCGCATCGCGCTCCCTCAACAGTTATTCCAAGCCCGCTCACCAATGTCAACACACACATCGCAATATTTCAATAACATCCATTGACTATCACCATATGATATCTGCGGACTAGATATTATCTTTTCGAAAATAGACATACTTATATCTGTTTCAACTCACTTACCAAAATGGTTCTTTTTGTTTTAAAGAAATCCTGTGCGGGAGACTCCCTAGGTTTCAGAGACTTTTAGGGGTCTATGACACTTGATCTAGTGCCGCAGAGGTGTTTACGAGTTTGGTCGTTGCTACAAAGCTTTGCTGTAAGGCTGGATGGACTTTTAGTGACCGGTCTTTGGTAAAGGTTTTATGAATTTTTCAACCCAGCGAAGAGCATAATATTTGAAAATATAAATGGTTTTTTTTTGTGCTCCGCCGGGATTCGAACCCACAACGTTCCATTTACGAGTCCAAAGTGTTGCCACTGGACTACGGACCGGTCAAAGTAAGGTCTTAGAAAGAAAGATAACAAAGATCTTTACTGTGTCATTTAGTTGTACACAAAAAAAACTTAGATGTGACTAAAAAAAAAATTCGAGAATATTGGCAGCATTAATATTCATTCCTGCACAAATATTGTGCGCACGCGTCATAGATTTTTTAATCGGTATTTTTTGTCAATTTTTAAACGTGAAAGGCATAATTTTAAGACATTATGGCATGTGTAATTATTGGCTGTCGAAAAACATAAATAGAACAAAAATTAAATACAGGATTTCACATAAAAGAACATGATTTTTAAATTGTTCTTTTTGACAGGACTGGGGACAACTGTGCTCCAAAGTATGTATCAATGCCGAAAGCTAGGTTCTACTCCTCTATATTATAACTCCATGATAACATCACACAAGTACGCCTAGTATAAAACATTACATCAACTCAATAGATTCACGTAAATCGCAAAATATGTATTAAAACTAAATCACTCACGAGGAGTGCTGTCGTATCTTCGATACATTTTCTGAAGTTTTTGCAGTATTTCAATAATATCACATAAGAATACTCCAACCATTACTCCACATGTTCATACTCTTATTATAACAATACACCTTGCTGTGAATAACTGACGCGACCATACATTCCCCTTTGGGAGGGACAGTCTTGCTTTCAGGCTGTCTGTCGCACTGCCCTCAGCTGCACATATAATGCACCTTATTACCACGTTTTTCCCGAAAGCGTCACATGGGGCTTGTGGAACCCATTTATGTTTACAGGTTAGGGAGCTGATCTAACACCGACTACTTCAGCTGAAGTGTAGGTTCCCGGATCGTGACCCCTTGTTCTCATTTTTTTGTGAAGGCATCAAGGGCAAAGGAAAATATGTCTGATATTCGTCAAATGATATACGAGATCAACAAAACGACTACCTTTTTTCTGACTTCCTTAGTGGAAATCAAACCCTACTGCTCATTTCCAATGTCACCCCTGTCTCAGGGAAGGACGGCAAGAGTTGCAGGGCTTATGTTCATTTGAGGTGGGTTCTTATAATGTAGGTCCACATGCGGCATGTGTTAGCGCGAAATTATACATGTCTGCTTGTGGGAATGCATTTGATGTAAATCTTAAATGGTATATATCCTTGCAGCTTAGATTAGATTAGATTAGATTAGAACTAATCTATCGAGCGGACTGTCTATATTTATTATTAAATAATATGTTAAGCACAAAAATTTTTTTTTAGAATATTCCAAAACATGTGTTTCGCTCTGAAGTAAAAATTAATGGACACGCTATGAATGACTCGTTCCAACAACAATCAAATACTGAAAGAGAATCTGGATATTCACTTATCTGTAGTCATGATGAAACATTAATAAAATGTCAAGTTTAAAAATATAATTACAAATATTTCTAAAGTAGATCAATGCCATTTTTTTTTCGTATCGGAAACAGAAAATATTTACTTCAATGTAATAGAGTTGGGGCATTTTTTAAAAGAATGGGGAATATCAAATTCGCAAGAGAAAATCAATCCAAAGATCTTGAGTCAAAAGTCAATCTTTGATAGTAGAGGCAATGGTAGAAATAAAGAAAGACAAAGATGACTCGAAAGAGAGAAAGCACATTAGCTATGATAGCATTATTCAAAATTCATACTTGATCCATGTATCTTCTCATGATTTGTTTACTAAATTCGAATCGATCCATTCCTTGTAGTCTTACCTTATCGCATTCCGGACATCTGTATTCGATGTGGACGATTCTGGAACAGCGGTGTTGAGCCAGAGAAAAGGCGTCCTCATACAGCTGTCGGCACAAGCGACAGATGTAGGAGCCAAGTCTGTTCTCAATACTGGCCAAGGTCGCTTTTGCCTCTTCAGTGATCTCCACGACGTTGAATGCTGGATCAATGTCACCCTGGAGAAGAAATCAGCACTTAATAATGCTCGTAATACAATGATGAAATCACTGCAAGGGCACTGTTTGACTGTAGCATCTTCGAAAAAAAAGGCAACTAATAATAAATCAAATGAAAAGATAGGAAAGATCAAGAAATGAAAGAGGTCATACCTTTCTGACAACCAATGTTTCATCATCTGCCAGTTCCCTGATGATGGTACCAGAAACAGGGGAGCTCTTGTCTTCATCAAACAGCAACCTCCTCACTGCCTTACTCTTCTTCAGCGAATTTATTTTTGGAAACACCTTTTTAGGTTTATCATCAACCTCCGTGACGTCAATATCAGGAGACTCCCTACCAGTTTTATTGGCATTTTCCGGAGTTTTTGGTTCAAAAATAAAATCCTTATCGTACAACGGCAATTTCTCTCCAGGACTTGAATTTGTTTCAAATTTATTTAACGAAGCATCTTTCGTTGCGTAGTCATCATCGTATTTTGCCAATTTAGCTTCCGGCGATAGATATTCCTTATCTAGTTTTTCTTCCAAATCTTCATACACCATCAAACGTTTGTTTGGTTTACTTTTAACCACTAAATCTTCTCCTGTTTCTTCACTTTGTTTCTCACATTCCACTGCTCCGGCAATTTCATCAATTTTGGTTCTGATTTGAGTGTAGAGGATGTTGTTGTTTTCTGTTCTGTTGATTTTTCTCGGTGGGGATGGGGTGCACGGGGGTGTGATTGGAGCGGTTGTCTTGCACGACAGATCCAAGGGTGAAAGCGGCTCTGAGAAGGGCAGGAACGCTGGCATGAGGGGAGGGAACCTGTTGAACCCTCCCCCTGCTATTAAGGTTCCCCCTGCCACTCCCGCCCAAGGTCTTCCAGGTAAGAAGTGCCGCAAGTTGTGCGAGCCCATCAGACCTTCCATTCTGTGAAATTCAGAAGATTTTTCCAGGTGGAACTCACGGGGATATTTGCTGACTAGCATCGTGTTATAAGTACAAATTATTTTGGCATTTTTTTGACTAGATAAGTTTTAATTGTGGTGGGGATTTTTCTGTGGACAAAGAAAACAAAAATTAAATTAGCTTAGAAAATTTACATCAATCAATAATATTTCATTTGCATATGCAACCCTTTCGGAGATAGCGCAGGCAAGAATTTACACTATATGTGTATCTTAGTTGCGTTTGCATTTACAACACAATAGGCCTTAAAAAACACGAAGACAATTACATTCTACGAGTAGATATTAACGGGGCTATTCTTAGACATTTTAGTCATCGGTTGAGCCCACGCTTTGACAAACTAATGATGCCTGGCCTGAAAGTCTCATCACCACGGTCATTCTTACCTACCGGTATAATTTTGGTAATATTTGTATGAAAAATAATCAGCTGCTCGCTTGCGGCCATCTTGGATTGACTGGTCTTCATACAAATGCATCATTGGTTTGTCAAAGCGTGGGCTCAACGGACGACTAAAATGTCGAAGAATAGCACCGTTAGTCTATTGTGTAAGTGTAATAATAATTCGTGTGGAAAAATAGTAATTTCTGGAGCATTCCCAGTGCTTTGTATAAAAGGCAGCATTCACTTGAAGGTTTGAGCATTCCTTCAGTGTTTATGCAGACATTGAGAACTCCATATGAATTAACTCCAATGTGATAAAATTATAAGTTATATAAATTAATGTAAAGAGAAATAAAATCGCAATTGCTTTTTATTTCAAACAAACTAAATAATCATAAATACGTGCTTGCAGTATTGCTTGCAGTAACATTGTAGCCACAATGGTAAGATCAAATAGATGTACTCGAACCTCAAGTAAAAGATGACCAGCACTTGAATACGAGCCTTTGTTTGTCCAGGACTTGCGACAGAAAATGTTTTACCACAACGAGAGAAATCAAACCGAGAAAAACAAGCTTCCCTGTGTTCTGTATGGGGGAAGCAAGTCTGGAAAATAAAATCAACTCAAGACCACTTCAATCACATCGCATTGCAATCGATTGCACTGCTAGATGAGGTTTTTAAAATAATAACAAAAATATATACAAGTAACATAACTAAGCTTCACGTACAGTGCAACTTTTCATCCCCGAAGTGATGACTCGTGGCAAGCGGATCTTTTTTATTTTCAAAGATTAGGAGGGCAGCCTTACTCCAATCATTTGAGATGTTGTGACCATTGATTATATTCTTCCCGCTACCCGTGGTCTAGCAACATCCCACAAGAAGTGCCACCCAAGGTATGCTATTAGCTTCAGTAACATCGAACCACTTACTTTTAGGCCCGGTATTTTTAACATTAGCATATGTGACTTTAAACTGTTAAAAAACTACCCACACAATTGACATAAGTGCGTCTTTTTCATTCAGTATCAATTCGCTATACTAACTTTGAAAATACAGGGCCTTAGAGTCATGGGCACGCCTCTGACCTAGGGGTACTTGTTTTGTTGTGCCGTTGCTTTTGCTTGACAGGAATGCCTTGCTCCTAAATCTAAGTTGCAAAGATATGTATCATTTGAGATTCATATTAAATGCATTCTCACAAGCAGACACGCAACATTTCGCGCTCACACATGCCGCATGTGGACCTACAATATAAAAAACCCAATCTCAAATGAACATAAGCCCTGCAACTCTTGCCGACCTTCCCTGAAACAGGGGTGACATTGGCAAAGTGACCCATTTTTTACAGTATGGGTGGTCAGCCTCATACTAACCTATAAGTCAAGGAAAGCTACACTTGAGAAAATATATAGCTTTGCATAAGCGACCATGTGCTATGGATCCTTCTGACACATAAATACAAGGCGGGGATGAAGAGGGTTATGACAGATTTTTATACAGGGCAATTTCAACAATAAACTAGTAACAAATACTAAAGACAACAAAATTGTAATGTCACGCAGCGTGTTGCTAGGGAAAATTCAAACCAACGTTTTGTTATTGGTTGTTTATGGACCGTAGTCCCATAGAAATTAAACATTTGCTCGCCGAGAAAAAAAAAAGTGCTGATTCCAATCCCTACAACTCTGATGTCCGTAAGGGAAACTTTCAAATACAAGCGGGTTATATTTTGAAACAATGAGACTGACCACGCATACTGTAAAAAATGGTTCACTTTGCCAATGTCACCCCTGTTTCAGGGAAGGTCGGCAAGAGTTGCAAGGGCTTATGTTCATTTGAGATTGGGTTTTATATTGTAGGTCCACATGCGGCATGTGTGAGCGCGAAATTATGCGTGTCTGCTAATGGGAATGCATTTAATATGAATCTCAAATGATACATATCTTTGCAACTTAGATTTAGATGTCATATCCGTAGACCGTAACCAATTCTGAAACCGCTACAAATTATTCCAATATCTATATCCAGATACGAAATTTAGATTCTAGAGAATATCATCTATTCTGGATGCAGCTGTCCTCTATTTGTACGGCTAGGCTTACAGACCCTGCTCCTAAATACTCTACAAGCACAGTAATAGACGTGTAGGTATACGTTCCAGCTAGAGAGAGGTGCTTTGTTAAAATCACATTATTTTTTGTACCCTGCTCGCGGGGGACCGAGCCACCCTCTAATTCTAATATTATGAAATGTCCTCCCCTAAGCGAACTGCTTATGTGAGTGTGTGTTAGTAAATGTTATGAGTTTTTCAATAATCTGAAATCATAGGTATAATGCAACTAAGCTGCACACATTAAGTAACTTCTTAAAACGTTGTACTATCGCAAATAGCGTTGAAACTATTTATTTTAACAGTTAAAATGACCTGTACCCGTAGTATGAGTTTTTCCACAATACTCGAAGGGTATTCGAGAACAATGTGTGTGAACTTGTAAAGCACCTCTGGCAAAAAAAGTTTCTAAGCTTGTTTCTCTCGATTCCTCGATACTATGAGTATTGTGAAAAAAACTCGTACCTACTACACAGGCTTACATCAAGTAGTTACAAACTTGATGTGAATGTTTCTCAGCTCCTGAGGAGGCTATTTCTCATTTCAGGTGAAGGATGAGTAAGCCTTGTTTTAAAATAAACACCGAAATAGGAAATCATCTCTGAAATTCTTTGTGGGGATCGAGCCCTATATATATATATGAGGATAATTTATTTAATTAAAATTTAATACATGACAAAAGAGCACCGTTTTTGTGTATGTCACACCTCAAGGGCCCTAAAGCCCTAGCTCTATAGTATAGAACGCCACCGCAAGCAATCTACCAACTGAGTTAAAGACCGGCCAGGAGCAAATTAGTATAAATAGGTACTATAGTTACAAATCTCTATTTATTTAGATGTAAATTATATTATATGATGTCCGGTTGTTAGTTCAATCTAGAAGCTAGGGTAACATTCCCATCAAGGATATCAAAAGTGATTCTCGTTTGTTTATTTCAATCCCATAAATCAAAGAACCAAAAAGAATTACTCAATCTTCACGCTACTAAACTACCAAACAGTGTAACTTCTTGCCGCGTTGTTCCGAGAGGATCGCATGTGGCGAGTGTAACCTATTTATTTTTACCGGGCTGGCCTCACGCTCACCACTTCAGGTAAAGTGGTGGTTTCCCAGCTCCCGAAGGGGCTGTACTCAGTTCTTGTGAAGGCTGAGTAAGCCTTGGCGGTATTTTATTTTGGGTTTGAAATGAACATCGAGACTCGGAAATTATTTCTGATATCCTCGGTGGGATTCGAACCTGAGCTGTTGGCATAAAATGTAAGAACTCTATCAACTAAGCTATCGACTAGACCGGACACAATAAATGGAAACCTTCACTTTGCCAGCCATCTTACCTGTATCATCCATTAATAAAGTTTAACACTGCTCTTTAATTTGGTTAATTAATAACTTTATTTTTTAAATGAGCTCGATCAGATTATCCATACGAGTTAATTTTGGGTAAATAAAGTGAATAAAATCACAAGTGAAATTACCTTTCCGGCAATACAATAAAAACCGTGAAATTACATCTAAGAAACATCCCTTTGAAGCGTTTAGGCCGGCTTAAGGCCTGCCTATCACACCCCAACTGCTAAACCAACCCCCGGTGATGTCCAAGGACCCGAGAAAGGGAGTGTGAGAGAGAGGGGGGCGCAGTCTTGAAGCCCCAATTTGGCGGCGACAAAAAGAAACCTGCCGAGAGAGGCTTTCATTGAAGCTGAGGCCCCCTCGCTCACCTAGGGGAGACTTTAAATAAGTTAGGGCGCGTTTAACCTGCTTTGAAGATGTGATGATAATTGTAATGTGGTCAGCTATGAAAAAAGTAAAAAAAACCTTTTAAAGAATGAAAAAACGGATTTTACTGACCGTGCAAAAGAGAAGAATGATTTTCTCTACGTTTTGTCGGAGTCATATCCGACGTCCTCAGGAGACGTGTCTCCTCTACAAGGAGGAACCACGAACTGTCGGATATGACTCTTCTTCTCTTTTGCACGGTCAGTAAAATCCGTTTTTTCATTCTTTAAAATGTCTAACGACCGTAATCATAATTTAAATTCTTTAAAAAAAACCTGTTTTCAAAATTGTTTCCACCACTGCAATATCTATTTTGTTTTAGTTGTTGTGCATAATTTTTACAGGGCATGATCTTTAAATGTGTAAGAATCAAGGTAAATCCATGTATCTGCAATATAAGTTGCAAATATATTGATAAGGCTCATATTTAGTGCATGCCCACAAGCAGGCACATGAGGGTTCACACTTAAACATGCTGTATGTGTTCACACCAAAAAAACTTTGTAACTCCTACGGTCTTTCCCTGAAACCGAGTCGGCATCGATAAAAGTTTTTACAGCATGGAGGGTCAGCCTCATACCAACCTATTTGCCAAGAAACACAATCAATTGTCAATAATTAAATTTGCCAGCAACTGGGTCTTGCTTGAGAATCGGCGCTTTGTAGCGACGACGACCAAGCTCGTAAAAAGGTCGATAGCTCAATCGGTAGAATGCTTGCATTCCATGCCGAGAGCAAGGGTTCGATCTCAAGGCTTACTCAGCCTTCACAAGAAATGAGAACCAGCCCCCTCGGGAGCTGGGAAACCCCCACTTCAACTGAAAGTGGTTGGTGTGAGGCCGGCTCCCTTACCCGTAAAAATAAATAGGTCCCGAATCGCCAAATGCGACCCCTTCGGAGATAACGCAGGCAAAAAGATACACTATATATGAAGCTTAGTTGCGTTTATTAGCATTTATTTGAAAAACATTTCATAGTTAAATTTAATGCACAAGGAGAGTTATGTAAATTCACGTTTACACACGCTGCATGTTTACTTACAAAATAAAAACCCAAACCTCAAATGCACATTTCCGACTTTTCCTAAATCAGGGTTGGCATAGTCAAAAGCGAAGAAGTCTGTGCTTTACAGTTGATCAGGCTCATACTTTACATTCCATGTCTTTCAAGCTTTCTTCCAATTACAGTAAGTTTAATATCAAAATGAATCTCTATGTTTTTCCGTTAAAAAAAAATATATCACAAGACATAAGCTTAGTACACCGCGTGCTGTTGGCATTTCTTGGACCGGTCCGTAGTCCAGTGGCAACACTTCGGACTCGTAAATGGAAGGTTGTGGATTCGAACCCCGGCGGAGCACAAAATATACCATTTATATTTCCAAATGTGCTCTTCGCTGGGTTGAAAAATTCATAAACCTTTACCAAAGACCGGTCACTGAAAGGTCCATCCAACCTTACAACAACTGAGTCTTGCTTGAGAATTGGCGCTTTCTACAGCGACTACCAAGCTCGCAGAGGGCTCTTGATGATGATGATGATAATGGATGATTTCTTTCCTGTGGCGCCATTTAATGGACCACGACCATCTCAAGGGCGCCATAAAATCTTGAGGTGTGATACACACAAAAACAGCGCTCACCATATAAATATCCTAATATTATTATTATATTATAAGAAAAAATATTGTTTTACAAAACATGCAAAAGTTCGCTGTTCACCACCCAGCCGACCACAGCGGAATTTCAACAAATTCTGAAAATTCCTCTGCAAGTGCGTGTCAGCAATCGGTCACGCACACTCTACATATAATTAAGTCACTGCAAACAGGAAGAGGGGACGTCTAGACGCAACCAGAGCGCCCCGACGCGACGCCCATACAAGCGTCGCGACAAACTTTGGGAACGTCTGGAGCATTTGGGAACGAGTGTGAATCATACCTGAGTCATCAGATGAACAACTTTGAGAAGGGGAACTCGCCAACACACCTGTATTTTGTTTTCTATATTAAAAAAAATATTTTTAAATTATATTTGAGATCAATACGAAAAGGTTTTTAGTTTTAGGTATTTTTATTTTTACACTATGACTAGAAATATTTAAAATAGTTTTTTAAATGAAATATTTTTTTAAAGTAATGACAAGTTTAGACTAGAGAATTTTAATTTTTGCGACTAGATGCGTTTCTTATATTCACGTTAAAAACTAATCTTAACAATTTACATGCAAACAAACCCCCTTAAAAGGGGCTTGTTTTTAATTTCCTTATTATATTAAAACACAATATTTACAATAAACCACAATTTTTCATTGAATTTTTTACTCCTTAAAAAAAAAGTTGCAATCGTAATGTTTTTTTTTAGTTTGAAGGAGCGAGAGATGCTCTCCCCTCGACGTTCAAATTGCAACTGAGCTGTATAGAATGTTGGACTGTCGTAGCCTCGTAGAACTAGAGGAGGCGTTACCTTTTGGGAACGCCCTACCCCATATATTTAACCATACGTTTAAACTCAAACAAAAAATGAATGTATACTAAAATTGAACATCTAGCGAACGTTTTAATTTCGATTAAAAGTTACAGTTTAGTTTAAACGTATTGTTTTGCTTGGAGTACAGATTGTTACGGTATTTTGGTGTGAGTGAGGGGTGAGATTTGTGCGATTTGAGGGACGGGGATGAAATGTGCGATGTGAAATAATAGACATGACGATGTGCGTGCGTTGTGTGATTGCTGGAGAGGGTGCAGAATGCACATTGCCAATGTTTATAATGCGTTTTGCAAGCTGCATAGCAACGCAGATATTTCGTTACAGATAGTAGATTGGATTGATTAAAAAAAATATATGAAAATTATCAGTCTCATTTAACACTCCATTTTCTCATATTGTTTTTCAGGTTTCTCAATATTTATAAGTTCCAGTATTCCGAAATATCTATCATTTTAAATGGTTTAATTTTTTTAAATTATTGTGGGAGTTATAAGTTCATCAAAGTATTATTTTGTTGGGAATAAATTCATCAACCTTTTTACTATTGATGGTATAAATTCATCAACATATTTATAATATTAATCAATTAACATTTAATATTATTTTTAAATATTTTTTAATTCATTTTTTAAGATAGAAATTCATCGAGCTATTCAGGAAACTCCTATTTCAGGGAAGGTCGCTAAGAGTTGCACAGTTTATGTTCATTTTATGTTTAGGTAAGTGTAAACGCGAACTTATACGTCTCTGCTTGTGGGAATGCATTCAATATAAATCTTTCATGTTAGTACATCTTTCGGAACAAGCCTTGCATCCAAATCCCTTTTTTATTATTCCATTCTGTGTTCTCAACCTAACACACCCATTTCCCCATATTTTCAAATCAAATATACGTAATTTATATCATTGCACAATTAAGCTTTAATCAATATAACGACTTTATTGATAACTTAAAGGTAAAACTGAATAAGTGACATATTTAGCTAACATGGGTTTCTCAGATTTTTTTCTATTTTCTACAGGAGAAAACACTAAAAAAGTGTGAAAATCCTGTAGTTTAGAAGTTTTTAACGAGCATTTCATGAGAAGTTACTCCTAATAAAATATTTTATCCATGATTTCTCAAAAAATATTTTAATTTTAACTATTTATTAGTTAATCATTACTTATTTATTTTTACCTTTGGCAATCTGGCAATCTCATAAAAGTGGCAATAAAAAACCGAAGAGAACGGATATCATATCACACTCACAAAGTTCCGTTAGTATCCGTGACGATGTGGTTATTCCACACGCCTTTACATAAAGGGTTGAACACCGCAAATGCTTCCATTGTTTTAGCTCATTATATCTGAAGTAGCGCATACTGGAGTATCACTTCCCATACTAACGCTCTCGTGTAATATTGAATTTAGCGGGAAAAATTGTTGCGACAAAATCCCAAGAGAACAAAACATACGTGAGGAAGGAAGTTGTGAAGAGATTGTGGACTTTTTAGGCTTTGTACTCGGTACTTAACAACACAGCTGTGTTTAGAATCAAAGATGGCAACTTAGGAACTTTTTGTAAATAAGAAAAATATGTGTAAATGATAAAAAAAAACATAACCTGTGGGACGTGGGTCCATGTTTTTCCGGTCGATAGCTCAGTTGATAGAGTGCTTGCATTCTTTGCCGAGAGCTCGAGTTCGAATCACGCAGAGGGTGTCTGAAATGATTTTGTGTTTCGGTGTTTATTTCAAACCCTAACAAAGTACCCGCAAGGTTTACTCAGCCGTCACAAGAAATGAAGTCTCCCTTGAACAGAAGTGGTTGACGCAAAGCCAGCCCCCTTACATGTAAAAATAATAGTTTCCACTCGCCACATGCGACTCCTTCGGGGATTACGCGACAAGAAGTTACACTATATGTGCAGCTAAGTTACGTTTAGTCACCATTTTGGAAGAAATCCTAGATAGCTGACTTTAATTATTTACCTTTTTATATCTAAAGTAACCAAGCAACCTTTTATTTTTAGCAAAGATTGGCGTTCATCAACAATTGCCGATCGCGGTCTTAAAAATACTTGGATGGTATATTTACAGATGTCCCGAATTTGTTTTATTTTCGCGGCGGGCAAACGTCACACGCCTGTATAACTACGCTCCTCAGCACCCAAAAAAAAAAATTGCCTTTGCCCTAGCAACACGGCCTGTGTCGTCACTTTGTTTGTGACTCTCTTTCCTGGAGACGCCTATAAATGGTATCCTTATTTGTACCTACATAATATGAGTATTTTTTTTTCGCACGAAACTACCTACTCATTTATCATATTTTGAAACATTTCGACTTGTGAAATTTTTTAGACGATTCCAAATTTTGGATTCCAAATGTTTTTTTTGACGTCTTCTACATGACCTATATTCTTACTTTCCCACCCTTTTAAAATAATGATCCCTCTTTAATTGCATTATAACCCTAACCATTCATTACAAGGGCAATAATTACTCATACACTCCGCACGCCATTTGGTATAGTAATTCCCTGACATTTCTCTTGAAAACTTTTCTTTGGGAAAGTTTTGTTTTTCCAGGGCGCATGCGTGGGGTGAGGGCGTGGCCTGCAGATGCTGTGGAGGTGAAGCGGGGGCGAGGGGGAGGGATGACACCCTCAGAGGGCGGAGCCTATGGTCACTTGTGGAATGAAGAAATCTTCTGTCTCCTTTACATACACCAAAATCTTTTATGTATAATTGAAGGTAAGATGGCTGTGAAGATAGACTGTGGAAAAAACAGGCAATGAAAAAGCAATTGTGAAATGATTTAAAAGTAAACCAAGGTTAAGCGAAATCGAGTATGATTTTAATAAACTTCTAATCGAGAGGTGTGAGCTTTGAACCTCAAAAAGAGTTTAATGAAATAGTATTTTTAAAATGCTTTAGGATCGTTTAATAACTGGTCCAATCAGTCTTGAATCGAATGGTTTTTAAGATACTTATTTTTATAACCAGCTTGTATGCAAAATGGCTTAGTTAAAAAACAAAATCGAGAATGATAACGAACAAAACTGTTTTGTTATTTCTGTAAGATACCTAGTAGACATAACTTTTTTATTAATTTATAAATTAATATTTATATAATTATAGCATTTAGAATATAATGAAGTGTTTCAATATCATTTTTATTTTTTGCTTTACTTTACTAAAAATATTTATTATTTATTTAAATGATTAAATTTTATACCTACACGTTAATGTACATGGCTGTGATTAAATCACTGTTTGTAGGTAGGTAGTGGAGCCAACTGTTCACACAGAAGGACATCCTGCGCACGCGCACGTTTAAATATTGTTCTCCACGGGTACCAACTGCGAGGCGAGCAACATGCCGCGGCCAACCTGAAAAATCTGTAATGGGGAGAAATGTTGCCAAGGAGAAACAAAACAGAGAGGTATAGGGAAATTTCACAAAAAAAAAGTCTTGTGGATTTAAATTCTTTTATATTTGCTTATCATTAAACTTCTTGAATTTTATTTTTACTTGCTTTTTTTACAAAGTTATTCATGTTCAAAAAATGAAGTTTGAATTTACGCGCCAAAACGCTCCTTGGATTGAATTTTCGGCTGTGACGTCATTTTCTTTGACTTTTTATAGCCATCGCAATACCAGCAGCGTTGTCGATACAAGAAAATGACGTCACGGGGGCTACAAATTTCGTTGACGGATCGCACATCCGTTTCAAAACCGGTCAAAATTTTTGAAAGATCTTTTTCAAATTTAAAATTATATAAATTTATTTTGGACTCAAAATTAGGCCCTTGTTTATATGCTTATCGTAATCTAACAAAATTATACACTTTTTACCAAATTCCTCACTATTGCAAATACCCTATTTATTCCTCAGTTGCAAATTTTTTTGAAGAATAAAACTTAATTCAACTGTCATCTCTTTTTAATGATTATCGAACTCAAAACTCTCGTCTTATGACCGCTTCTATTTTCACAATCACTTTTATGGTAATCAAGTGTTGAGTCCATTGCAATTTTTTATTAAATTTGCACGTATGTAGGTAGGTACTGTAACTTCTTGCCTGCGTTATTCCCGAAGGGGCATGTGGCAATCGGAAACTATACCAACCTAACAATTTCAATTAAAAGAAGAAGTGGGTGCTCAATTGTCGTGCTAATAAAACGTGCCAATTCTCTCAGTCAACATTTTATTGTGTTAAAAAATAACTTATATTAAATATGGACTCGCGCTTCAGGTTGCTCGAATGTTTTGCGGAAGTGACGCGTTACACGGTGCCCAAGGATTGGTAGATCGGTTCTCCGATCGCCCCAGAATATTTGACATTGCCTTCCCCATCTATCTCAACATGCAAGCATCAAAAGCAGGCGCTACACACTACACTTTTGTCTTATCTTGAAAATGACCATACATATTTGGACATTTAAGGCACGCTACATCCGGGTTTGATGTCATTCTGTCAACAAAAAACGACTGCGGCTTATTCTACAAACTGCTTGACGAAGTGGCAGAAATCAAAGAAAAAATGATAACAAGAAAATCTCTGTATGTGGGAAACGAATTCAAGAATACCTATTAATTTTCCTTACTTTTCCCCTGATGGCGAGGACACGAATGATGCCAATAAAAATAAATGAAAACATTGCCGACTAAATAAAAATTGTGCATCCCGATATAATGCTGCAAGTAATGGCTGCCCTTCTACATGAGAGGCGTATCATTATGAAATCAGCGCGACTTGATAAATTGCTGCTTGCGTTCATTCGGCTAATGATCTAATCTACCCACTGATGTGACAGCATATTGTCATTCCTTTTCTACCAGAAAGCTCACCGGAGTATTTGACAACACCGACGCCTTATTCGATTGGAGTTCGATACTCTGTGCTAGAATGTAATATGGCGACGTATAAGAAGCGTTATGGTGGTCGACATTCATAGAAAAGTGTTGACTACCCCTTACAATGACTTCAAAGAATGCCAGTGAAACTTTACTCTGCGCTTCGCTCTTGTCCAACTGGCTGAAACCTTATAGGCAATGCTGTTCTGTTCCTTCATGGTGCAAGTTTAGACCATCACAAGGACACATTGGAGGATGACAGCTTATTGCCATTTCCTCAACCGTTGCGCCACAGCATTACGGGCTTGGTGCCTAGGTAGAGTGATCAATGAAGTAACAAACAAGATACCGCCGGAGACAACTTATCGAATTTGGGACGAGTCGCCACGATCAATGTTAAATTGTAGATTGTCGGTGGGAGATCAATCAGATACGAGCTTCTGTTTATGGGACCAGTCTCCACCATCGATGATTGATTGTGGATGGGCCGTGAATTCACTTGTGACCAAATCAGATGATGGCAGCCTCAGGCCTGGACCACAAGATTTTTAATTTTACTTTTCTTTTTTAGCAATCGATTTTCTTTAATTGACATTTGATTTTTTCTTAATTCTCATTTTTACTTTCATTACATTTTTTTATATTTCTTATAAGTGTTTCATTTTAATTTCAATATATGAGTTGAGTGATTTACATATTTTAACATAGGTACTATGTAATAATTAGCAATCTGCAGATACTTACTGATGTAAAAAAGTATACACATGGGTACTCATTTCATTTTATTGATAAAATAAACAATAAGTAAGAAAATAAACTAGAATCTAAAATGTATAGTGCGCTTGATACAAGTTTCGTGGTTGATTTTCCCAAGTTGTTGGGATCTTAATATCCTCCCCGAAACATAACCAATGCTTTACTTGGGGAGGAGTATTTATTGTATTTAGATTTTTGTAATTATAATTTTATTATGTACACATTGAAAAAAACACAATAACTTATTATGATTATTTACCGTTTGTGTGAGATGATTAGTATATATTTTAAAGTCATTTGTTTTCAATGTCTTTTTCGCACTTCTTTCACAAAAGAGCAAGTAGGTACATAGGTATCTATTTTGTGATTTTAGTAAGGTCTTTAATTCATTTGTTTATTGTTTTGATGTTAATAAAAAAACCTTTTGTTTTATTCAACTCAATCTGTCTTATTTTTATTAATGTTTCATCTTCAACTAAGATTATAGATTGTATAGAAATATTTAATCCATTTCCACCCCGTTATTGATAAAGCTCTGCAGCTTTTACGTACTGTACACAGGGTGACAAAAGAGCGGGAAACATTATTTGTTGAATATTTTTACGATCAGCATGAGCGTAGTGAAGATTTATTTTTCTTGTTCACAACAGTACTTCCTAATTATAGTGCACCCTGGAGGAACCTTCTTATAATGTATTTTGTTGACACTTGATAGATCAAAATATGAGGATACTAGACAAGAAATTATTGATAAAAACGAGATTTTTTTTAAACTTACCTTCCTCCAGAATGTAAGTATTTTTTTCTTTTTTACTAAGTGACACATTTTCTTTTAACTCATTTTTTTATGTGAACATAGGTGAATATATATTTTCAATATTATTACACTTCTATTAAAAATGTCTAAGCTATTCTTATTTAAGAGCTTTATACTCAGAATCACAGTCATAGATAATATTTTGTCGTGACTCGGCCGGGTTTCTAGGTAAAAGGCAAAACAAAAACTTTGTGATTGGTTGCTAAGGATGGCAGTCCCATACAAGACTGACGTTTGCTCGCCGAGAAAAAAGTTGCAAATTCAAAAATGTTTGGACCGCCAGTCATCGAAGTGGAGGCAACTTAATGGCGATAAGATAAAGGTTTTATTTTTTATTTTATAATTTTTGGATGAATTCAAATAAAACACTGTTTATTTTCACTACAAAATTTATTTAAAAAGTTTAAAATCTTTAAACAAATTACACTAACGTTTTCAACCTAGTAGGTCATCTTCAGGTATAAGGTTTTTTTTTTGATACGCTCGTGAATCACAGTTAAATGTTAACGGTCATTTGGAATCTGGTTGCCAGTGGAGGGTGGTTAATGGCTGGTGGGGGGTTGATGTGGGGGGGAAGGGGGATGACAAACACCCGCCCCGAATACTAATAATTTGTTTGTCATAGCAACCGAATTCTTTCTCGGTTCTATAATATAATACCTGTGATCTAAGTTGCCAATGTTAGCATTTCAGATTTATTTTTAATACACGCCCATTAGAAAATATTTGTGAGTTCGCGCTTACACATGCTGCATATGTACTTGAGAAATAAATGAAAAGAAAACAAATTTCGAATGAACATTAACTCTGCAATTCTTGACGCACTTTCCTGAACTGAAAATTTACTGAAATGGGGTGACATGAAAATTTTACACTTATTCTTCCATATGAAAGACGACGATTTCATTAAAAGTTTTTTGAATATTATATCTTTTGAAATTTGAAAAAAAAATCGTGGGAAAATTAATTAAACGCTCTATAATCTTCTACTGGGATTTCCTTGACAATTAGCGCTGTCTATAGTAACGACCTAACTCGCTAACCTCTTGAGGTCTTTGTCACACTAAAACAGCAGTCCCCAAATAAAATAGATTTAGGTATATCTGTTTATTTCAATAAATTATCAAACTAAATTCAACTGTTTCAGTGAAATTATCGATACACCTTGCTACCTTAATTCTCCTGATACAGCCTTGCACCCCATGTATATTGTTTAATACTCATGTGTGTACGTAATTATTTTATTTCTTGTAACAACAATTTACCCAGGTACTAGTCAGGTAGGTACAAACAAATTTTAATTTTACCTTGTGGCCATTAGTGCTGGCAACGTTCGTTACAAACACGATAAAACAAATTCCACCCTTCCATCGGCCATTTCATTACGTCCAAATCAATATTTATCACGGAAAAAGCTGCACAAAATTTAATGTACATACCTACCCACCTCTCTCACAAGGCTGCAGCTGTCTACACTCATCAGCCATCACCTTTTATGTAATAAAAAAACAAAAGCGTTTGAATTTGGAACGGTGGAAAGCATTTCATGGTAGCGACACACATCTTTTCCGATGATTTCACCGATCATGACCTTTGAGTCTTTACTATTGTTCCTATACTTACACAAAGCACAAATATAAGTTATTTATTATATAGAATATCGGTCAGCTTTCGCTTTAGAACGATTTTGTTTGTCTTGTTTAATATACCAAAGCTTTTATTCTATTTGATATAACACACTGAATTTTATGTGCTCTATAGGAATTTATTTGATGCTTTTTGAAAACCTGCCACATGATGGATCATCCTATTTCTAAAAATGAGCACCCATAACTTCATGAAGTCAAAACAAAGTTCAAAATTTTAAATTTCTCTCACCACAAATCTTGCTGACTAGCAACCAAGAATAAAATATTACTTAGCTTTTCCTCAGCATCCTAGCCGGGTGATATTACAATTTTTCGTTGATGTTATTGTGTCGACTCCATCCTCATACAGGTCAATAATAGTTGGAAAATAATTCGGCGATAGTGTATCTGACCTATAAAAAAAACGAAGCGAGGAAACGTCACAAAGCGTTTGAATTTGGAACGCTGGAACGCATTTTGAAATTGGAACGCTCGCTGTGGAATAATGCACGTGTGCTGAGCCGGCAGTGACGCGCCGCGTGCCAGCGTGCGCGTGCCGTGATGCGCGTGCTATGCGCGGAGAAGGGGCGCCCAAGCGCATTCACCATTTTCCCTCGATGCCTGTACCCCAAATAATGTAAAATATTACTCCACAGCATTTTACCAAAAATGTATGTAAACTAAAACGCTCATCAGAAGCGCTGTTTTAGTATCTATTTATCTTTTTGATAAACGCGGCGTTAAGTTATACTTGGGGTATTACTATTTTACGACCCAACAGGAAGTATTTCATGCTCTTACTCTATTTACTAAATATGCTTTGTTACTAAAGTTACTATAAATTTATTCAGGCCCGGATTAAGGGCGGTTCGAGCGGTACGACCGAACCAGGGCCCCCGCGTCCTAGGGGCCCCCAAAGACTGAAAAAATACTAAAATTGATGTATTTTTATTGCTTTTGACCATTTTTGACTCAAAAAGCAGCGTTTCGTACAGAGAAAGACAATGATAGTGGGTAACGCCGTTTAAATTTGTACCATAACTGTCGACCGGCAAGATTCAAGAAAACGAAAACATCGTGAGTTAAATTAAGGTCTATTCAAAATGACGGACAGGTTCGAAAAATTAGGTTTTTTTACATTTCGATATCTCATTTCTTTTTTCGACGACGAATACAAGATTTTATAGCAGTTCGTAAACACTGTTCAGTAAAAATATAAGAGCACCATTTTGAATGTCTATAAATATGACTGTTGTTTGTCTATGAATGTTTAATAAAAATATGAATACGCACATATAATAACTACCTAAAATCGTTCGTTTATTGTATTTCAATAAGTTTCCTTGACTTATAGGTTAGTATGAAGCTGACCACTCATACTGTAAAAAATGGTTCACTTTACCAATGTTACCATTGTGTCAGGTAAGGTCGGCAAGAGTTGCAGGGCTTATGTTCATTTGAGATTGGGTTTTATATTGTAGGTTCACATGCAGCATGTTTAAGTACGAACTTAAAGTCTTAAATGCAATATATTTTTGTAACTTAGATTATAGATTATCATAGATTTAGATAGATAGGCAATGTTTTTTTTTGCGTACATTTTTCACAGTATCCAGCACCGATATAAAAATTAGGTACCTCTGTGGTCCAAATTTCATTTAATCGTTTAGCCCACAGATCACGGAATAAACCTTTTTGCTATTTTGAATAACAAACATCAAACGGTGCATTTAAAATATTAATAGCATGTAGTAAGGTTGATTAGATAGTTTTATGTTTCAATTAGGTACGTAAATGTTATTTGTTAGTCAACCATAAATTAACGGTAAGTAGGTGTATTTTTTTAAACCTACGTGAATACACCTTAATACTGGTAACATACGGTAAAGATTGTAAATAAAAAACCGCCCGACATTACCTTAAACTTGTGCCATTTGAAAAATAATACTGTCAGCAATGATAAAAACATACAATCATTAGAAGAATTAATGGATCTAAGTAAAAAATATACCACTGACAACATATTCGAATACATACCTTAATAATGCCAAGTTAACTTCCACTCAAAACACACACGACAAATTCCCGAGTCTGATGTAAACGTTCTCAAAAGAAAATGAAGGTATCGAATGAGTTTTTTTGTGTTGTCCACACTACATCAAAGAGTTACCATACGTGAATAAATACTTAAAATTGCAAGATTTTTGTCAGTTCCAATGGAATTGGTAACATACTAAAAGAAAAATTTCGGAGCCAAAAATGGAGACAACCCTTAGCAATCAATATTTCGTGTTTAAATAAGTAAATATTATTGTGGCTAGTACAGAAAATGAAAGATACGTTACTAAGGTATATGCAAAAATACTCAACTTTAAAAACGTTTGACTATTTTGATCGTATCATGCCATCAAAGGGTCAAAAACGGGTTGCGGACATGTAAAATTTGTATGGGAATGGAAAAAAGGCGTTTTTGTTTTATTTTTTAATTACATCGCCACTTAATGCTTTTTGCAGTTTTTTTTTGTATTTCGATACGCTTTTTATTTACTTTACTCTGATAATTTTAGAATTCAGTAGAGATTACCAGTTTTTATGAAAAAGCTGAAAATCATTAGGGGACACACGCACAAGACAAAAGGTACAAATTTCGACGGCGATACCCTAGTTCAGAAATAGTTTTTCACGGGAACCTTGAGGGGCCCCAAACGACCTGAATGGGGCGCGTTCATTTACAATTTATCTAAATTATACAGGTTACCAAAAATATATTAGGTACCTACTGAAAAAGTGTCACCAGAAAAAAATATCTAGGAAACACTACTTTTTCACTTTTTTTCGTTTTTATTTGTAGATATGTGCTATATTTTGGTATTTTTTTTCTTTTTAATAACACAATTATGCATTGTGAAGTCTCATATGAAAATGATTTATGTATAATGTCAATAGTTTGGATTTTTTTTGAAAAACTGAAACTATTGTATACTTGTAGGTAGTCGTTAAGCCTTTCACATATTTAGGTAGATACCTAGTACCTACCTTGTTTTTTCTTATACTTAATGAAAAAAATAGCCTACGTACTTCCATAAATAAATTACTTCTAGAATCACGTAAAGGAAAACAATATACATCTCAATATTCATTACTAATCTCTAAACATAGAAGTAACTTATATCTGAGTAGAATGAGGTCCGCACATGAATTGACAGACAAAATTGTGACGTCACGTGGCCGGGTTAAGGCAAGCAAATATTTTGTTATCGGTTGCTAAGGACCGTAGTCTTATACAAGTGTGACGTTTGCAAGATGCCAAAAAAGTTATAAATTCAAATTGTGCTGAACCGATTCAGTGGAACTCATAATCAATTTAAAAAAAAAAATCTTGACGTGCAAAAATTACATGTAGGTAACTAAGATCCTTAGCAACCAATGAAAAATTATCAGTTAACCTTTGCATTAGCGACCCGGCAGTATACCTCACACTTTTTATATTTTGAAATGTGCAGACTTCATTTGCATATCAAATGAAATGTTAAAGATATCAGCAAGCATGTCTACCAACATAAACCATACATCACTGCTACCTACACACGACACAAAAAAAAAACATTATACCTACCCATTGTAACGTGACATAAGGGTGCCGCTAGGATTTCTGTGATTGGCTGAACAAGCAGGTGGTATTGGATTGTTATTCTTTTCTCTGCCCCAACATAAAACATTACATTACACTCAACCAGAAAAACAATCATGTAAAGAAACTAAAACGCTTAATACAAGCGCTATTTTACGTTATATACATTTTTTGGCAAACGCTATGATTGAGTTTGAGCGTGATGTTTTGTATTTGTCTGATGAGGGAGAGACCCTCGACCCTTGGGCTAGTGGTTTGGTGGAGAAATGCTGGTCGGGGATCTGGGTTCAACAGCCGAACAGGCAAACATCTGCCAATTTAAACGGTTCGTGATTCAAATGGAGTTTTTTTGGACCGTTGATCATTTTAACTGTTGTAAATTGGAAATGATTATGATGAATGTTTGTTCCACACAAATTTGATATTTATCAAATTTGTGTGTAACTTTTTTTCAATAAAACAAAAACTCTGATCTGTTCACTTATGTTATCTATCTATGACAATTTAAAACGAAAAAAGTTAAAAAAAAAATGCAATAAAACATCAATGAAATCTCCTACTTCACTGAAAACAGTTCCACGACCTACGAGTTTTCTTATGTTTAAACCTGCACCTGTTTTGCTTTCCTGACCTTCCTCAAGGCCGGCGAACACCTGGGGTTTCCCCTTCAAGCACTTCAAGACAAGGAACAGGTCTTTACTGTATAAGGGACCCCTCAAGATAAGAAACAGGACCCCTAGTATACAACTTCCCGATCAATTTCAACCAAAGCGTTAACCAAAAAATTACGTAAACTAAAACAGCACTTTATGTAAACGTTTTAGTTGTCATACAATTATTTTCTTTAACGCTATGGTTGAGTTTAGTTGTAAGGATTTATACTTAAAGACAGGTTCCTTTCATTCATAGGAGTCATTCATAAGGGTATGAAGTAATAACCCTTCAAAGAATGCAGGGTAAGAAGGTGATTGAGAGGGGAGTGTTGGAATAAGAGTATGTTAAGTTAAGAAGGGTGAGGAAGGTGTCAAAAAAGGAACTAATCAATAAGGAATTCATACGAAAGGTGAATAAAGGCTCAAGCTTATTAGATTAACTGCAGAAATATTTTCGATATTTCTTTTTAAATATTGTTGACAGTTTTTTTTTGAGATATGGTATACAATATTTCATTCATCATGGAATAATACTTTTTTTAAAGAAATAACTAACCTATGTATTTACAAATTGAAATTAATAGAATCGTAACGTTAGAGAGCTAGTATTTTGCATTGGCGATTTCTCAGACAAGTTCCAGTTGACGTCAAACTGGATGAACCTTTATGGTCAGTCATAATGATAGATAAATTTTTGATCGCAAAGAAGATGTTTTTTATGTTACTCCAGGAATCGAACCCGCTACCTACCAACTTTCAGTCACGAGTCTGAAGCAATACTCACTACATTTCCTGTTTACACAGATGTACGAGTACATACATAGCATTTAGCAAACAATCGAATTTGAGCTCTGCAGAAAGTAAAGCCAGAAATTGGTCAAAGTCAGCAACTGTGGTTAGTTAGCGTGCTTTTGCAATCGCGTATCCAAGGGCATGGAACCGACTGCCACCTGTAGATCGAGAGATTGCTGACAGCAGTCACTTCAAGAGGCGTCTGTTTACCGAATCATTTGGGGCGCCCTTGGAGTGACAACTTCACGAAATAGCACCAACTGATTCATCATAATACGGTTTGGTCACTACAAACCTAGATAATGAGCTTGGTGTTTACTAACTAATTCGTTATCTGATGCGGATCCAGCAATCCAAAACACTAAAAATTTCGATATCTCAGAATTCGCCCCTATGTCAGTCAGACACAAAACCATTGAAATGGCTTCGAATTCATAATATGAATAAGTTTACACACAGTCAGTTCTGGCAGCTGCTTCCATGGTGTATATACATGGCTACTCAGATAATTAATAGTAAAACACCCACTAGATTTGTACCATGTTCCGAATTGCACGGTTCAACCGTAGATATCTCTAATACATACTCGGGTGTGGAAGTATTTTTTTCATTAAAAATGAGATACTAAAACAGTACCGGATTGTAGCAATTTTCGTCATAAAAATTATGTTAAAAAGTCGCAATAATTATAGCACAAAAATATACTTACTAAAACTGTGATCAGAAAAACAGATCATATATTTTTTTCATACATCAAACAAAATAATTAAAAGGTCAAACCTTTAATTCTCATAGGAAATTTAGGACTCATGTACTATGTCAGTCGTAGTCCATTCAAAAAACTCTACCGGATCGTAATCAAAAGATTGAGGTTCAATCCCAGTAAAGAACAGAAAAATTACATTTATCCCTTACTTTCTTTTTAGCCGAAGGCCCAAAAATAAAGTCTTGTTTAAAATGCTTTTCACTGAGTTGAAACACTTATCTACCATTAGAAAAATCCAGTCGCTAAGGTTCATCAAGCCTTACAGCGATGGTTATAATGATGATGATTTTTCATGGCGCCCTTGAGATAGTCATGGACCATTAAACAAACATGGCTCTTTGAGAACAGCATTTTCTTCAATCCTCTCCTGAAGGGGGCAGTGGGTTGGTCGATCCGCAGGTAGACAGTTAGGTTGCGACCGCATCAGGGCTTGCAATATGGGCATTGACTAGTCGTCCCTCTGGTGCTTGTTTGACTTATCTACCATTTGATTAAAAGTTGACCTTTAAATGAAGCTGTCTTAAGAATCATATTTTACACAATCTGAGCTCAGAAAAAAACGTAAAACACGATAATGTGAGAGTTGCTTTAAATATTCTGAAAATCAATATCCAGTTTTCATAAGACACATTGGTCCAGTACACATACAAACATTGCTCATGTGAAGTTATCTCCGATGGACATTGCACAAATGAGCACTTAGGAGACGTCGTGACAAACAAGCATGTAGACCGCTTGAGTCGTGATTCACACGAAAACAACTAAGGAAATCTAACTAAGGAACTCGGCTTGAAATTTACATATTTTGGTATCATGATGATGATGATAATTTGTAGAGCGCCGTTTTGTGACTACTGTCACTGCAAGGGCGCTTTCATGCATGACGCGGCGGTGAAGGAATGGGTCTTCATTCCCTTCTTAAAACTTTCAATCCCTTCCTTGGCGTGCACTTTTGGGGGCAGCTGATTCCAAGTGGACTAAATTCTTGCACTTGGCTATTACTTTTCGTGTTTTCTGAGCCACCCTTGCTTTGTGTACCAAATGAGACAGTGCAGCATCACGGGAGGGCCTTCTGCCGCTTGCATCTCACTCTATTTCTGATGCGTGTCCTGTGACACATCCCCTGATGGGATGGATATACAGGGCGTGGGTTTGTGGAGGGGTCCTGCAATGGCGAAAGCGCTGGCATGGTAGATTTAGTATGTGGATTTTTTACTAGTACGTTACTGATGAAGACAGAATTTTCAATATAATTAAGTGAGTGAATAGTGAGACCATACGCAGGTAGGTGTCATTCCATTATACAAAGTACATGGCAGTGAGCCTACATGGGGGCTCGCTGAACCCCACCGTGCCATATTACTTACAGCGAGGCGTGCGTCAGACGGGGACAGTGAGTTTGCAAGTAAAGGATGGTTGGCTAGTGGTAAGTTACTGAAAGTGTATACAAGAAATTACACACAAGTCGTATAGAATCTGTTAAGTGCTCCGAGTATAAAAAAATGCGTAAAACTCACCTCGATTGCGGAAATAAAAATGCATTAAATAAACGACGGCACTTCTAGAGGGCGATTTAGTTTTTATATTTTTTTTCGGTTTACGCAATCTGGGTGATATTTACGCAATGTTTCATAGTATGAAAAAGGCGTATGTAAACGATCAATATTGTTTGTGCAACTACACAAACTATGATAAAGCAACGAGGTCCGGATGTGAATTGACATTGTCAATATTGTGACGTCACTTGGATGGGTTGCTAGGGAAAAGATAAACAAATATTTTTTTACTGGTTGCTATGGACAGCAGTTCCATACAAGACTGACGTTTGCTCGCTAAAAAAAAAGTACTAAAATTCAAAAATGTTTTTAATCCATTTCGAATCTATCTATCTATAATCTATAATCTAAGTTGCAAGGATAATATTCATTCAAAGCTCTCAGATGTATGCCCAAAAACAAACACGTGTAGTTCGCGCTTACAAATGCTGATTGTGTACTTACAAATAAAATCCAAACCTCAAATGAACATAAGCCCTGCAACTCTTGCCGACATTCCCTGAAACAGGGGTGACATTGGCAAAGTGAACCATTTTTTACAGTATGGGTGGTCAACCTCATACCAACCTATAAGTCAAGGAATACGGGTAATAAATAACATTTAAGTAAAAGAAAACAACAAAACCTTAAAAATAAATCTATACAAAAAAAGTCAAAAATGTCTTATATGCAAAAAATGTAGCAAGCATTGATTTAAATAAAATATATAGATGGAGCATTAGCGTATATATCCGATCCACATCATTGTTGCCCTAAATGATATAGTATGCCCCATTTGCAATCAGTTGTTTACCAAGCGTCGGCAAGGAAACATCGAGGTACCTACATGTAAATTGAAAACAACTATCTTGCGAAGATAGCCTGACAGTTTCATCAAATTTTCAAATTTCCCCATATAATAGAAATAAGTTAATTTAATGAAATAAAACTCATGATAAGCGCGTGATGAATTATTACAAACAAAAGCATACAGTAAAAAACCACAAAATATAAAAAAAAAACTCAGTTCTTCATACTTATACCCATTATTTGACGATAGATTTTTTTTCTTATATTAGACGCATTAATCGTATTTTTTAAGGTTTATTTAGATATAAATACAAAAGAAATAAAGATATTAAAATGTAAATAAGCATATAAGACAACTTTCAGAGATGCTCCTTTAAAATAACGGAGAAAAAAATCTGCTGATATTCATAAAATTATCAAAAAATACTCTATTACATAAAAGTAAGATACAGTCAGTAATGCGTCTTTTTTGTTTAAGTTTTTTTTAGTTCCTACACAACCTTAAATATAATGCACTGATTTTTTTTTAAATGTGAATTTATTCGTATTAAGTTATTTTTCCTTACATTTTGGGAAACGTATGTTGTGAGACGTCAGCCTCAGCTGTTGTGTTGTCATGGAGATCAGAAAGAGACAGAAACATAACAAAATTTCTAATGTTTCTTTCTCTTTCTTTCTACAATTTTGTGGCACAACCGTTTGTATAGGTAAACACTCACGCACTCCATCTATGTATATTATTTATATCGATGGTAGCAAGCTAATAAACCAACATTACAAATCAGCATTGCAGATTATCCGCCACTTCTTCCTGTCCTTGCATACTTCTTTTATTTCATCCAGAGTCATAACTTTTTTCATACAAGCTCTCCTTTTATTATGACTCTGGATATCCCATTCATTCGCTATTTCATAAATTTGATCCATCCATACCTTTCTCGGTTTTACTACCACGACATCCATCTATTCTTGCAGCATAATATATTTTCTTCGTCATTCTTTCCTCATTCATTCTCTCCAAATGTTCAAACCATCTAAGTATACTTCTTTTAATCTTTACTTTCACACTTTCTCTTACACCGCATTCCTCTCTAACAAAATCATTCCTCACCCTATCACTCCGTCTTTTTCCAATCATACTTCTTAAGTAGTCCATTTCTACCGTATGGACTTTACTAATCTCACTTTCACTCACCGTCCAGGCTTCACTTCCATACATCAGAGTGGGCACTAGTATACCACCGTGCACCGCCAGTCGAACATTTTTTGAAAGATTCTGGTTTTTGGCGATGCTAGCGGTAGCACCCAGTACGCACCTGCCTTTCATTATTCTTCTTTCAAATTCACCGGTCATTCTTCCATCTTTTTCAAACTTAATTCCCAGGTATACAAACTCATTTACGACATCAACATTCATTCCATTAATTTTAAATTCATAATTCATATTTTCATCATCTCTTTCAAAAATCAATACTTTCGTCTTACTTGCATTCAAATTCAAATGGTTACCTAACAAAGCTTCATTCAATCTAGAGAGCATTGTTTGCAATTCTACTGCAGAATCAGATACAAGAACTGCATCATCTGCATACAGTAGAACACTCACTTTGCTCTCTCCTATCATCAATCCACAATCATTAAGTCTAGCATCCCTGACACACTTGTCCATAACTATGTTAAATAGCCATGGACTCATTACACATCCTTGCCTAACACCCTTATACACTTCAAACCACTCACTATACTCATATAATGTGTTTACTGAATAATGTGTGAAAAGAAATAACCAATACTTATAATAACTGAAAGAGGAATACAATTCACCAACCTGCTTTTTCCTCGACAGAAATAGGTATAAACATCATCAATTTTATTTGCATAAAATATTACTAAACAATTACGTTATTTCATTTGCTTTGAGCTATCTTCAAATGACGGGACTCGAAACGGCGCTTTTTTCAAATACGCCAATTTGAGTGCCACTGCCTTGTCCGCTCGACCGCAGCGTCGATTTTGTCTACAAATTTATTCTTACAAAGAAAATATTTGAAGATTGAAGCATAAAGATTATTTCAGAGAATGACCCGTTCAGCCTTACAACAACTGGGTCTATATTGAGGATTGGCGCTTTCTAAAGCGGCCGCCAAGCTTGCAGAGAGTTTTCGCGGTGAGATTCTTGGCTAATAGATTGATATGAGGATGACCGCCCATACTGTAGAAAGTGGTGTACTTTGCCAATGTCACCCCTTTTTCATGGAAGGTCGACAAGAGTTCAGGGCTTATGTTCATTTGAGATTGGGTTGTCCACATGCAGCATGTGTAAGCGCAAACTTATACATGTCTCTTATGGGAATGCATGTAACACTACGCTGTCGAGGTTTGGACTCCTTACCAGCGGAAGTACATAGATATGATAGAACAAGTCCAAAAAAAGTTTCTCAGGTATCTCCTCATGAGGCGGTGTGGAAGTTATCCACAATTCATGCATCATGAGAAGCTTCTTCGGGAGACTGGATTTAGAAGCCTGGAAACGAGGCGCAACAGGTCCCTTATGGTGCTCACTCATAAGGTCATCAACGGCTTAATTGACAGTCCCACCCTGTTGGAGGGCTACAGGTTGTATGTGCCTGACGACTACACCCGAGGGCGAGGACATGATCTATTTCATGTACCGAAAAGCCGTACTGATGTCGTGGCGCAACACCCTGTGACTCGGAGTATAAAAAGCTCTTAAATAAGTCTAATATAGACATTTTTGAGTGTAATTTATTAACATTTAAAAATCTTGCAATAGAGTTCCTCCCAGCGTGTTGATAGCTGTGAGGGTGCACTGTAATAAGGGTGACCTGTTGTGCACAATAAAAAAAAAAAAAAAAAAAAAAAAAACATATATCTTACATGTAATATATAATTGCAACTTAGATCATAGACAGATTCACACAGCAACAGCGCTCACTAAATAATCTTCTTGATATTTATTTTTACATTCAGATACTGCCCTTTATTACTGTCCCGGTGTGTTAAGCCTGCCAGAGATTGTGTTTTCGCTAGAGGAGCGCACCTGGCCTGGGGGAAGAGTTGTGACGTCACCCGGCACGTGCCCAGGTGCAACAACTGCTATCTAACCAACTAAAAAACTCTTTGTTGGAGAATGTAGGCACCCTGCCCTTATTCCCCAAGTTACATGTACAGCCACGCATGTACACAAGTATACAATGCGATAAGAAGTATAACAATGGCGTGTAGTGCTTTTTACAATGGATTGAATTACAATGATTTTTACAAAGCTTAAAATTTTTACTTTCTTACGTATGTTTTACTCAAATATGTAGGTATTTCTCTATTTGGAAATATATATAATGGACTCGAATTTAAAATTAATGGAATGAATGTTGATGTCGTAAATGAGTTTGTATATTTGGGAAGTAAGTTTGAAAAAGATGGAAGAATGGCCGGTGAATTTGAAAGAAGAATAATGAAAGGCAGGTGTGTACTGGGTGCGACCGCTTGCATCGCCAGGAACCAAAATCTCTCAAAAAATGTTAGATTGGCGGTGCACGGTGGTATACTAGTGCCAACCTTGATGTATGGAAGTGAAGCCTGGACGGTGAGTGAAAGGGAAATTAGTAAAGTCCATACAGTAGAAATGGACTATCTAAGAAGTATGATTGGGAAAAAACGAAGTGACAGGGTGAGAAATGATTTTGTAAGAGAAGAATGTGGTGTAAGGGAAAGTGTGAAAGTGAAGATTAAAAGAAGTATGTTAAGATGGTTCGGGCATTTGGAGAGAATGAGTGATGAAAGATTGACGAAGAAAGTATATGTTGCTAGAATAGATGGATGTCGTGGTAGAGGAAGACCGAGAAAAGTATGGAAGGATCAAATCTCTGAAATAGCGAATGACTGGGATATCCAGAGTCATAATAAAAGGAGGACTTGTATGAAAAAGGTTATGACTCTGGATGAAATGAAAGAAGTATGCAAGGACAGGAAGAAGTGGCGGCTAATCTGCAATGTTGATTTCTAATGTTGGTGTATTCATTTGCTACATTTTTTGCATAGGAAATTTTTGACTTTTTTTGTATAGATTTCTTTGTAAGGTTTTGTTCTTTTTTATATTTAAATGTAATTTATTATTCATATTCCTTGACTTATAGGTTGGTATGAGGCTGACCACCCATACTGTAAAAAATGGTTCACTTTGCCAATGTCACCCCTGTTTCAGGGAAGGTCGGCAAAAGTTGTGGGGCTTATGTTCATTTGAGGTTTGGATTTTATTTGTAAGTACACATTCAGCATTTGTAAGCGCGAACTACACTTGTTGGTTTGTGGGCATACATCTGAGAGCTTTAAATGAATATATCCTTGCAACTTAGATTATAGATTATTATAGTCACAAAAATTTCATGGATTTTTTTTCTCGGCGAACAAACGTCACATGTCTATCTTTGTGAGTAGGGTTTTAGTCTCTGAAATTTGTTCGATTCCATTATAGATTTTTCTTTATTGGACTCATTTTTTTCGAAGTGATTTTTATTTTGAAAATGGCATCTGGATTTTTTAATTAACCTTCTGTTTTAATTTTATATTCAGTGATCTGTGGTTTTAATAAATCACTTGTTCAATAGCTGTTGTTTTAACAGACCTAACATAAATATTATCAATTAAATAATGTAAGAACATAATAATAACACAAAGTTTTTCTTCAGGAGTTGATTTATTTCTTCGAAGGCTTTCGATGTTATTATACCATTATCAAAAGAACAAATTTATCATCTCTGGAGATTTGCTTTCCGGGATCTGTGTTCGTGATCAGGGGGAGCTGTAGGTTCCGGATGTTTCCCCATGTCTACGATGGGCTTCTTGAGCGTGAAAGTGAAGTAGATGATGTTGACCGATCCGTAGTCTAGTGGTAACACTTCTAACTCATAAATGGAAGGTTGTGGGCTCTCAATAAAGGAGTCAAGATTTTACATAATATCATCTCTTCTTTTCATAATATCATCTCTTCTTTTCATAATATCATCTCTTCTTTTCATATTATCATCTCTTCTTTTCATAATATCATCTCTTCTTGGACCGGTCCGTAGTCCAGTGGCAACACTACGGACTCGTAAATGGAAGGTTGTGGTCGTGGATTCGAATCCCGGCGGAGCACAAAAATATACCATTTATATTTCCAAATGTGCTCTTCGCTGGGTTGAAAAATTCATACATCTTCACCAAAGACCGGTCACTGAAAGGTCCATCCAACTTAAAACAACTGGGTCTTGCTTGAGAATTGGCGCTTTCTACAGCGACGACCCAGCTCGCAGAGGGCTCTTGAGGTGTGATACAGACAAAAACAGCGCTCACCAAATAAATCATCCTAATATTATTATTATTTATTTATCTCATTAGTAACTAGTTGTATACTTAATTATTGAAAAAAAAATGGTCATGATAGTATGACAACAAATAGCAGCTATATATCAATAAATATTAGTGAAACATGACTTTCAGGTTTTCGTCACTTATTTTCACGCCACTTCAATACCCTTAGTACGAGTTGCAAAACTTGAGTAATGTAAAGTGTACTGCAATTATTAAAGAGTGATTTCCCATAAAATCTGCCGTTTTTGTTTGTTTGAACTTGATTTTCTTCATCACTGTAACTCTTTTGCTAAGACCATAAAGTGTAAGAAACAAAAACGGCAGATTTTGGGAGAAATCACTCTTTCATATTTTCCGTAAACTTTACTTTTCTCAAGTTTTTCAACTCGTACTAAGTGTACTGAACTTAAGAAGACACATCTGATGTCTTGTTTTCTCTCTCTGTTCTCTCACCCCCCTCCCCCGACGGGTGGCCCCGCCCCCTCCCCCTTCAGCTCCGCCCACTCCATACATTCCCACGATCACAGACACCAATATAAATACATAATTATATACTTAGGAAAGATGATCGAAGTAACAAAGATATATTGACATTTAAGGCTCATATTTTATGCATGCCCTTAAGCAGGCACATGTCAGATCGCGTTTTCACATGAACATGCTTCATGTGTACATGAAAAATAAACCAAACCTCATATGAACATAAACTTAACAACTCCTTTCCCTGAAACCGGGGGGGCATTGGCTAAGGTGAACATTTTTTTACAGCATGGGGGGTCAGCCAAATCCTAACCTATTAGTCAATACCTAACATCTGAATTTAGTATGAGACCCACATACAAGCAGTTTGACTGCACCTTAAAAAGGACAGTTTAAAAAAAAAACACTAAACCTATTGGCAAAACAGCTTTGTGAATACGGACACTCAGCTGCAACATTCAGGAAGCAATTTTTTAACAAGTTGAAATATTAAAAGCAGTTTTTATCAGCATTTGTTTGCGGAAATATTTGTCTCAGATATTCATGCGATCATTCCTATACATAAACGGCGACAGCATTTTCAGATCTACTCAAATGTGGATGGATATGAATATAATTATCCATGGGCATACAGGCACATGCGCCTAATAGGTAGGCAATATATGGTAAAAAAACTTATTTAATCTTGGTATTGAGATTTACAATTAAAAATTTAAGTTTGATTGGAGCCATCGTTAACACTTCAGTCAATTTCAAATTAATTAATCCTTTTAAAGGATTGGGAGAAAATATTTATTCTGAAATGCATTTGCCTATACCCACACACACGCCTGTAATCTTCATACATATTCCATCCAAAATACTTCATGTATACCGTGGCATTTTACCAAGAATGTATATATAGTAAGTAATCTGTAATCAGCACCTCTTAAGACCGTTTCAGTTTCTGTAAATTTTTGCTCAAACGCTCTGGTCGAGTTTCTACATGACGTAGGTATCATACTTGGGGTACACAGATTATTATTGAAGAACGTCTGTGTAAGCGGCTTTTCACGGAAGCTTCTAGGAGCCCGTGGAAGGTTCTAGAAGCTCGTGGAAGCTTCTTCCTCGTGCTGGCTGCAGAGGTTACGGGAGGTCTCGGTGTGCGAGGCTCCACTAGTGACTCTCACAAGGCGGGGAGAATTGTGGGCGATTTAAAATTCCGTTTGTGGCGGGGCTTCGATAATTTCACTCGATTTCCAGTGGATCTCAAACTACGTAAGCTGATGTTGTATTATTTCAAAGAGAATCAAAGCAAAACCGAGTGGATTTTACTCGTAACACTGTTTCTTATAACTTTTTGTGTACAAAATTGAAAAATTATTGGTCATCAGAAGTCCTAACAATTACGACACAGTTATAGTTGTTTTTTTTAATTTTTCATATTCTACCTGATGATGAACTCAGATGAACGAGTAAAGATAAACAAGTATTTCTTTAATCTTTTTTTAAATAAAAATTTATTTCCACAGGGTTAACACACCATTGGCCTCCTTTAACCAGGCCCGGATTAAGGGTGGTTCAAGCGGTACGGTCTAACCAGGACCTCCGCGTCCTATGGGGCCCCCAAGACGTTAAAGAAAAATAGACTTCCACTTTTACTTCCAAGACCAAAGACACCCTGGCGACTTGTATAAAATTGTAGAAAAAAAAATGCGAATTAATATTTCCACATTTTTTTTACAAAAAGGGCAAGACGAAGTTGTTCACTCCAACAAATGTCATATTATTTTTTAATTTGGGGAGTCTCCCGAACAGGATTTTAATAAATAAACTTAAGACACCGTTAGTAATCGTTTTGGTTCGCAATAAGTACCTGTATATTTTTGTGTGGCGATGGGGGTCGGGGTTTCCCCGACGGTACCCGCAGCAGGGCCCCCAGTGGTCTTATCCACGACTGCCTGTAACATTTGCCTCCAGCTCCTCCTGTCCTCAGCGGCAGACTTCCAACTTGTCCCCTCAAGAAGCTGCGCTGCATCTCCTCTCACTTTCCACCTTAGTCGGGTTCTTCTCACTTCTTTCCATATTTTTTTAATGACGCATGTGTCTGGCAATCCCTGTAGATGCATAGTCCATCTCAGCCTGAGGAGTCTCATAAGGATGGGGCACTAAAACCTTCATCATTCTTATTCCAAATATTTTCAAGTTCATTTTGCTTTTGAGAAGCACTGCTGTCAACTTTCCAGACATTAAATACCTCCTACATTCTTCCATTTTCCTTTGAGGGATTGCACTCTTCCTGCTTTGGTTTGACAATCCCAATCGAAGTTGTCACAAGCAGTCTCCCGTAAGCCGACAAAGGGAATCGTCCGCCATTGCCGACTGTAATGTCGATCGACCGAACATATTTATGGAATACCTTTGACAACTGTCACAGCTTTTAGATAATGATGTAATGGACTTGCATTGCTTTGATGACCGACAATCCAGATTCATGTTAAACACTTAAACGCACATTCAAATTTCCCCTCGGCTGAATGACGTCACAGGTTGCCACCCATGGTCGATCAATGAATAATTTGATTTCAGATAATTAGGATTTCTTTCTCATTTTTGCTGTGTTGTACAAAATCGGTACAGAGAGATCTGATAACAGATATGATAAATACAGTGCGTAGCTTTTGAGCATAGTTTTAATCTACCCACACAAAAGTCCCAAGATCTGATGGGTAGACGACCTACATCGAAGTCTTTGGAGTAAGGGGATCATGGAGGGAAGCATCACTAGACAGAGAATCCTGGAGGATTGTGGTGCGGAAGACCTTAGCCTTGAAGGCTTGTGAACCGGAGAAAGTAAAGTAAGTACATAATATTGATTGGAATGGATAAATATATAGAAATTAAACAATACAAATAACTGCCAAAAACATTAGACCAAAACTGCTACATGGAATGGAGGCAGATCGTTGTGCATGGGTAATGTGGAACTGGAAGAGTGAGGAGTGTTGGGCAGATAGTGTAATTAAGGACTTCAAGACTCATCCCGGGCTTTCTAGGCTCATGTTCCTCCTTTCGTCTCTTTGATGGGATGCAGAAGTCCATACTTCTCAATTTTAATTATTATGTGCCTGAATTAAATCATCTTTTGTCTATTATTTAGATTTTGGGCAGTAACTTTGTGAAAGCACATTTTAATTAATTAAAATACTTTTTTAACTTTGTTACAATTCACTTGAGTTTTATTTTTTAAAAAACACAACCAGTTTCGGGAGAAGCAGTACCTCCCATCTTCAGTCTTGTGACGGACATCATCCAACACAATAAATGCTCATATTGCCACCTTAAAGGTAAAACTGAATAAGTGCTGATTCACTAATTTGAGAAATCGTGGATAAAACATTTTACTGGGTGTAGCTTCTCATGACAAACTTCGAAACTAAAGGATTTTCACACTTTTTTTATTGTTTTCTCTAGTAGGAAATAGGAAAAAAGGTGCATTTATCAGAGAAACCTATTTTAGCTTAATGAGTCACTTATTTAGTTGTACCTTTAAGGTGTCGATAGTTAGTTCTCTGTTACTCCCAGGGGTTTTCTTGGTATATATCTTATAAGGTATCAGTGTGGACTAGCGAGGGACCAGCTGGGAGTGCCGTAAGTAACTTTGTGTTTGTTCCCTTGCTATACAGTTTACTTGCCGCACCTTAAAACTAGCAAACCCTATTCCGACAGTTTTCGTCTAAAAAAGAGACCTCTCTTCTTTTCACGACTACCTTGTAAACAACTCTTACTTCTGATTTGAAGTGAAAAGAAGAAACCTGCTGCTGGCAGAGAGAAGGAAAGCGCAGAGTCTACTTCAACAAACAATCGAGATAAAATAAATAGTATGTGGCGTCGGAGCTTGACTTGTCAAATCACTGAGCAGGCATGGGAAAAATTTCCGGAAGATTTAGCTCCAACTTTAATAGACCATAGCAACAGATCCTGTAAATAATCTCCAGTTTCAATCGCATTTGGGTAAGTGACCTATTCAAAATTTCAATTGACTAATAATTGTTTTTTGTAGTTAATAAATTGAGACAGTAGGTCGAGACAAGCAGTTTTACGTCAAAGTGCATCAAAGAGCAGCAATAAGAAAGTCTCTTCTGAATTTTCCTGGGATCGGTTTTTGATCAACATCCGGTAGGACAATGTGCAGTCTTCATTTTCTGCAAAGTTGTGCTTTATTGCATTTTTCGCAATAAAAAAACACCGTTCTACGTGATGCATTGTTTATTTATGTAGATGCGCTGATGTTCAACGTATTTTGTATTTAAAAATAAAAATCAGGTTGAAGCTCAGTTGGTAGAGTGTTTACATTCCATGCCGAGAGCTCAGGTTCGAATCCCACCGAAACGATTTCCCATTTCGGTGTTTATTTCAAAACCCAAAATAAAATACCGGCAAGACTTTCTCAGATGCAGGCAACGAATGCCACGTCAACGGTGTCATGAAAAATATTTGGGATTCTAAAAAAAACTCTGTTGTAAGTAAATTCTGGTAGCTTCACTTTTTGACGTAGACCTCCCTCATTTTTTTCCCTTGCGTCAGTTAAGTGGGTATTGAAAAGCAGGGGGTCATTAGATACGACCCTCTATCTCCCTCCCTCTTCCAGGCTAATCACTCACACTTTGATGCTAAAAAGGGATGTCCTGTATTCCTAATGAACAAAATCAAATGACAGCAACCTATTCTGCATAAATTAGAAATACTCGTATATACAAAATCTTAATAAATTATTTTAATTAACCAATGTTGACTTATAGGTTGGTATGAGGCTGACCACCCATACTGTAAAAAATGGTTCACTTTGCCAATGTCACCCCTGTTTCAGGGAATGTCGGCAAGAGTTGCAGGGCTTATGTTCATTTGAGGTTTGGATTTTATTTGTAAGTACACAATCAGCATTTGTAAGCGCGAACTACACGTGTTTGTTTGTGGGCATACATCTGAGAGCTTTGAATGAATATATCCTTGCAACTTAGATTATAGATTATAATGTAGGTATATGTATTGAAATATAATAAAAAATGCTGGATTTCATACAGATGCACAATGTTGTCGTAGAAGGAATAGTATTCCGTGCGAAGAAGTTATATTTTCATAGGCTACCAGGCCAAAGAATGAAAATGATTTTCCCTGCTATTGAAAGAATAGGTTCTCGTTGCTTATGAAGGCTGATTATACCTTGCTGGTACAATAACTTAATACCGAAACAATAAATCATGTATGACATGTATGTAGTGTATGTTGCAAGAATAGATGGATGTCGTGGTAGAGGAAAACCGAGAAAGGTATGGCTGGATCAAATTTATGAAATAGCGAATGAATGGGATATCCAGAGTCATAATAAAAGGAGGACTTGTATGAAAAAGGTTATGACTCTGGATGAAATGAAAGAAGTATCTAAGGAAAGGAAGAAGTGGCGGCTAATCTGCAATGTTGATTTGTAATGTTGGCTTATTCATTTATGTTATATTTTTTGTGTAGGGAAGTATTGACTTTTTTTTTTTGTATAGATTTCTTTTTAAGGTTTTGTTGTTTTTATTTAATTAAATGTTACTTATTATTTGTATTCCTTGGTTTATAGGTTGGTATGAGGCTGACCACCCATACTGTAAAAAATGCTTCATTTTTCCAATGTTTTACCATTTGATATGAGCTTGAAATGTTAATATATCTTTGCAACTTTGATTATAGATTATTATAGATTTTCATCCTTGAAGGAATCGAACCTCAGAGCCTAAGTTCCAAACGCAAACTTCTACAAAGTAAACTATCGACCGCACAAAAATCAACATAGGTACCTAATGGACTCAGTACATTACTTGACATAGACGAAATTGAGAAATATTTTACTGAAAATATTTCTGTTTATTTTATATGCAAAAAGACTTGGCTAATTAACCGCGCATATCAGCAGCCTATTAGTAATTCAGCTGGTAACTTTATCCCTATAATAATTAGCATATCTTGCGAGGGAGGCGTGTTTCCTGCTGAGGGTAGGCTTTCGTTCATTAGGGGCTGCGGTCCCGACATCTGACACTATAATGGCTCGGCATAGTTCTTAACGCCCCCGGCCAAACTAAATAAACAACATGGAGCCATGTCAGCCAAGAAAGACAATATTAAGTCGCTAATAAATACTTCAAGATGGCTAACCAACAACACAGTAATAAAAATGTTTCATAACTTTCATAACATAACATTCTTTGCTGGTTTTTTAATTATTATATCTATGTTGTTTATCACATTGTATAACTGTTTGTTTGTTTGTTTGTCTAATAACCTAAAAGTGCTTTTAAAATAACGCATTGGATAATAATGTCAAAATATTTGAAAATTCAAATAGAACACAGAACGTAATAAGGATAAAAAAATTAAAGAATCGTTAGGCACAAATAGATTTGTTTATGCCTACCTACCGTATTTCAAAAATATCCTTAATTATCATGGTGGTAACACTGGATATAAAACAAAAGAAAATTGAAATTATCTGTCAAAATATTTGAAAATGGAATTAGAAAGGTGGCTAGGTTAAAAAAATATAAAAAAATGATAAATGATGTGAAAATGATGAAGGCTGAGAATAAATTAAAATGTATTTTCTTATACCTACCGTAAATATATTCCAAATTAATACCTATCCATATTTATTTTTTATCAAGAGGGCAGCACTATTTGTCAGAAATTTGCACAGATATGAAAATGAAATACGAAGTGTGTAAAGCACAAAAAAGAGGATAGGTATTTACTGTGTAATATTTTTTATTTTTTAACGTATATTTTTGGAATTTTTTTTTACCCAGGTGACAACACTGAATGCGAAACAAAATAACACCTTTTATCTGGCAAAATATTTAAAAATGGAACATATTATATGGCTAGTGAATATAATAAAGTATCTAATGAAAATGCTGGGTAGGTTTTTATTTTTCTAAATTTTAATTTATGCCTACCAATAAAAACTCCTAAACCACATTTCTTGAATTATAACAAAACGTTTTTAAGTAACAACATAAAGCTATAAAATATATAAAACATTTTCAAGTATATAAAGACGTAATAATACAACTTGTTATTTTAATCTAGGTTTATTTTTATGCTTCAGGTAGGTAATTAATAATGAAATAGAAAACTGTATTTTTCGTAAGAAATTTATATTAAAAACCAGTTATTGCGTCTAAAATGAAGTGCTGGCAATTTTGAAGAGTTTTATTTGGCGCTTCTGAGAGATGTTAATGAAAAATGTTTATTAAAATCTTGTCCCAGTGTTTGGTTCACTCCTGGATCAGGGCCTCCGCTAATGGATCATTATGAGTTGATTACCATCGAGTGAGCAAAGTTTCTTCAGCGAGGAATGCAATTACGGGAGAATTTAAATAAGTAAACGAAAAAGAAAATTTACTGAAATATTGCCTTTACCAGAGTGCGGACGACCCAAATAAGAAAGGTGCTCAACTTTATTTTTGCAACATAGCTGAAAATGCTGCTTCTTTCTACTCAGTTATAAATTATATAAAATATAAATTATATAAAATATAAATTATATTATATAGTTATAAAAGTCATGCTGTTTGACTTGACATTCCTTGACTTATAGATTTATATGAGACTGACCACTAGTACTGTAAATAATCGTTCACTTTGACAATGTCCCTCCAGTTTCACGGAAGAACGGAAAGAGTTGTAGGGTGTATTTTCATTAAAGATGTAGATTTTTTTTCGGAAGCGTGAACTTGAACGTGTCTGCTTTGGGAATACATTTTATATAAATCTTCAAATTAAGTACATTGTTGTAACTCAGATAATAGATAGATATAGTCAGCATTTATTATACTCTTTCAAGCAATACTAATACATTCCTTTCTGATATCATCAGTCAATCCATCTTTTTGGGTTTTTCTACGCTTTTATTTCAGTAACTTATACCTACATGTTCCTTATCCTTTTACTTCCCAAAAAATTAAGCTTATAATATTTCCATGTGAAACGCGTTTATTTTTACAGGAAATCCATGTTATTAAATGTTGTTGTTTTCCACATCCTCGGCTGTTATTGTTTTGTTTATTAACAAATAAAAAATTGAGAAAACTATTGCCTATGTGATTGACTATCGGAATTAGGACTGTAAGGGTTTTTAAATTAGGTTTGTAAGGGCCTGTTGCACCAACCTCTAATCAATAAATAGTTCTCGGAAGTGGAATTTGAATAGGAAAGAAGATGCACATCAACTGATTTACGTATATGCAACCAAATTTTTGATTTGTTGAGAGAAATCACACTTAATTTTGATTTTTGTCTGATTGGAGTTTGGTGCAACTAAGTGAATACCAATCAGCTACCATTTCAACATTTTTTTTATACATAGCTACTTCAACTGAAAGTGGTTGGTGTGAGGCCGGCCCCTTTACCTGTAAAAATAAATAGGTCCCGAAGAGCCACATGCGACCCCTTCGGGGATAACGCAGGCAAGAAGTTACACTATATGTGTAGCTTAGTTGCGTTTTTATGGCTAAATTTATATAAATCGCAGCTTACTGTTCTTTACAGATTTTGAACACTTTATCATCACGGTAGCCAACTATAAATATTTATACCGTCAACTCGCATTTTGTTAATGTATCATATTCTTAAAATATTATTTCATGTAGAGTATCTTATGGGCCACTTGAACTGCACGCCATAATTTCCTTCTAATATAAGAGGTATTTTTAATAATCTACCGGGGCAATAATTAGTAAACATTAGCCCTCCCTGTAATTGCGACCTGTTCCGGTTTCGCAACTTTCGCGATATTTTAATAAAGGCTCTGTCAAGGACTTGGGGGGCGAGTGGAAGAAGAAGAGGTAGACAAGATTGGGGGGGGGAGGGAGGGAGGCTCGTTTCTGTGACGTCAGAAGCAATAATGTTCGCGGTAAAAGTGATAAGAAAGAAATTAAAATTGAAGGCGGCAAAAGAGAAAATAATATATTTTTAATCCTAATAAAAATAAAGTACTTTATAAAAAATATAATTGCTCTTGTTGCTTTTCTTTTTTGTGTTTTGGCAATATTGCACTAATGAATTCCTTGGCTAATGGGTTGGTATGAGGCTGACCCCTCATGCTGTACAAACTTCGTTTACTTTGACCAATGCTACCCCGCTTTCAGTGAAAGGCGGCAGGAGTTTATGTTCACAGTCAACAATCAACAATCTTAAAAAAAATAAAAAAAGATTTGTGAAGAGGAATGTAATTCACCAACCTATTTTGCCAGATCAGTGGTCGAATGGGCTAGACGTGATTCGAACCAAAGTTATTCTGTTCCAAATACACTAGTCGAGCATGCAACTTGATCCCCTGGGACATAACACTAATGGATTCATCATTAAAATAACTTTACTTAAAGTGGAGGATTTCCTCTGAGGCTCTCTCGAGGTGGTTGGTTTTCATTTCTTGTGAAGGCTGAACAAACTATTATTTACCAAAATATTCTTTTAAAACAAATATTATTAAAAATATATACAAATTGAATTTAAGTCGGTCGTGTGCCGGCCTCGCTGAACTTTTAATAATAAAATTTTCACCGTTTTTTTCGCGCAGCAGACGAAGCACGTTGATGGATGTGGATATGTGGCGAAACAAAGTCTGCAAGGTCACGCGAGGTCTGATTTATGGAAGCAAAAGCCGGTCAGCGTGTCAGGGCTCTACCAGGGCTGGAAGTCTCATCACCACGGTAATTATTACCATATATTTGTACGAAGACTAATCAGCTGTTTACTTGCGGCCATTTTGGGTTGACAGGTCTTTATACAAATATTACCGTGGTGATGAGACTTCCAGCCCTGGAGGGGTGGGATTGTGGAGACGGCAACAGGGATGCATAAGGCTTTTCTTATGAAGGCTGAGTACAACTTGTCGGTGTTTATTTTGGGTTTGAAATAGACACCGAAACAAGAAATCATTTCTGCCACCCTCGGTGGGGATCGAACCCTTGTTCTCGGCATGGAATAAAAGCATTTACCAACTGAGCTATCGACCGAACTTTTTACGAACTTGGTCATCGCTACAAAGCAATAATTCTCAAGCAAGACTTAGTTGCTGTGAGGCTGGATGGACCTTTTGATTACCGGTCTTTGGTAAAGGTTTGTGAATTTTTCAACCCAGCGAAAAGCAAATTTGAATATTTAAAGAGTATATTTTTTATTCTCCGCCAGGATTCGAACCCACAACCTTAAGTGTTACCACTGGACTACGGACCGATGTCCTCAATAATGCCAAGAAATATCTTGTACTCATAGTTTACCGAGAAGAAAGAAGAAATAATAAAGAATGAAGGAAAAAGAAGCATGAGCAAGGAATCTATGAAGCACGATCAAAGCCCGGAAGAACAATATCAAGCGCACGAATTTCTGGATTTGACATTTCATTTGCAAAGAAGTTTGTGACTTTTTCATGAGTCATTCTGTAGGCCGAGTATAAATCATTGCGTACTTGTCCTGACGATAGCTCAGTCGGTAACTCTACCGATTACCGCTTGCATTCCACGAGAGAGATCGGGTTCGAATCCCACTGAGGTTGTCAGAAATGATTTCCCGTTTTGGTGTTTATTTCAAACCCAAAATAAAATATCGGCTAGTTTTACATAGCCATCACAAGAAATGAGCTGAGAAACCCCCACTTCAACTCAAATGGTTGGCGTAGGGCCAGCCCCCTTACCTGTAAAAAATAAATAGATTCCACTTGCCACATGCGAAACCCTTTGGAGATAACGCGGCAAAAAGTTACACTATATGTGTAGCTTAGTAGCGTTTTGTTTCATATTTATCTTTACAGAGTTGAAGCCCTGTTTTAGCGAGCAAATGCAGTCTAGTTCCTTACGTCAGCTGATGTGCTTTATGAGTTACGATGAAGTATGAGCCGGTTTTCTTTTTTATCAAATTTGTGCTCATTTCGCAGTCACATCCATCAACCCGTTCCTTTACTTCATTTTATTATATACATTTTATTTCTTACTTTATTAAAACAAACATATTAAATTGTATTTTTATTTTTAATAGTTTTGTACAAAAATTTTAGTATGATTTCATTTTGAGCGTAACTTCAACTTGGTCCCATATATTTTGAATCTTCAATATTACAACATAACAAAACATTGCAGTTGCCTTGAGAAGAGAGAGATACAGAATAAAGAGTCGGTACTTGAATATTTTCAGTTATAATAATAACCGTTTGAAAGAAATAGCAGGTTGATAACTTGTGTCGCTGTTCGTTGGCACTCTAAATTTTAACGTATTTTCTTGTATTTTCTTGTTAAGTAAAATGAAGCGTGGATTATTTACGTCGATTTTCTGGATTTTATCAGCACGATCTTCAATGGCAATCTGGGTGAAAATCATTTAATTTTGTAAGAATAATGTAAAAATAAAACACAAAGTTCTTCTTCCCTAGTTGATTTATTTCCTCGAGCGCTTTCGATGTCATCACAAAACTTTGTGTTTTATTTTTACATTATTATAAAAAGATAATCTTCACAATGTCAAAACACAAACCCTTAAACTTTTATTTAATTTTGTATGAATAATGTAAAAATAAAACATCAAGTGTTCTTCCCGAGTTGATTTATTTCCTCGAGCGCTTTCCATGTTATCACACACACACCCTTAAAATTTTATTGTATTTTATATGCACTTAAATGAAAATCGTACGTTACTTATTTTTAAAGAAAACTTGAACACTGCAAGTTTGTACACATTGCTCTGTGAGTCGTGCTGAAGTTTGCGATTACAAAACAAATTCATCATGTGAATTTGCCATTTTAATTCTCCCGCCTTTTTCCTTTGCAGTAATTATTCTGAAAGCTGAACAATTTTCACACGGGCCTCGTACTTTACTGATTTATCATCGCGTTTTACTTTAGTGCCGAGTAATAACGATAAAATTACCTGTCATAGTACATTCATTTCACTGGATTTATTTTAAGCTTGCAACCGAACTGGCTTTTCAAATTGCAAAAAAAGTTTTGTTTACGTAAAACTAATGATGGAATACGTTACCTTGAAATTTTGTTAATCTATAATTGTCCGGTCGATAGCTCAGGTGGTAGAGTGCTTGCATTCCACGCCGAAAGCTCGGGTTCGAATCCCACCGAGGGTGTCAGAAATGATTTCCCGTTTCGGTGTTTATTTCAAACCCCAAAATAAAATACCGGCAAAGTTTACTCAGCCTTCACAAGAAATGAGTACCAGCCCCCTCGGGAGCTGGGAAACCCCCCGCTTCACTGAAGTGGTTGGCGTAAGGCGTTTACCCTTACCTGTAAAAGTAAATAGGTTCAACTCGCCACATGCGACCCCTTCGGGGAAAACGCGGCAAGAAGTTACACTATATGTGTAGCTTAGTTGCGTTTTTTTTTTTTTTGCGTATCAATTTGTTACCTTGAAGTTACCTTGAACGTTTTGGAAATCTTTCACCAAAGAAAAATAAAATTATTGGTGGTACTTTTTTGAAGTGTTCAATTAATTTAGATTCATTATATTAAAAATGCAAGAAAATAAGTTTTAGTTTGTCACACTTGAACCGTATTCTTTAATTTTATTAGTTCAAGGGCTTTAACAGCTGAAATATATACTTTGTAATCTTGTTAAGTATAATATAATAGTCGAGCATCGTAAATTTGTATGAAAATTAACTGTTATCTTCATTCCTATAGATATCATCATAATAAGTGAAAACTTCTGTAAAGTCATTTTACAAGTTTTAAAAACGTTTTTTTCCAGTTGGTATAGTAAATTGTGAAATTTAATGACCGAATATGTTAGTAATTATTTCATGACAAAAAGTACCTAATACAAATGAAACAGTATTGATGCTGGAGTGATGTTTTCCGGGATCTGTTGCCGTGGTCTGTGAGAGCTGGATTTCACCCATTGCTACAATGGGCTTCTTCAGCGTGAAGTATGATGATGAAGATGATCTTGATGAGAACTGTGATGCAAGTGTGTTTTTTTACAGTCAGCCGGCCGTGTAAGCCTAAAACTCTTGGTGACGCACAATTGAGCGTCATCTGTTTTATTTTTAATTAATTAGTCTAAGAAGCGAATTTTCATGTTGGTCTGTCACAAACTGAAATAAAAGTGCAAATAAATCGCAAGATGGCAGTATCAACTTTTTTTGACAAGGAGCGACGTGAAACTAGCAATGGATTGGTGACTTCCGTTTCCGTCGTTGTTGCATGCAGACACGTTTTTATGTCTCTCGACCGATTTGAAATTTAACCGTAAAAATCTGTGAGTGAGTGTGATTGTTTTCCATATAACTTCCAAGTGTGGCAGTTTGTAAACAGAGCTCAGCACCACAGGATCCTGAGAAAACGAGCATCATCTTGGACCAGCAGCACAATTGAGGTGAGTGGCGGTCCTTTGATTTTCGCTTCTTTGGTACGGGAAAGTCGTCCAACATTGAAAGCCACCTAGTGAAGGTTGGTTTTTGTTTGAGAGAGAAAATATCTAGGCAGTAGATCTAAATCTTTTCATATCTCTCATTTGGAGAATACAGTGCAGTTTCTCCATTTGTTGTTTTTTGTATTTATATAATCCCTGAGGGGTAAAAGTTACACCTTGCCCCTCCAACTCTTATTAAATAGTATTGTCACAAATATTGTAAAACTTTTGTAAGACATCACTTTTATTCTTTATTCCTTTACAATTTATTTTACCCAGATTTTTCATGTACAATATAAATTCCACGTTCTTTTTAAGATGATTGCAATTTCATTGATTTTAAATTATTACCAAATCAAAAGGTTTTCACTCAAATGCAATACAAAATAGGTGCCTGGCTTTTACATTTTTAAGAATGTCTAGATGATTGTAACCTGTAATTTATCACTTAAGCGTTAAAATATTGAATTGCTTTGACTGGAATACTCAAACAGCGTTATTTTAGTGAGGAAATAAAACTGCTATACGGATTGCATACAACACGGCGCAAAAAAAATCTTCAGTAATATATGCTTTACTCGATTGTAAAGGTGTTCTTTGAATGAAAAGGTCTTCTGTTAAATAAAAGAGAACGCTCATTTATCATCCGAAAATTTTAAAGGGAATATTATCCGTTGTATTTTCGTGCAAAGATTTAATTAAGTACCTACCTGAATTTAATTTCAGTTTTTTGAAATCAAACGATGAAACTGTTGTAATTTCTAAATATTTTATAATAGTTTTCCAAATATTTCATTCGTCATTGTAATTCCTTCACCATTCCGCAAGGGCTGGCCAGAGCCTCTGCAGAGCTGACTCCTTTTATTCGTATCGTTACATACCTCTTGTATTTTATATTACCAAGTAAATACAAAATAAATCAATTAGTCGAAAGAGAGTTATTATATTTTATTTTATTTCATGTACATTTTCTAACAAGCTAACATTTTGTTCACATTTTTTGTACCCCCAAATAGAAGGGTAGCTTAGTTTAGATATTATTTAGTCCAATATGAAATATTACATATGAGTCCATCACCCTTTACAGGATAATTAACCCCGCCCAAATGAAATGCGCCAAATAGAAACAAGCTTCCCGCCAAGTCCCGCTCTAATTCGATATTTAAAATCAAAAGAGCGTGTAAACTGTGACGTCACACCTCCTACTACACGCCCGCTACAAAGTGCATGACTTGTTTTCATCAAAATATTTTTTTTGTTTCGGAAACTTATGATAATTAATCCTTCAGTTATTCTGACGTTCAGCTGAATCTGTTAAAAACATGAAAGATAACATAACAATAAGCTCAATTTTACAGATTTTTTTTTGCTGAAATTCAACATAAGCACATTTTTTTGTGTAATTTAAACTCTGTTCAGTGACTCTTTTTTTATATAAAAATCAATACATGTATTTGTCAATCCCTTCATGATTTTCCAGAACGTTCCTATATTGCTACACGGAGTATACTGAACGTGGGGAAAACCGTAACTACAGCCGCGATCTTTTCCCTTAGTACGAGTTGCAAAACTTTAGAAAAGTAAAGTTTACGGAAAATATTAAAGAGTGATTTCTCCCAAAATCTGCCGTTTTTGTTTCTTACACTTTATGGTCTTAGCAAAAGAGTTACAGTGATGAAGAAAATCAAGTTCAAACAAACAAAAACGGCAGATTTTGGGGGAAATCACTCTTTAATAATTGCCGTAAACTTTACATTACTCATGTTTTCCAACTCGTACTAAGGGTACTTGTAGCTCAACGTGAAGTTAGTAATTGTCAAAGGGCAATATTTTGATTTTGTTTAAAAAAATACCCCTTGACCTTTTATACGTAGATACTTAATCCCTTTGTAATGAACATACGAGTATTATGAATTTATAATATTCTTTACCATTCATCGTTATTATTATTCCAAAGAGATTAATTTGTTGGAAATGCAAAGATAATAATTATTATCATATTGTAGTATTTTACTATTGTCGTGTATGTTACTGTGCCTATAAAGTACGTTTTTATTAAAAAGTTAGAAAAGTATTAATTACGAAGATATTTTTTTTCTTTATTTTGCGATCACCCGGTGCATCAGTTGTTCTAATGCGAGGGTTGTCAAGTAGTTTGAAGTGGCAAATTGCCCTTCCCGTTATAAAACTTGTTACACCGAGTGCAGGCAGGGGCGGCCCAGCCCTAGCCCCGCCGGGAGATTCAATGCATAATAAATGTCAGCGGCTAACTGCGTTACATTCTAATATTCAATCACAGCTCAAGTAAACCATATGCAGCGGGAAATATTCATGAGCGTCTTTAAACTCATAATGGTGTTCGAGGCAATCTACGAGGAAGGTAACTGGAAAATCAACTACATTGATGTAATAAAATAGACTTGCTTAATAGAAGAAAAAGGAAGGTGTGAAAGAAGAACAAGGTGTATATACTAGACAGTTTTTCTCAACATATAAGAAAAAGAAGAGTTCGTATATTAGAAGAACAAAGTGGAGTTTAAAAGGTGTGTGCACTAGACAGATTTTCTCAACATATAAGAAAAAAAAAATCGTTTATTAGGGGAACAAAGTGGATTTAAAAAGGTGTGTACAATAGACAGTTTTTCTCAACATACCTCTAAGAAAAAGAAGAGTTCGTATATAAGAGGACTAAGAGGATTTTACAAGGTGTGTGTACTAGACAGTTTTGATTGAGGGTCGTTCTGTCACTCTGTAGTATTTTTTATACTATTTATTTTTATTAAGAATAAATCAAGAAGACTCCAGTGGGCCGGATAGCACGTGCAGAGGACTTCTGGAACTGTCTTGGATGGTGCCCCCTCCGGTGTTAGACCGTTTGGACGTCCCAAGATGCGATGGGCAGACAACGTCGAAGGCGACGCGACGCCGAAGTTCTGGAAGTGAGGTGACCATGCAAGAAAATAGCACAAGACAGAGAGTCCGGGAGGATTGTGGTGCTGGAGGCCCTTAGCCTTCAAGGCTACTGAGTAGAAGAAAGTAAAGTGAGTATTTATTTTTATTATACGTCATAGTATTGTTCTACAATGTTCCATGCTACGTATTCTTCAAGGATGCCGCGTGCATGCGCGCCATGTAAGTCATGTAGGTTTCGTTTTAAACAGATACATGACATTTAACATTTTCCACGTTGCCAACTTTTCACGGAGCCTCATTTTCTCGTTGTGGCGTGCTGTCGATGAACTGAATTTGCATAAAATACCGCTGCCTGGACACGAGCTGGCAACTTGCATACTAACGTGGTCACAGAACGTGTACACATATGAAGAAATACATGTTCTGAACTACGAACAATTTCTAAACGCGGTCTTTGGATTACCGGACAAACCATGGGAAAGCTTTCATACATCTCCATACACCACTGCCTTCCATGAAAACTGGGCAGAAAGGTGGCAAAATGCGTCAAGTGGTAAAGCTTCCAAAATGATGAACTGTACGAAAAAATTAAGAAAAGAAAGTGAGGGAACTGGAAAAGGTATGTGTGGATATTAAAAGAAGAGAAGACTTTTTGCAAAAGCATGGCAAAAAACTAATTTTACACTTTAAATCTAACTAAGATCAATTTGCTATCCTTTTCTTAAGTAGGTAATGTCATAGTTCCAAAATCTAGGCTCATGTACTACAATAGCAATCAATATCTAACCAGATAAAAGGCAGCCACTTTGTTACGAAATTTTATATAACACAAAGGTGACGAAGAATAGAGTGTAGTGATGCGCGAATGGATAGAATTGTCAGGCGCCTGATTGGCCGGCGCGGCGCGGCGTAGGTACTCGAACGCGCATGCCTACATACTTTCCGAAAATAGCCGAGGTCTTTCCGGCTCTTACGAGCGTTGCTTCGCTCCTCAGTCTCGTGCAAAACATCAAAAAGTTCCACACCTCCATCAAAAGCCATGGGGTTCTCTACATTTAGAGACATAATTCGTCTCACGTACTGCAGTTTCCTGCAGAATATTATGTGTGTAAGTAAATTCAAAAAGTATCTAAGAACAAAAATGGCGTGTTTTTTCACAGATGTGAGTACAGAATAGTTGTCACGAGTATAAGTCCCCCTGTGAGAGTTATGGCGGGCATTCTCCCACTGAAAGCCTGCTTCTCGATTGTTCCACGGAAATCGTTTCCCGCTTTTTATCACGGTGCCGCTATAATAACACGGAGAGGCGGTTTTTCTTGTAAGATTTATGCTCCAAACTCAAATCAGCGAGTTTAAGTAAATACAAAACCTAAAGTTCAGCTTTGTTATGCTAATAAATTAAAACTAAATTATGCAATATTTAATTTTGAAAAAAATATATATATATTGTCCGATTTGGTCATAAATTTAAAGGATTTAAAAGCTTATTCGGGCGATACAAAACTTACGTTCAAAACTAATAGATATCGGTTCTGTAAAGGGTGATAAACATGGTGTTTTCTTCTTTTTAGGTTAAAAATACCTGCAAGACTTACTCAGCCTTTACAAGTAACTTGCTTCATCAAGATGATTCATATCTTGATTCTTATTTTCAAGATTAAATGCATTTTCCACCATTGTGTTTTCCGTTGACTTATAGGTTGGTATGAGGCTGACCACCCATACTGTAAAAAATGGTTTACTTTGCCAATGTCACCCCTGTTTCAGGGAAGGTCGGCAAAAGTTGTGGGGCTTATGTTCATTTGAGGTTTGGATTTTATTTGTAAGTACACATTCAGCATTTGTAAGCGCGAACTACACTTGTTGGTTTGTGGGCATACATCTGAGAGCTTTAAATGAATATATCCTTGCAACTTAGATTATAGATTATAGTGTTGTCTACCTTGTGGGTACTTTTTCCTATCTGGGATGTTAACGCCTGAGGTTAAATGTATTGCATCGTTTATGACAAAGTTGCAATTTTTAATACAAGTTGGTAAGAGAAAGAAAAATCTGACTAGCATTCTAAGGGCTATTTTCAACATTGTGACTAAAGACATGGTAAGTTGGAAAATTATCTTCATCGTAAGAATTAATCACACCATATGCTGTGCTTGTTCTTTACATGATACTTCCTGAAAGTGAAATACAAAGTAAAGTTAATGTAAGTTTTAGAGATGGTGACTTAAAATAAAAATATGTTTTTCACTAGGTGCGTACATTCCATACTGGCACATGTAGGCACCTTTAATAAGGTATACAACGTGTGTTAAAAAATACACTTAACCTTGAAAGTAAGATTTTTAAAAAAAATTAACATTTGAAGTTTTTAGATATATTATTAAGGCTGAGTAGGCACCTTGCTGGTTCTATGGTTTGGGATCGAATAAAATACCAAAACGAGAAATCACGTCTGGCACCCATTTCGGGGTTGTTCGAACCTTGGATCTCTGGTTTTGATAGCAGACATTCCACCACATGAGCTGTCGGCTGGCTAGCAAACTGGCTAGTTCGTAGAATATTAGGTCAGTGTGAGGCTGACCCCCATGCTGTAAAAACTTCGGTCGTTTTTGCTAATGCTACCCGTGTATTTTAAGGAAAGGCGGTAGGAGTTTGGAGGTTCATTTGAGGTTTGGCTTATTTCAGTACACATACAGCTTGTGTAAACGCAAACTTACATCAAATATGAGTCTATATCTTCTCAACTTATATTACATACAACTAGCTAAAAAAAGGTTTACTTAGCAACATTATATCGCGACGTTAGTTTCATTTTGTGCAGCATGCTCTAAATATATTACCCTGTCATGTTTTTCTTTTAATCTGGAGATTTTCTACTCAATCTTTTAGCTCAGCCTAATATTAGCTTTAGGTGAAACAACCCGCTGTACGGCCTGGCTGGCTGTAATTAGCAGAGTTCTGCATACTAATTTCAATAAGCTACCTGTGACTGTGGCTGCTTTACCCCTCGCGGCCTCAGCATGTCGCAGAGGTAATGCTACGTTATGGCAAATTGCTAATCACCTTCAACACTTGCCACGCTACGCAAATAATCTCTAATTAAACCACTGTACCTGCATCAAGAAAGTTGGACAAATGAATAGTTGTTTTTAACCGTCAGTTTTCTAATCGTTTGTCTGTGTACCTTTCCAGATCATGAAAGTTTTCTAATCGTTTGTCTGTGTACTTATTCAGATCATGAAAGTTTTCTAATCCATTATATTTGTAACTTTCCAGATCATTAATGCTTTCTAATCGTTTGTATGTGTACCTTTCCAGATCATGAAAGTTTTCTAATCGTTTGTCTGTGTACTTATTTAGATCATGAAAGTTTTCTAATCCTATATATTTGTACCTTTCCAGATCATTAATGCTTTCTAATCGTTTGTATGTGTACCTTTTCAGATCATGAAAGTTTTCTAATCCTTTATATTTGTACCTTTCCAGATCATCAAAGTTCTAATCGTTTGTCTGTGTACCTTTTCAGATCATGAAATTTTTTAATCGCTTGTCTGTGTACCTTTTCAGATCATGAATGTTTTCCAATTTTTTATCTGCGTACTTATTCAGATCATGAAAGTTTTCCAATCCTTTATATTTGTACTTTTCCAGATCATTAATGCTTTCTAATCGTTTGTCTGTGTACCTTTCCAGATCATTAAAGTCTTCCGATTGTTAGTAAATAATCGAAAAGAATCTGACTAACAATACTGTAAAAATTAGTTCACTTTATCAATGTCACCACTGTTTCAAGGAAGGTCGGCAAAAGTTTCAGGACTTATGTTCATTTGATATTTGGGTTTTTATGATTTTTATTTTATTTGGGTAGTCCGGTCGATAGCTCAGTTGGTTGAGTGCTTGCATTCCATGCCATGAGCTCGGGTTCGAATCCCATCGAGGGTGTCAGAAATGATTTCCCGTTTCGGTGTTTATTTCAAACCCCATTATAAAATACCGTCAAGGTTTACTCAGCCTCCACAAGAAATGAGTACCAGCCCCCTCGGGAGCTGGGAAACCCAACACTTCACTGAAGTGGTTGGCGTAAGGCCGGCCCCCTTACCTGTAAAAATAAATAGGTTCAACTCGCCACATGTGACCCCTTCGGGGATAACGCGGAAAGAAGTTGCACTATATGTGTAGCTTAGTTGCGTTGCGTATGATGATGATGATGGATGATTTATTTCCTGCGGCGCCATTAAATGGTCCGTAACCATCTTAAGGGTACCATAAGATGTAAGTTCACATGCGGCATGTGTCAGCGCAAACTTATACATGTATGCTTCTTATCTTAAATCTTAAATGCTAAAATATCTTTGAAACTTTACGCACAGTGTTTCTGTAAATCACACCGCAAGCGCTCTTTACAAGGTTTTTCGTCACCGTAGACAGCGACAGTACCTACTCGCCAACGCCTTACGCCAACCACTTCAAGTGAAGTGAGATTCCGCTGATCCTAACGGTTGGTTCTCATTTCTTGTAGGTAAAGGCTGAGCTTGCCGAAACGGAATCATTGCTTTCAGTCCTCTGGCTTTAAACGCTTTAAACTATCAACCTGACATGAAAAAAGTCAAAGTTTATTTAGCAACAATATTGTATGGTCACGAATGGTCACGAACATATACGCTGAAAAGTTGCATGTGCAATATCATGAAGTTTTTTCAACGCTGAAATCTGTTTTTTCACCACTTTGACTGTCTAAAACAATTATCTACAATTCGTTACTTCAACAACCCTGGCAGCTTTCCATGCGGGTGATTTTATCCCTTTAAAACGTCACAGCTTAAAACCAGTTTTGTGATTGAAAATATTTGTAAATCAGGTAAAAACAAACTAAGCACCGCATTTTCCAAGGTTTTTTTTTCATAAAAATAATACGTACCTACAGCGGAAGCGTGATAGTAAAAATATGATACAGAGGAAATGTGGAAAGAGAAAGAGGAATAATAAGACTGAGAGAAGTAAAGCTTGATTAAATTGATATAATTGAGAAAGCCAGTGTAGTTTTTTTAACAGCGTAGTGATGTGAGCGAATTTGGACATCCCGAATATGAGTCTTGCTGCCAAATTCGACACAGATTGAAAGCGGTTGTATTACTTCTTCGACGAATGTGTGATGAATGTGTGAAGCGTGATAGTAAAAATAGGTGTTATCTAATGGCTACATCAAGTAGTTTATTAATAAATAGTCTAAAAAGGAGCGGTCCAAGGTTGGACCCTTGGCTAACTACAGAACAGTGATGGATATATGAATGAAGTGAAAGCGGTAGCGAGGATAGGAAGAAATTTAAGCAGCTCTGCAGCGACTTTGCTCTTCTCACTTTATCAATATTCAACTAGCGGTGGCCAAATCCTTTTCAGAATTGCCTCTATGTTTTCCTGTCCTTGCACTTAAAATTGACAAAATGTTTGCTTGCTGTTTTATACCCATGTATTGCAAACATCTTAAATGAATGGTTATTCTTCTTCTTCTTACGTTGCCACTTCTAACGAAGATCGGCAATCATCATGGCTATTTTCACCTTGGATGCTGCGGCTCGAAATAAGGACTTGGTCCTTTTGTTTAACCATTGTCACAGGTTTTTCAGCCATGATGTCCTTCGGCGTCCTTGAGTTCTTCTTCCCTCAATCTTTCCTTGCATGATAAGATGGAAAAGGCGGTATTTTTCATTCCTGAAACATTATTTTATATGGTTGTATAATAACTTATTTAATATTCTCTATAATGCGTTCGTTTCAGTTTATTTCAAATTTAAATAAAATATTATTCATCTAACACATTACATGACATGTGATGATTTAATTGCTGCAAGAATTTATGTACCGGCTCCCCCATATAATTGTGTACCTAATCTTCATGTTAAAACATTGCGTGAAACTCATTTTATTTAAAGTATTAAAATATGTTTATACTTTAACATTTTACAGGTAGCATTTCTGCATATATTTCACCATGAACTAGGCGTGCATACATATTATAAACGCCTCTCACGTAAACTACCGTATCTGCAAAAACTGTATGTTGGAAAACATCCATCAGAATCTTAAAATACAAATGTCCATTTTGTATAATAGCATTCGAATTGAGAAGTTATTTAAAAAATTAGACCGAGAAGATTTTTTTCAACATCTCAGAAAAAAAAAACTTGCTGAAAAAAAAAAGATGCTGTGACTGTACTCTGTCGCCATTCCGCTAGTGGTGGCTTGAGTTTTCATTTCTTCGATGTGTTAACTACATACTTCTTTCGATTCATTCAATTTTCACATTCACACTTCACACATTCATCACATATTCGTCGAAGAAGTAGTTTTCAACCGCTTTCAATCTGTGTCGAATTTGGCAGCAAGACTCATATTCGTGATGTTCAAATTCGCTCACATCACTACGCTGTTAAAAAAACTACACTGGCTTTCCCAATTATATCAATTTAATCAAGCTATACTTCTCTCAGTCTTATTATTCTTCTTTCTCTTCACACATTTCCTCTGTATCACGCAGCTTGTTAGTTCTTTTAACATACTTGTCGTCAAAATACCTGATCAAAATAAAAATATACTCCAATATGATACCTTATGCGAACTGTTTTTATACTTACCTTTGTATTCACAATGTACCAAATGAATTCAAATGCACCGTTTTTTGTATTTTAAGAACGCCAGGACTTGCAGAAAATGCTCCTAACGAAACTCCGCGAGCTAGAATTCTTCCAATTTGCATATAAAGCTAATTTTCATTTATTTTTTCAGCGTCCCCGAGGTCAGTTGCATTTCTGCAACGCAAAAAACATTCATAATTTAATGTTTGCTGAGAAATCGTGCATATCACGACATTTTGTTTTACATTATTCCCACATTTCGACAAAGCACGCTTAGAGCCCGTTCACACCATTACCTACAAAATATTGTTCTTATTTTCGGGCTCGATTTAATAAAAACTTCAGTTAATTTTGCAAAAATTATTTGAAGAAACGGTTCGCATTCAGAGTTACGTACTTTTGCACCACGATCGCTTGACAACTCATTAGGCCGACGGCTCAGATACAAGTCTAACGCTACATACAGCTATGGCACTTTTTATAGTAGGCAAAAGGATGGTTCTTCTGGATGAACTGGATTTCACCAGAATATTATATTTAGAATATTCTAGCACATGTAATTGTAACTCTGTCACCATTCCGCTAGGGGTGGCCAGAGCCTCTTCAGAGTTGCCTCCTTTTTTTTCCTATCCTGACGTACCTCTTTCAATTCATTCAAATCCATCACCTTTTTCATGCATTTTCTTCTTTTACGCTCACTTTGTTTATCCCATTCATTCACAATCTCCTTAATCTGATCAGTCCATAGTTTTCTCGGTCGGCAAATACTCACAAAATATCGAACAAATACAATTACAAGTATTTAAGCACATTCCCAGACCTACACAGACACACTCACACCAACTCACACGGACACACAATTCCACATTCGTAAGAATAGATTTGCAAGAAATTTTACTAAAAAACAGGTTGGTAGCTCGGTTGGAAGAGTGCTTGCATTCCATGCCGTGAGCTCGGGTTTGAATCCCACCGAGGATGTCAGAAATGATTTCCCGTTTTGGTACTCATTTCATACATTTCACTCACTCACTTCACAAGAAATGACTACCAGCCCCCTCAAAAGCTGGGAAACCCCCACTTCAATTGATGTGGTTAGCGTTAAGGCCGGCCTATCCTGTAAAATGAAATATGTTCCACTCACACGAAGTTACACGGTATGTATAGCTTAGTTGCAAAATAAATGGTTATTGTCAGCTGACATTATTTGCCTTTCTACTTGCCACTCGCCACTAAACGCTCACCATGTCCTCGTGTGTAGGGTCTTTCAGCTGTTTTCACTTAGCCATTTAATTCGACTCTAGCGAGCGCTTGCATTTTTTTAATTGCCGGACTTTTCGTTTTATCGGCTGTGTGTGCCTACCATTAACCTATGATATCTGGGGACTAAAAATTATCTTAACGAAAATAGACATTATAATATGTCTCTTTCAACTTACGAAAATGGTCCTCAGTAAGAAAGAGAACAAAGACCTTCACTACTGTGTCATTAAGTTGTGTACAAAAAACTTAGATGAAACTAAGAAATATTTCCAGAATGTTGGCAGCATGGATATTCATTCCTGCGCGAACATTGTGCGCACGCGTTATAAATCTTTTGATCGGTATTTTGGTCAATTTTTAAACGTAAAAGGCATTGTGACATGTGTAATTATCGGGTGTCAAAAAAACATTATGGAAAATGCAAGAAAATAGAGGATTTCACATGTAAGAACATGATTTTGAAATTGCTATTTTTACAGGGCTGGAGACAACTCGTCTTCTTAGTGCTTTTTTGGCTTATGTCCATCAGAGGTAATTTCATATGAGCAATGTTTGTATGTTACCTACTGTACCAATATGTCTTATGAAAACTGGAAATTTATTTGAAAAATATTTAAAACCACTTTCAGATTATCGTTTTTTTCTTAGCACAAATTGTGTAGAATGTGATTCTTAAGACCGTCAGCTTTTTATCAAATGGTGGATAAGTCAAACAAGCACTGAGGGGACGAACTGTGCTTTAAAGTATGTATCAATGTCGATAGCTAGCAGTGGCGAAGGGTGCCATACAAACCGGTTCCCATCGGCTTCCCTTTTAAAATGAGCCAACAAAGTAGGCATAAAGTAAAAAAAAACATTTAAAACCAAAGAAACAATACGTATTTTCCCCCCATTGAAACCATGCAGTCTACTTTATTATCATTTTTGCTTCATTTTAAAAGGGAAATCGAGTTGTATGGCACCCTTCGCCACTGATAGCTAGCTTCTACTCCTCTATGTTATAACTAAATGCGCTGCACCGTACCGTGTGCGGTTCACGCATAAATTACCGCGTATAGAGCAATCACGCTTGCGTGTCGAGCTTTTCCCGCCGGAATGCTGGCGACATCCGCGTGAAGTGAGCTGCGTTTCAAATCATTCATTCCACTGCTGCCAATAGTAAAAAGATAAACGTGTTTTTTTTGTTTTTTCACGATGGTAGTGCTATGATTTTAATTGGGTTCTTTTAATCAAACTGCGATTTATTTTTCAAGATTTATTTTACACAATGTCGGTTTACAATGTACCTACTGATTTCTATAACTTGCTTATCGACTTCACGGCTCAATGTTTCAATCGACCTGGTCTCTCACACAATTGAGGTCCAAATATATAGCGTCTAAACGGACGCCTCCCGTATATTTCGGACCCTTCTATAGTGAGTCTCTCCACTTACCTTTGTATTGTTCCATTCTATTCTAGTTGCACGTACCAACAACTACGTGCCTGGGCACATGTACACATTCAAACTCACAGTAGACTATACTAGAGGCGGGCACACACACACACACACATAAGCAAGCCACGCAATCGGGGTCATTAGTTCGTAACAGTTGTAGTATCAACGAAATTCACTTCGGCTATCTTAGGTCTATAACAAGAAATACCTTTTTTTTCTTTTTTTGTTATAAATTTTACTATAAATAGATTTGTTTCCATGCCCTAAAACAGGTATTAACGTTATCAATTAATATTTCATTGTTTATTATTTTTAATGAATTATTAATTAATAACTACCCAGTGAGAATTCGTCTCCCCAGTGCTCGTTTGGCTTATCTACCATTTGATTCAAAGATGACCTATAGAATTGTCGTAAGAATCACATTTAACACAACCTGACCTAAGAAAAAAACGTTAAACACGATAATGTGAGAGTGTTTCTTTTTATATTTTCATAATTAATTTCTAGTATTCATAATATAAGCAGCTAGGTCCAGTACACATACTCGTGCAAGCATTGCTCATGTGAAAATACCTCACAGGAACATAAACTTGGCCACTCCTGCCCCTTTTTCTGAAACCGCAGTGGGATTGGCAAAAGTGAACCAAGGTTTCACAGCATGGGGGTGCACCTCGTACAAACCTGTTAAATATAAATAAGAATAAATATAGCATTATTGTCATAGTCCACAGCCTTCCGGATCCGTTGTTAACTTGATTAGAGAGTCAGTGTAGCCTGCTTCAATCTGAAACTAATTAAATCTGCTTCAGTTGAATGGGACTAACTACGCCCTTTCACAAAAACACCGGGACACGAAGTCACAGCGCTGGATTCTGTTTGTGAGATCATAATTCAATTAAAATGCAATGAAATTTGCTGGCGCTATATACGAGCGGTTTATGGCGATGTGATCTAGAGTATGATTCACTGAGACATCGCTGCTATGGACCTGGGTTCTTAGATCCTACAGATCGTCATCATTAGGTGCTGACTCGACAGCTCCTACTAGGTCCCGGCACATCTGATTAACCGCTGCCTGTCCAATGCCTTCTTCCTCCGGTACCATACTCCCACTGCACAACAGTTTACCACCACTCCGTACAGACATTTTATTTTGGGTCTTCCCACTGTGTTGACCTTCTTTGATTCAGCTCTTCTACTAAGCTACACACATAGGCTAACTTCTTGCCACGTTTTTCCCCGAAGGGTTCGCATGGTTTCCCTGCTCCTATGGGTTTCCACCACCTTCCTTTATTTCCTTAGAACTTCTAACTTGTAGCGATAAGCACTAGACTACGGACCGGTAAGCTTTAGTGTATTTTCAAACTGCCTACATATCATTGTATCTAAATCTAAATCTAAGCTGCAAAGATATGTATCATTTGAGATTCATATTAAATGCATTCCCACAAGCAGACATGCATAATTTCGCGCTTACACATGCCGCATGTGGACCTACAATATAAAAAACCTAATCTCAAATGAACATAAGCCCTGCAACTCTTGCCGACCTTCCCTGAAGCAGGGGTGACATTGGCAAAGTGAACCATTTTTTACAGTATGGGTGGTCAGCCGCATACCAACCTATCAGTCAAGGAATAAATTCAGTCAAAAATAAATTGTATAAAAGTTATAAACTCTCTGTCCTGTCTCTAGCCCGGTAAAGTGCCATCACATTTTTTTCCTACACAATTTGCCGAGTCTAATGATGAATAAATAAATAAATATCATGAACAAAATTTAACCTTACTCCTTTAAAAAAAAACTCGTGGATTAAGTAGGTATTTACTTTATCTACCTTGGAGTTATCTTTTCTGTGACGGAGTCCATCAGGCTTTCGGTAGAGGATCCGCTCCATCAAAATAAGAGCACAGCTTCCACATAATGCAAGCATTTTGTCTCGGCATGAATAAATCATATCAAATAACTATCAGGGGATTCGGGGATTTTTCCATCGTTCGACTGGCAACACTACAGAGAGATTTGCGCACGGCGGGAAAACCAAACGGAAAGCGAAACATTTTTTAAAAAAAGAACACCTAATTTTTTTAAATTTTAAATCCACCAAGGGTGACTGAAATGATTTCCCATTTCACAGTTTATTTCAAACTCAAAAGTTATTTTAAAATATATTGATCCCTTCGGAGACGACGCAGTAATAAGTTACACTGTATGCGCAGTTAAGTTACATTTTTTTATAGCTGCTTCTTCTTATAATGCCACTTTTATCATCAGCATCATCATGGCTAATTGAGCTTTAGATGGTGCAGCTCTAAATAGGGATTTCAGATTTTATTCAAGCGTTGTTAAAAGTTTGACTAATATAAATGTTTTTAGGTTTTCACGGCCGGCTTCAGATGCTTGATATTGTTCTTTCAGTTTTTGACTGTGGTCTATTATGTTCTTTTTTCTTGTTTCTCTTCTTACGCTGCGTTTTTCGGTGTATAACTTCTTCGGAGCCTCTTCGGGGAACTTTCACACGGGGTCGGGTTGTACGGCAATCCCATCCGAAACCATAGACAAACCAGACAGTATTCGTTCTTTGTGAAACGGGCGTTTGTCTTTGCCATATCCGTTTTTTTGTATTTTTTGTATTTTTCTACAATTCGATTTACTTATGTTCTTTTATAGGGAAGATAAGTTTGCATAATTATTTTCTAAGTAAAATGCAAAGAAGTATTATTTTTGTAACCAACTCGCCTGCTGTTCCACTTGGGTCGCCTGTTCGGGGATTTGAGTATTTGTACGCCGGGAAATCCCCGAGCTTGTAATGTGCAGAGATTTAGCTGGATGGCGTATGGAAACCCAGGTGGGGGAGAAGTGGAGGAGGTATGCTCAGAAAAGTGCGGGTGGATCAGCAAGAGCGCTGCCATCGCCGACTCCGAAAAATGGACCTATGCTGAGGAAAAATTGTAAGTTTTATGTACATAAACAGACCTACATTTTTTCTTGAGATTAGTTTACAGTGCGCTATTAGACTTTAGGTTATTCAGACTGCTATAATCAATGCTCACTACTTTTTATTTCTTTAACAAAATACTTTTTGAATTGTAGAAATTCAGATAAATTCACGTTGAGCTATCAAAAGTGACGTTTTTAAGATGGCGGCGTTAGTTCTGATTTCCGCCACGTTCATTTCAAGCTTACACGAACTACTATTATTAGTACTCGTATATCAAAAACTTTTAGTAATATCCTACGAAGTTCCTATAAATATCACAAAGTACTTCTATTAGTAGGTACATACATCAAGTACTTTTAAAAGTACAGGAAGTTCTTTAACATAAGGTACTTACATATATCAGAATACCAATTACTTTTAGTAGCATACGAAGTTGGGAGTTGTCTTTGATCCCGGACTGAATTTCTCAGACCATATGACGCGATTGGCGATCGAATGCTATAGGCTTCTGGGTTTTGTTATTAGACTCTGTAAACAGTTTACAGAGCCCAGGGCGATGGCGGATGTCTTCAGCTGCGTCGTTCGATATAAATTAGAGTACGCTGTTGAGGTGTGGACACCTCACCAGCGGAAGTACATTAATATGTTAGAACAGCTCCAGAAGAAGTTCCTGAGGTACCTCCTCATGAGAACGCAGGGAAACTACCCTCAGTTCATGCACCATGAAACATACAGTGCACCCTCCCAGCTTGTTGAAGCTGCACAAAAAAAAAAAAAGTTATTTTACATCAGGTACTGATAAATAATAGTGCATCAAGTACTTTTGGTAGTATTCTAAGTTCTTGTAAAAGTACACAGTGTACCTACTTTAACTTCTAGCAGTACACAAGTACGCAGTAGGCGCACACACGCTGTTCCCTTGAGGTATCGAGTGGGATTCAAAAGCCTCCAATACAAGCAGGCCATACAAATCATTCATATTATGAAACCATCCGCCTTTCATGTGACAGGATTTCTGCGGGACTTTTGATGTCTTGTGTAACTAAAGAACTCCCGCACAATGCCCGGTAATCCTGTAAGATATTTTTAATGTTACTATCTACCAGAGCTGCACACGCCGCAAGTAAATAAATACATTTAAAAAAATCTCAAATAAATACTGTGTTACTTGTTTTTCCAATTTTCGGCGCTGACTTTGCTGAATTCTTGTTTTGGCATAAGTGTAACTGTAACTTAGTTTGTATCTAAGTAATGAAATTATTGTATCGACACAACTGTAACTGTAACTCTGTCGCCATTCCGCTAGCCGTGGCCAGGGCCTCTGCAGATTTACCTCATTTTTTTCCTTTCCTTGCATACCACTTTCAATTCATTCATACCCATCACCTTTTCATACATTTCCTTCTCCAAAATTCGCTTTGTACCCCATTCTTTCACAATTTCACTAATCTAATCCAGCCATACTTTTCTCGGTCTTCCCTTTCCTCTTACTTACTTTAAATTCGGGAGTCATTATTCCTTATAGGTAAAAGTTTATAAATAAATTTCAGGATGATTATTTGGTTATCGCTGTTTATGTTTTAATCACACCTCAAGATTCTTCTGCACACTAATTTTGCTGAAGCTTTGTGATCAATTTTTCAGTAATGCAGATGAATTTTTCAACCCAACTTTCTACTGATGTACATCTAGAGACGAGCCAAATGGACCTTTCTGGTAGGACAAGTACGTCTTTATACAGAACGAATTTTGCGTACGAGTTGGCACAAAGCTGCCATAGACAGTCAGTAGATTAAAGTATTGTTAAAATTGTTGAACGGGTAAATCTTTTTTATTTTTTTATTTTAGTTGTTTCTTTTTATTTTTGGTTTGATATCTAAAAAAATCTAGATACTTTGAATGTGTTTTACAGCTCTGTGGGTGGGTAGATACTTCTAGAATCTGTGGAGGAGTTCTCTAAGCCCGGTGGTTATTCAGGAAAGCATAATATGGTTACTGAGGTAGACATGATGGGGTTATTTAGATTATAAAGGCATTCGAATACTATCAATGGGATATATATTTTGTATCAAGGGTAGAATTTTTTGTATAAAAATAAAATACTGGAGCATGAATACTGGGTTCCTCAATAAGATTAATAATTATGTTAAAAAAATCAATAAAATTATTATTATCAATTCAGTCTGTAGACCGGTCCGTAGCTCAGTGGTAACACTGCGGACTCTGAATGGGAAGGTTGTGGGTTCGATTCCCGGCGGAGCACAAAAAATATACCATTTATATTTTCAACTTTGCTCTTTGCCGGGTTGAAAAATTCATAAAACCTTTACCAATGACCGGTCACCAAAGGTCCATCCAGCCTTACAGCAACTGGGTCTTGCTTGAGATTGGCGCTTTGTAGCGACGACGATCAAGCTCGTAAAAAGGTCGATAGCTCAATTGGTAGAATGCTTGCATTTCATGCCGAGAGCAAGGTTTCGATCTCAAAGGTTTACTCAGCCTTCACAAGAAATGAGAACCAGCCCCCCCCGAGAGCTGGGAAACCCCCACTGCAACTGAAAGTGGTTGGTGTGAGGCCGGCCCCCTTACCTGTAAAAATAAATAGGTCCCGAAGCGCCACATGCGACCCCTTCGGGGATAACGCAGGCAAGAAGTTACACTAAAGAGTTACAGTCTGAGGGAGAGACAGTCGACAGAGAAAGTGAATCTTCTGTTTTGTTCTGAACGCAATGAACAACCAATTTTTGCCTTGCAAAAAAGTTGTATTTTTATATTTTTTTATCTTCATAAATAATGTTTGTAAAAATAATAAAATGACGTTCGTTAGTAACCGCATCACTCGAGAACGGCTGAAAAAAAGTCTGTTTTTAATATTTAAATAATATAGGAAAGAATTTTTCGGTGTTATGGCCGTGTGGGTCAAGTCAATTGTTCGACTAGCGTATTTGGAACAAAATAACGTTGGTTCGAATCACGTCTTGCTCATTTAACCATAACTTCGACAATGGTTTAACAGATGCCGATGCATGCACACAAGCTTCTGCTTTCGCATGAAGACAACTGGCCAGGCAAAATAGGTTAGTGAATTGCATTCCTCTTCACAAATCTTTTTTTTTTAATAAATAAAATGATAGATACCTAAAGTTGGAATATTATCACGATAGATTTCCAAATCCGTTAATCTCAACGTCTGGGAATTGAGTGTAAAACTTTAACTAGCTTCATAATCAATATGAATTATTGTCGTCGAGATAGATCGTGTGAAGTTTGATATGGATCGATATAATTTTTTTTATTTTAAAAATCCTATAAAATGTATGGAAAGAATTCTTTCACAAACCGGTCATTATCAAATTCATCGAATTTGACAGGACGACGTCTTACGGGTCAACTTTTTAATTAACCAATACCTAAGCTACGCTATCTGCCATGGGGATAAAATAAAAATAAAACATTTGTAATGGTTTAATGAATGATAAAAACCATAAATATCCACACATACGCGAGAATTAAAGCTTAGAAAGAGATAAACACACTTGCAAAATAATAAAAATCATAGAGGTACAAATAAATGTGCATTAAATAGAGTGATGTCACTTTGGGCCCTTGCACTGCATGTGTATTTAGTAGGTGGGTGTACACTGCACACTGTACACACACTCAGTGGTTGTTTAATGAGCTCTACGGGGGGATTGGTTTTGGGGTGTCAGCCCGCGCGTGGGAACTCTCTCCGCCAGCGCGCCATACGGAGATATTCCGGTTGGCGGGAAAGCGACGCCCAGGGCGACGCCATTTTTGTGACACTTGCAACGCCAGGGCTGAGAAATAAAAACAAAAAAACATATTTTTTTATTTCATCACACTTCTCTAATAAATAATTAAAGAAAGAAATCAAAAGTAACAACTGCAATTCATTAAAGATCTTGGGTATGAGTGGTAAAAATAACCTGTCTTCAGAGATACAAGCCTGACTTAATTTCGTTAGATACGCATGCTTTTTTCGGACTCAAAAGGCTATTCTGTTCAAAAAATGCTATTTTCTATCGTTGTATATAATTCATGACATATATATTTTCATTGTTCGGCCAGTTGTATTTTATGGATGTAAAACCTGGACTCTGGATTATGCCTGACTATATGGATCTAAATCTAAATCTAAGCTGCAAAGATATGTATCATTTGAGATTCATATTAAATGCATTCCCACAAGCAGACATGCATAATTTCGCGCTCACACATGTTGCATGTGGACCTACAATATAAAAAACCCAATCTCAAATGAACATAAGCCCTGCAACTCTTGCCGACCTTCCCTGAAGCAGGGGTGACATTGGCAAAGTGAACCATTTTTTACAGTATGGGTGGATGATAACCTATTAAAAGTTACAAAACAACCAACTTCAACATCCCCAACAACCCCACTTGAACAAAGTGGTTGACGTGAGGCTGGACCCCTTACCTGTCAAAATACAAAGGTCTCAAATCGCCACGAGTGACTCCTTCGGGGTAACGCAGGCAAGATGTTACACTGCATGTGTAGCTTAGTTGCGTACCAAACAAATAATAGAACAAAAAGTTTAAAACTGAAAATAGCGTGGTTGCCGTCGGTAAATAGGAAAACGGAGTATTTTTACACCAAATGTTCAAGCCTCGCCCTCTTTGTTCGAAGAAGTCCCTAACGGCTTAATTACGAAACGTAAGCAAGAGAAAAATAAAGACTACAGGGGAAGAACAAGGAATGTCAGTTGAAGAACATTATGAGTAAATAAAAATTTGAAATTAGAAATCATGGTTATTGCCTGTCACAAAGATCCGAAAATACCGCCATAAACTGTGATAGGGACTGTTGTTTCATTACAAATTTTGCAGCGCTTTAGATACACATAGATGTCACTAGATTTTACTTATTTTCTTATTTTTGCCGACATTCCTTATTTTCCCTTGTAGTCAAATAAGAAAAAGGCAAGTATCTTATTTTTTTGGCAACCCTGTTTGTATGGTATAGCACAAGCCCCTCCATACAACAGTATTTATTTAGATTTAAAATAAGCAGTGCAGTAACTGGCAGGGTGACTGCCTTGCAATAGACACAGCCGAGTGTCTGCCCTATGGGAATTTTACTGATTATCAAAACATATCGCATGCGCACCCCACGCTAGGGTGTGCTATTCAATTTGTCATACTTGATAAAATGTAAAAAAAAATGATATGAAATTGATGGAGCATTATTGAGTAGCTTCCCTTTTTGTTCGACACAGAAAATATAGATTTATTTATAAAAATCTTCCGTAAATTACATTTTGATTTTTTTATGGATTCATTATAATCTAGTTTAATTTAGTTTTTTTATCATATTTGTACACAGGTATTTTTTATGTATTTATTAATAGGTTTTTCATTTTTATTAGTAGACATTTTAAAAATACTATTTTTTAATGTTTTTTTTGCACTGCTTGAAAAGTACACAACTGCCATCAATGGGGTTGAACACTTAATAGCATATAATCAAGGGTGGTCTATAATCTATAATCTAAGTTGTAAAGATATGTAACATTTAAGATTCACATTTAATGCACTCCCATAAGCAGACACGTATAAGTTAGCGCTTACAAATGCGCATATGTACTTACAATATAAAAAGCCAATCTCAAATGAACATAAGCCCTGAAACTCTTACCGATCTTCATGGGTGACATTGACAAAGTGAAGCTTTTTTACAGTTTGGATAGTCAGTCTTTTACTAACCGGTTTGATCGGTAAATTTGACAAATTTATAATGAATAATGCAAGATATTATCGCACGTGTAGTCGAAACACAAAATGGAGAAAGCAAGAAAACACAGTACATTTCACATGTAAGAATATGTTTTGTACGACTACACCACTGCTGTGTTTTGACAAGACTGGGAACACCCATACAGTGTATCAATCCCGTAAGTGAGGTTCTACTCAGGGGCGTGCATCCCCTATAAGCACATGCGCCTAATAGGTAGGCAATATATGGTTAAAAAAAAACCGTTTAAGCTTGATGTTCAGAGCTACAATTAAAAATTTAAGTTCGATGGAGCCATCCTTAGCACTTCAGTCAATTTCAGATGCGGTTATTTTAAAGGAATGGGAACTAGAACATGTAGAACTAGATGGCGAAAGCATTGAAAGATGCACTAGTTACAGATACCTGGGATGTGAGGTCAACAAAAAGTGGGGCATGTGTCAAGAAGTCAGAAGAAGACCAGAGCAAGCCTGTTAGTAGCCTAAAGTACTGTTGTGCCGAAATTTGAGCCTTGAACTTCGGAAGCGCATAGTGAGGTGCTATGTCTTCCCAATCGCTCTATATGATATGGAGGGATGGACACTCACGCAGGCACTGGAGAGACGAATTGAATCGTTCGAGATGTGTCTATACCGAAAAATGCTTCGGATCTCTTGGCGTGATCGAGTCACCAATGAAGAAGTCCTCCAACGAATGCGCACTACAAATAAGCTCCTGCCTATCATTAAGCAGATAAAGCTTATGTTCTTTGGTCACATAATGAGAAATGAGAAGTAAGTACCGTCTCCTTCATCTTATCATACAGGGTAAGATTGAGGGGAGAAGATCTCAGGGACGCCGAAGGACATCTTGTCTAAAAAACCTACGACAGTGGTTCGGTAGAAGCACCGAGTCCCTGTTTCGAGCCGCAGCATCTGAAGTCAAAATAACCATGATGATCACCCATCTTCGATAGAAGTGGCGCAAAAAGAAGAAGAAGAAAGGAATGGGAGAAAATATGTATTCTGAAATCTATTTGACTATACTCTATGCACGCGCTTGTTTCTAATGAACTATATTATAATTTTATTGATTCCAGAGGCATTAACTTTGTAATCGTTCATCTTAAGAGATCTATATTATAACTCAATGGTTCCATTTTAGGATGATTTTACGTGAAGCGCTATGTTTGAGATTAAATGTGAGATGAAAACTTTTATACATGGGACATTCTATCTAACTATATACATTGCATTGAATAGGTACACAAAGTAACAATTACAAATTGCATTTTCCCTCCGAAAGCTAATTCTGTCATCGCGCTGGGAACAAGACGCCGCCGTTTGCTTTATCCAGGGTAACCGAATACCGTGTTCAATTAACCGGCACGCGGCCGGCAGACGTTTAATTTCTGCACCAGCCCTCGATTCCATCGGTGGTCTTCTCCATCCAGGACCCCAAATACAAAACCACCCCACAGCATTGAATAACAAATATATATTAAAACTAAAATACAGCATCTACAGAACGTTTTAGTATCCACACATTCTTTTGTATTTTTGTTCTGGTTGAGTTGAAACGTACAGTTTTATACAAGGGGTGGAGGAAGCCATTCAGGGTTTAATATGAAGGATTTTCTCTACACCTTTGGGAATACTTCGCTCCCTCTGTATCGTGGAATGATGACATGCTGAAAACTATTCTGGTTCTCTGAATAGAAATCCTTATGATGTCATTTTTTTTGTAAGGATTCTTGGGAGATAAACTGAAATAGCTGAGTAGGACAAAAATAATCATAATGTTATTATTATGTCTTGAATTCGTGGTATCGAGCTATAATGTGAAGTTAAGCTATATAAATTAGAATTGTTTAAAATTAAAATAATCCATGGTTTAAAATACAAATATATATTATATTACTATTGAATATTCACTTTTAATGCCCTTTTGCAAATATGATAAGTTCACCCTTAAGCATGCTAGTAAAAAGGCAGACATAGGCAAAAGCGAACCATTTTTTTACAGTAAGGGGGTCAACTTCATACCAACCTATAAGTCAAGGATCAAAATATACTTAAAACACTTCCAATAAGGTTGAAATTAAAATTAGAAAGTAACATCTTTAAAAAGTTCGCGCTTAAACATGCCATATGTGAACCAACAACATAAAACCCAATCTTAAATGAACATAAGCCCTGCAACTCTTGCTGACGTTCCCTGTAACAGGGGTGACATTGACAAAGTGAACCATTTTTTACATGGGGGTCAGCCTCATACCAACCTATAATTCAAAGATAAGGACTTCGTTGATAATCTAATCTAATCTAATCTAATCTAAGCTGCAAAGATATATATCATTTAAGATTTATATTAAATGCATTCCCACAAGCAGACATGTATAATTTCGCGCTAACACATGCCGCATGTGGACCTACAATATAAAAACCCAATCTCAAATGAACATAAGCCTTGCAACTCTTGCCGTCCTTCCCTGAAACAGGGGTGACATTGGCAAAGTGAACCAATTTTTTACAGTATGGGTGGTCAGCCACATAACAACCTATAAGTCAAGGAACATACATGACAAATTACATTTTTAAAATCAATAAATTATAATATATACATGGACATAAAAAACTAAATCATAAAAACCAATTTTACTTTAACAAACCCTAGCCGCCAACATCACAGATCAACCGCCATTTCTTTCTATCCTTACATACTTCTTTCATTTCCTCCAGAGTCATAACCTTCTTCATACAAGCTCTTCTTTTATTATGACTCTGGATATTCCATTCATTCGCAATTTCGGATATTTGGTCCATCCATACCTTTCTCGGTCTTCCTCTACCACGACATCCATCTATTCTACCAACATATACTTTCTTCGTCAGTCTTTCCTCATTCATTCTCTCCATATGCCCATACCATCTTAACAAACTTCTTTTAATCTTCACTTTCACACTTTCTCTTGCACCACATTCTTCTCTTACAAAATCATTCCTCACCCTGTCACTCCGTTTTTTCCCAATCATACTTCTTAGAAAGTCCATTTCAACAGTATGGACTTTACTAATTTCACTTTCATTCACCGTCCAGGCCTCGCTTCCATACATCAAGGTGGGTAAAAGTATGCCACTGCGTACCGCCAATCGAGCATTTTTAGATATGTTTTGATTTTTGGCGATACAAGCTGTGGCACCCAGTACACACCTGCCCTTCATTACTCTTCTTTCAAATTCACCGGTCATTCTTCCATCTTTTTCAAACTTACTTCCCAGGTATACAAACTCATTTACGACATCAACATTCATTCCATTAATTTTAAATTCATAATTCATACTTTCATCATCTCTTTCAAAAATCAATACTTTCGTCTTACTTGCATTCAACTTCAGATGGTTACCTAACAAAGCTTCATTCAATCTAGAGAGCATTGTTTGCAATTCTACTGCAGAATCAGATACAAGAACTGCATCATCTGCATACAGTAGAACACTCCCTTTGCTCTCTCCTATCATCAATCCACAATCATTAAGTCTAGCATCCCTGACACACTTGTCCATAACTATGTTAAATAGCCATGGACTCATCACACATCCTTGCCTCACACCCTTATAAACTTCAAACCACTCGCTATACTCACCATCAATACGGATAAAATATAACGAAATATTCATTCGCTTTTCCTCTTTAAATCTTTCTTCGACACCTTTCACCCTTGCTCCTGACAGATTATTAAAATTATGTCTCGAGAAGCTCGTTAGAAATCCCAGCTAATGATGAATGCTGGTGACGGGTAAACAGATGTTCCTCACTTATTTTCCTTAAAAATAACCAAAAACAGGTTCAGGTTGGAATATAATAATATGTTGAGTATAACTACACAGTTAAAATTATTTATATCGGATATTACGCTCCCCCAGTTCTTGTTTATCGTATACGCCAATCTTGTCAAATATGACTTTTTCATGCAGTTGTCTTATGAATCAAATTCTACACACTCTGAGCTAAGAAAAACCGTAAAACTCGATAATGTGAGAGTTCTTTGAAATATTTTTTAAATAAATTTCTTGTTTTCATAAAACACATTGGTCCAGTACACATGCAAACATTGCTCATGTAAAATTTTCTCAATGGCGTATACGATAAACAAGAACTAAGGCAGCGATTAGACGAACCGTTTTAAGAAAACTTACATTATTCTCGACGTTTCGTTAGAGACGTAGCTAACGTCTTCAAGAGACACCTTCTCTGCACGACGACTAAGGATGAACTCAACTAACTAAAAACAAATTTAAAACTAACTTCTAACTAAAAACTGGTTTTTCAAAATACTTTGAAATATTTTTTTTCTGCAATTATATAAGTGGTGAATAATACTTATTTCATTCCATCGATATTTATTTTTTCCAATGCAATTCCTTTTTCAGAGAAGTGCGGATTTATTTATTTGTAACACCGTCTATTTTCATGATTTTTTTTAAAGTAATAAATTACAAACGCTTGACTTCCAGACCAACATAAGGTAAGTTTTTTTTTTTGAGCTCACAATCTCCGCTCATCTTAGTTGCTCATTAATAATGTGAAGGACACTTAACTTAGTCTTCTCAACCAACAGCCCTACATTAAGTAAATCTCAGTCTTCCTAAGAACTTTTCTCAGGACTTAGCGACACCCGGAAAAAGTGTGGCCGTGGAAGGAGCCACTTCTACTAAATGCAGTCGGTTCAAACTGTGAGATACATGGTATTGTTTTTTAGTCTTTGATTGAGGTGCTCGTTTCAAGAATAGATTTTTGATCAGAAGCATTTCAAACAAGAATTAATAAATTACATTTTTAGTGTGATTTGCATTTCTCTTTCTCTCTCTCTTTGTGACCAAGCTTTGTATATAAAAAAACTTTATTCTTTATTAAAACTTTGTTCCTTGACTTATAGGTTGGTATGCGGCTGACCACCCATACTGTAAAAAATGGTTCAATTTGCCAATGTCACCCCTGTTTCAGGGAAGGACGGCAAGAGTTGCAGGGCTTATGTTCATTTGAGATTGGGTTTTTATATTGTAGGTCCACATGCGGCATGTGTTAGCGCGAAATTATACATGTCTGCTTGTGGGTTTTTTTTTTTTTTTAAGAAATCCTGTGCGGGAGACTCCCTAGATTCTAAAGACTCTAGGGGTCTATGACACTTGTTGTAGTGCCGCAGAGGTGTACGAGCATGGTCGTCGCTACAAAGCGCCAATACTCAAGCAAGACCCAGTTGCTGTAAGGCTGGATGGACCTTTGGTGACCGGTCATTGGTAAAGGTTTATGAATTTTTCAACCCAGCGAAGAGCACATTCGAAATATAAATGGTATATTTTTGTGCTCCGCCGGGATCCGAATCCACAACCTTCATACCAAAATGCATTTAATATAAATCTTAAATGATATATATATTTGCAGCTTAGATTAGATTAGATTGGATTAGATTATTACTCAAAATAACACTATTAGAAATAGTTCAAAAATGTGATTTATTCAACTTACACCAGTGAAACCTCGACAGGCCGAAACAATTTTGACCATTTTGGTCCAGCGTACCGGATCACACACAACCAGTGCCATATCCATAATCTTCCTTCTCTTGTTATTAACAATCATATCATATTACTAGTTGTACCCGAGTACACGTGGCGGAGAGATAGAATCGGTGCCTTAATTCTCATTAATCGTAGTATTTTTTTCTTATCAAGTTTTTTTGACATGATGATATTATTGCGGCGGAGCCGCACTTACGGAGCCAAAGAGCCACATGCGGCTCCAGAGCCGATTTTTTCTGATCCGGGATTAGTAGATGAATAGATGTTTCTGTATGACTCTGTTAGCTCTAGAATGGAATAGAATTAGTTGTCTTCTCGTAGCATACCAGTTAATCAGAGAGACCGCAATAATTCTAATTCAATTAATGTTGTATAGTGTGTACCTACGCTAGTATATTTGATATAAATAGCATTAACTACGAGTATAACGCCCTTCAACAGTCCCAAAACTGAGCTGGCGCGCCTCTAGGTTTGTCGTATCTAACTACCGCCCCCTCGGAGGTTCCAGGGCTTATCTAACGCCCCCCTGGGTCCCAGGCTTTGAGGCAACAGCCGCCCAATCCGCTTAGGGCGCGAAGACACATTAAAATCGCATATATAATGCACGGCGGGCCCGCCCACCTAACCGCACACTAATTCCAGTCAAACCAACAGAAACAGTGACTAATTCACGCACTGATTACCAAACCTTTTGTCCAAAATTAACAAGAATAAACCTGTAAAAATATTCATAGTTTACGCCATTAACGAATGATTTAAACGGGCTAAAAATTGTCGAAACGCAAATAGATGCTACATTCGATTCAATTTACATTTTTTTTGCCTAGGCCCATCCTAGGCCCAGTATTGTTTTTTTAAGGAATCCTGTGCGGGAGGTTCCCCAATTCTTAAAGGCTTGGGGGTCTATGTCACCCTAGAAGGGTGCCGCAGAGGTGTTTCTTGAATTGTTGCTTCCGTCGTGGGGCGAGTTAAAATGATCCTCTTCCTTTCTGCTGGTCTTGAGGTGGGAACTGTGAGTGTTGGCAGTAGCGAATGATTCAGTGGACGTGGCACGGGTGGGCAGATATGTTGCTTTCGCTGCAGAAGAATGAACTTTCGATCAGCACATTTCCCACGATAACGTTTTTTGTTATTCACTTTTGTTGTCACTATTCACTGATGATGTTTATGTGACTATAAACTGATTATCTTGTTCTTTATCATTTTAGTAACACGCTCAAGAAGCCCATCATAGACATGGGCGAAACGTCCGGAAGCTCCAGCTTCCAGAGACCACGACTACAGATCTCGGAAAGCAACCCTCCAACAATATCATTATTCGTTGTGTGACCCCTCCAGGAAAAATCTGAAGGTATTCCGTCAGGCCATATTTGAAAATAAGCAATCCAAATGATCACTTTGTTGGATAAAACTCTCAGCAGGTTTTTACCAAATTTCAGAAAATGTGTAGATTGCCCTCAGATGGATCGTGTAAATTCAGTTGTCGATCGGATTTCCAACAAAACAAAGCTATTTTTTTCCTTCAATTGTGATCCTTGACTTATAGGTTGGTATGCGGCTGACCACCCATGCAGTAAAAATGGTTCACTTTGCCAATATCACCCATGTTTCAGGGAAGGACGGCAAGAGTTGTGGGGGGTGTGTCCATTTGAGATTTGATTTTTATGTTGTATGTTCACATGCGGCATGTGCAAGAGCGAACTTGTACGTGTCTGCTTGTGAGAATGCATATAATGTGAGTCTTCAATGTAACATATCTTTGCAACTTAGATTAGATTAGATTAGTTTAGATTAGTGACGTAGGACCGCGCCTTATTCTTATGTAAATAAGTTGATTACACATGCACTAATTGCATAGTGAAACACGCCGGCTACTGCTTGTAATAGGTAAAATGTTATGCATGTATGTAAGCAGGTATGTAACTCAAATATAGCATTATATTGCCTCTCATAACTACACATAAGATAATCTACTAATTCATATCATAATCTGTGCCGTATTGGAAATTCAGTGCACCCTAACACAAAAATGCTCCCCTTCAAATGGAGCTACTCGCTTTACAAATGAAAGCATGCAATGATATGGTGAAAAACAGCATTCCTCCCATCACGATTTGTATGAGACGATTCGAAATTATCGGCAAAATGAGTTTCACACGAAAAAAACCCATTACTTTCTAGTTCATACTAAATTATTCTACACCGCCCAGAACAACTTTGTTGGATAGATGTTAAAAAATCATACAAATTAAAAATACAAACTATTTTTTCGGCCCAGAAAAAAGCATATTTGAAAATTAAATTTGATGCTCTGCCGCGAATCAAATTTACGATCATCCGATTGCGAGTCTATGGCGTTAACCACTAGACTACGAACTGCTCCGAACCCGCCTCCCTTCAATCATGCACAGAGACAACACAAAAAATATTTTCAAAAATAATAATAATATTAGGTTGATTTATTTGGTGTGCGCTGTTTCTGTATGAATCACACCTCAAGAGCCCTCTCAAGCTTTATCAACGAAGAGCATATTTGAAAATATAACTGGTATATTTTTTGTGCTCATCCAGGATTCGAAATGACGACCTTCCATTTACGAGTCCAAAGCACTAGACTACGGACAATTTAATCAATATTCAAATTCCTGTTGCGTCACCTTGATCAACACATCTATCACTAACTGCACATTATTATAGTAATTCATCCCTCTTACCGGTCCATCGTCTAATAATAACACTTCTAACTCGTAAATGGAACGTTGTGGGTTCGAATCCCTGCGGAGCACAAAAAATATACCATTTATATTTTCAAATATGCTCTACGCTGGGTTGAAAAACTCATAAGCCTTTACCAAAGCCCGGTCACCAAAGGTCCATCCAGCCTTACAGCAATTGGGTATTGCTTAAAAATTAGCGCTTTTTACAGCGACGACCAAGCTCGCAGAGAGCTCTTGAGGTGTGATTCACACAAAAACAGCACTCACCAAATAAATCATCCAAATAATAATATTATTACAGTATCACTAATTACACCTCATTATCGTAACTAATACCACCTTCTCTCTTCACTATGGTTTTGTCATGGCAATTTTTGTAACAGTGTTCTCTTGACAATGACGTTAGTCAAAAGTACTTGAGGTAATAAAAATACTAAATGTGAAAATAAATACCTAGTCCTTGTTTTTTTATAAAAAAAAAATATAAGTACTTCTCATAATCTTACAATTTATTTTATACCTTGTGGAAGTGCATGAGTGAGTCCGTGAATCGTTGAGTCAGTGACGCGGATGTTTGTATATAATATATGTGAGAGCCTTCATTACGTCGATCTGGGAATACTGGGGATGCAACTCAATGCGATTTTCCAGGCAATTGGTCGCGGCCCGCGCAGTATGCCGATATTAGCTCGGCCGAATATTTCATTCCATTAAAACGAGTTTGCCAATGAAGATATCACGGCCTATTGTTAACTTTATTTATCACAAATACCTTCCTTCTTAAAAAAATAAAAATGAAATAAAACCACAGTAAAATGGAGCTCTACAAAGTTTCCGATGAAAAATTTCATACCTTCCTTCTTGATGATTAAATCACAGCTAGGGATAGGTATCTACATTTTTTACACTGGATCTTAGACTAAAATATTGACTATAGATTTAATCGGGTTTTTCGTAATTTTGAATTTAAATCATGTTGAATTTTTACATCTTCATTAATAAATCTTTAAAAAAACTACACTAACAAATCGATTTCTTAAGAATAACTACAAAAAAAAGTTCACCCCAATTTTGCAACACTCAACCCCTCACCTTATCTGAAATAATAACCTTGCCGAGGGTGGAAGGGAGGGGGGATGGGCAAACTGAGACATAAAAATGGGCAAATAATTTAATTTTCAGAATAAATCACTTTGTAGAATGTCGCATGGACGCGCCATTACCCCAAAGGACACGACCCTAAAACTAGACCATTTATAGAGGTTTATTTTTTATATACACTACACCTCTTACAAGCCTCCCTGTTGAATACCTTGTTCATGCTTCCTGTAGTCCATTGATGTTCAGCGTGAATTCAAAGTTAGTTTGATTAAGCTTTTCAGAGTTTGTGTATTTACATAGTGAAAAATTCATTTTGATTAGAAAGTATAACAAATTTCAAAAACAGAGTTTTATTTTCGAAAGTTGATAATTTATTTCACCTCGAGTACTTTCGACTTGCTTGCGTCATTTTCCGTATCTTCTTACAGCGTCCTCTTGAAAATGACGTAAGCCAGTCGAAAGTACTCGAAGTGAAATAAATGTAAGTTTTAAAGAGGAACAGCGCATATCAAGATTGATTATATTACTGGTTCATGGGATGCCACTTGGTACTTAAACGTGGTAGATTCCCATTTAGTTCTGTGGAAAGAAAAAAATATTCATTAGTACAAAAAGCATCGGCATAAATGTTGTTTGAAACTCCATCCTTAGAATTACATATATTATAGTTATCGAAAAACCATCCTTTAATTTGTAAATATGTCATTCAACTGCAAGCAATCAACCTACAGATAAAAAAATACCAAATTTATTCTCCTTGAAAAAAATAATAACCGCGTGGCATTTGATTAAAGTCAAAACAAGGCACACACAAAATGGTGAGTGAATTATTTGAGTACTTCAATCTGTAACTAATTATTCTGTTGACGGTTTCACTAGGTCATCTTATCCATGATTCGTATGAACGATATGTCCACGGACAATGTGGCAACTCATAGAACTGGGGAAATTTTTTTCAATGAAAAAAAGGTTCCGATCTACGAAGGGTATTTTTTCAATACGATAAATATTATTTGGTTTGTCGCCTACATCCCTATTGCCGTCATCATTATTATATTGGGGCACAATAGTCCCTCCGACACCATATAACTCTTTGCCTTTACAAATACCTAACGAGCCCAATAACCCGCCCGTCCCTTATCGAAAGTGATTTTCCCAAAATCTCTTATAGGTACAAAGTTCACTTTTAAGATTCCAGAAACCTTATTCCGAAGTCCACTCAAATTTTAACACGTTCACCTAACATTTTCATAATTATTGTATTTGTATTGTCTAGTGGTAACGCTTCGGACTCGTAAATGGAAGGTCGTGGGTTCGAATCCCGGTGAAGCACAAATAATACTATTTATAATTTCAAATATGCTCTTCGCTAGTTTGAAAACTTCTGAGGCTGACCACCCATACTGTAAAAAATGGTTCACTTTGCCAATGTCACCCCTGTTTCAGGGAATGTCGGCAGGAGTTGCAGGGCTTATGTTCATTTGAGTTTGGATTTTATTTGTAAGTACACAATCAGCATTTGTAAGCGCGAACTACACGTGTTTGTTTGTGGGCATACATCTGAGAGCTTTAAATGAATATATCCTTGCAACTTAGATTATAGATTTTAGATTATAGATATGTGTACATTTACCAAAGACCGGTCACCAAAGATCCATCCAGCTCTACAGCAACTGGGTCTTGTTTGAGAATTGGCCTTTCGTAGCGACGACCATGCTCGTAAAGAGTCCGGTCGATAGCTCAGTTGGTAGAATCCTTGCATTCCATGCCGAGAGTAAGGGTTCGATCCCAACCGAGGGTAAAAATAAATATATCCCAAATCGCGACATAACACTCATTTGGGGATAAAGCAGGCATGAAGTTACACTATAAGTGTAGCGTAGTTGCATTTAATTGTATGTAATAGATTTATTTCATTTTTTATTTATATAAATAACAAGCAGACAAGTGTAAGTTCGCGCTAACACATGCTGTATGTGTACTTATAAATTAAAAACACAAATCTCATGTCAACATAAACTTTAGCCACCCTTTCCTGAAACAGTTGTGATATTGACAATAATGAACCAATTTTTACAAAAAATATGGCCAGCCTCATACCAAATTATAAGTTAAGGAATAATAATGGGAAGAAGAAGACTGAGGACAGGATACGCCTCATACCAACCTATAAGTGAAGGAATAGTAATGGGAAGAAGAAGACTGAGGACAGGATACGCCTCATACCAACCTATAAGTGAAGGAATAGTAATGGGAAGAAGAAGACTGAGGACAGGATACGCCTCATACCAACCTATAAGTGAAGGAATAGTAATGGGAAGAAGAAGACTGAGGACAGGATACGCCTCATACCAACCTATAAGTGAAGGAATAGTAATGGGAAGAAGAAGACTGAGGACAGGATACGCCTCATACCAACCTATAAGTGAAGGAATAGTAATAGGAAGAAGAAGACTGAGGACAGGATACGCCTCATACCAACCTATAAGTGAAGGAATAGTAATGGGAAGAAGAAGACTGAGGACAGGATATTGGTGGGCCAGATTTTTCCTGTTAGTTTTCAGACCTCTGCTCTATTTATAAAGCTGCGAATCGTTCACATCGAGCCGCTGGAATATCACAAGTGTTTTGCGTTACAAAAATCCCATTACCTTCCATCGGCTGATGTATGGAGCTTTCCCGCGCAGGACCTGGTGCCTGGGGACCTTCTCCCTCCATACTTACTCTATCTCCGTGTGTGTGCAGGTAGCTCGCGTCACACTCCAGATTCCTATTTGTGTGGTCTAATGGAAAAATGCCGGAGAGTGGGCGGAGAAATTTTGCAATTTGTGCAACAATTCGGTGGCAATTTTTCCTCAAACAGAGACATCTTATAGTTTATTTCAATATTTTTCTTTTTATTATAGATCATTGATTTGTTGCTTCGGAAGTTGTTTCCTCATGTCACGCCGAATACCAGGTGTCCTTTTGTTTTTTTTAATAACAAATATCACAATTTTACTCTTTTACACTGCACTTTCACTCTGAAGAAGCTCGACGTAGACATGAGCGGAACAGGCACGGCAACAGATCCCAGAAAACAACTCTCCTGCATTGACTTTATTCGTATTTGTTTGTGTGTAAGAAGGAAATAAATCCAAAGCATTTTATATGAAAACTTAGAAAATATGAAATTCCATAGTGCTAGAATTTTTTTGAATATACCTACCTACAAAATTTAAAGAAATAATAACATTTTAGATTCAAATTTAACGCACGCCTACACATAGATACGTCAAAGTCACGTTTACACGTTTTTCATTTTTAATTTCAAAATAAATCTCAAACTTTGGATGAATAGAGGCCTTGCAATTCTTGCTGCTTTTTAAGAAGCAGGGGTGACATTGGAAATCTTTACAGTAGGAATGATCAGTCAAATTATAATCTCATTATTGCCTATAAATACATTATAACAATGTGAAAACTTTTTCTAAAATCTGAGTTTGTAAAGATAAAATAACGAAACCCTGTTTACATTCATGCAAGTGCTACACAAGTAAGTAAGTACGTGTAAGTTCGTCAGAAAAAAGAAAACTTTTCAGTATGTACTCGTATGTGATATGAAAATACAACAGAAATGGTATTTCCGAATTTCGATCAAGATTATTTGGACATTAATCTCCTTACAACAAAAGCATCATTAAATATTCAGTCCATGGCTTTGGCATTCCATTTCCTCTGAGGATGTCCACCATGCCCCCTGCCAGGGAGTTTAATGGAATAAATATAAAACTAAAAGATCACTTCCCGACCTGAACCGGACACTGGTATAATTATACTGTCATCCAACATCAAAGTTGCCACAATATTTTTCAATCTACCTTATTTTTGTGTCCTTTAAAAATCTTTTGGATGTCCAGCCTCTCAAAGAGAAAATAAATAAAAACTTCAAACCTTTCCATCAAAATCTGTGTGTGAACCGCAAAACCATCAATAACAAAATTAGTTTTGTTTGTTACTTGTGTTTGTTACTTGTGTAGTCTTTTTTCGTCTCATAATATTAAACCCAGAAAATAAATAATTTGGAAAGTGCACAATATTTCCCCTGGTCGTGGGTTCGAATCCCATCAGAGTATTGAACTGTAAATGTGAGTTAGGATGCGAATCAGATTATAAGTGTAAAAAATACTGTTATTTTTTCCGGTTGGGTTATTAGTTATTTATATACGGTTAGAGATATAATGAATGAACAGCATAAAGAATTCAATAACCAAATAAATGGAGATTTAATCAGAAATGTTGGTAGCTAAGGCTTGTAAAATTAAAGTTTTATTAAATATTTAAAAAATTGAAATGGTAAAACATGGTTTTAATTCACTTTATTCTTTTTGTTTTTGTTCGAACATTTTCGCCTAATGAGGCATCTTCAGAAAGAAAAAAAAAAGTTTTACTTCAACTTTTTCAACCCTATGATACAAATTTAAATCATTATTTTTTTAGTACACTATTTTTAATTATAATTCATGTTTCTCGACTTATAGGTTGTCTTCAGATGGAGTGAGAAGAGTGGCAGTTATGGAGGGACCATTTGGATCGCATGTATGGACGTAGGATACGTCCAAGACTGACGACGCAAAAGTTGGAAAACAGCTGCTCTTCTGCATCACAAGATAAAGGCCGTAATACACAGATTTTAAATATTAATAACGTAGTTCAGTGGTAACACTTCAGACTCTGAATGGAAGGTTGTGGGTTCGAATCCCGGCGGAGCACAAAAAATATACCATTTATATTTTCAAATTTGCTCTTCGCTGGGTTGAAAAATTCATAAACCTTTACCATTCTTACCAAACACCAAAATCGGTCCCTTTTTTTTCGATCCTAGAAAAAAATATATTCCTGTCAACTCCAGGCTTTGTTGTCTCTTTAATTCGACTCTAAGAGCAGAAATAGGTGACCTGTGTGTCCACCGCATCGTTCAATGGATTGCCTCAGTAAATCTAGATTCTAGAGACCCCATAAAACGACACCTTCAATACGGGACGTAAACGTTTAACCAAAACCACCAATTCAAAATATATTTTTTTAGCGTAGAGCTGATTTGAAATATTGTTTCGTAGCGTAGAGCCTATTTAAAATATTGTCTCAAAGCGTAGAGACAATTTTAAATATTGTTTGTAGCATAGAGCCTATTTAAAATATTGTCTCGAGACGTAGAGACAATTTTAAATATTGTTTGTAGCGTAGAGCCTATTTAAAATATTGTCTCGAGACGTAGAGACAATTTTAAATATTGTTTCGTAGCGTAGAGTATATTTTAAATATTTTTTCGTAGCGTAGAGCATATTTGAAATATTGTTTCAAAGCGTAGAGACAATTTGAATACTGTTTCGTAGCGTAGAGCCAATTTAAAATATTGTCTCGAAGCGTAGAGACAATTTGAATACTGTTTCGTAGCGTAGAGCCAATTTAAAATATTGTCGTAGAGACAATTTGAATATACGAATACGAAGCGTAGAGACAATTTAAATATAGTTTCGTAGCGTAGAGCATATTAAAAATATTGTTTCGAAGCGTAGAGACAATTTGAATATTGTTTCGTAGCGTAGAGCCTATTTAAAATATAGTTTCGAAGCGTAGAGACAATTTTAAATATTTTTTCGTAGCGTAGAACATATTTTAAATATTGTTTCGAAGCGTAGAGACAATTTGAATATTGTTTCGTAGCGTAGAGCATATTTTAAATATTGTTTCGTAGTGTAGAGCTGATTTTGAATATTTTTTTGTAGTGTGACAGACAAAAAAAAACAACTTAGTAATTTGAATGAAATTATCGAAATTTAAGACAAATATTTATTTTATCACCATATTTTTTTTTATTTTCCTATTAAGAGAAATACCTCAATTTATTTACTAAAAACATTTATTTCAACTTATCTATGTTCAGAGAGTGTGAAAAATGTGATGTTAAGAGGCATTGTTATATTATTGTATTTTGTAATTTGTAAAAATAAATAAAACATTTTTGTAACAGTATTATTATACCTACCTATTAGGTCAACCTACCTAACGGGTATTAGGAACAAATAGGTCATCAGTGAAAACATTTTATAAATCCTGAGATACCTCAGTTTCCCGTTTCTTTCCGTTTAATTCAGTGTCCCGTTTAGAACCACCGTTTACGGTCACCCCACACAAGTCGTCTGATAATCCGCCATCTACTAAACCCTTGTCTGTCACAATACACGTCAGTCCGCCCACCTGGCCACGGCCCCGTGACAAAGCCATAGACAACATGACAAAAGACCACGGCTTTGTCCTTTACTCCGAGTACAAATCATAACGTTATACCATTTTACTAGAATATTATTAAAAAATTAAACTCTCAGCAGAGGCGCTATTTTAATTTCCATCCCTATTTGGTGAGACGTCAACGTAAAGTTTAATACTTGGGGTACTGTCCACGCGAGCAAAACGACTCAACAGCCATAAAGTGCAGCGAGAGGGGAAAAATGTTTCTTCAGCACTGGCAACACAGAGATTCTCTTTTTGAATTTTCCCATGCGACGTTCCAAATTTGAAAAAAAAACTACGGCTCTAAGACTTGGAGCTACAACGTAGTGTGTGACATTTTTTTTATGATTTGTGGTATTTATTAATTACACGAAATACTCGTAGTATGGTAATTTAAAGTATATTTTTTTCAACCTTCGACAATCCACTATTGGGCAATGTCTTGAAGCCGTCATCTTTCTTCTGCTTTATAAAAATGATAATCGGAAGGTTTATAAGGTTTTCGTGTGCTATTAGGTACACCTCAAGATCTCTCGGCGAGTTTGATCGTTGCTAGGCAACATTCATTGCTTAATGAATCTGACTGACCGGTCTGAAAAAGTAATGTATTTTGCTCAACCCAGCGCAGCGAAGTATACTCGTACTTTGGAAAATTAATGTTATTTTTCGTGCTGCACTAGAAGTAGAACCAAGTAAAACCCGCTACCTTCCAATTACGACTCTAGATTACAACTCGCCATAAATATTATTTTAACAACGCAAGGTAATTTTGTTGACGAACCTGTATATTTCCTTTTATACATAAAACTTTTATACATGCTGTTTTGATAATAAAATAAAAACCCACCAGATTGCGAATCTGAAACGTTCACCACCAGACTGACTTTATATAAGGTATATGGCACAAATCATTTAGTGTGGATTAGTAGAATATCGTAATTAATTAAAAAAAATAACCTGTTTATCACTGGAAACAAGTCTCCTTTTTTCTTTGTATTTTTTTTTTTAAATACCATATACAGCCCTGTTATTGCAAGGCCTCTGGTCCAGCAGTATTGAAGCTTCTTTGAGGATTCCCGCCTTAAATTGTTCGACCTGATCGGCTGATCCCTCGCCGCATCGCCATCTTGCCTTTGTTGCGGGGAAAGACGAAGAAGCGGCTTACCGACTTGGGGATTAGTCCCATGCCAATATTTTATATTACAACACAGACAATATAGCATGATTAATTATTGACGCTAAAGTATTAATCTATATTGAATTATTTTGTATTTTTTGATAATAGAAATGAGACGTAAGCTTATTTTCTTTATGAGAATAGATTCGTATAGAACCAAAGATGGCAATCCAGAATTTTTTCATACAGGCATTTTCATTTCACGCAGACGTGTATTTCAAAGCTGCCAACTTTTCGGGAATATTTCGTAGTTTCACCGAAGTTTTTTCGTTTAACAACGACATGACATTGTGAATGTTTTTGTTCTCTTTCTAACTAAGGATGATTTGCGATTCAGAAAGTTGAAACGGATAAAGTGTATATTTTCAGTATATTATATTCCGTTAAAATAATAGTCCACAGATGATAGGTATTAATCCTTGACTTAAAGGTTGGTATTAGGCTGGTCACCCAAACTGTAAAAAATGGTTCACTTTGCCAATGTTACCTCTGTTTCAGGGAAGGTCGGCATGAGTTGCAGCGCTTATGTTCATTTGAGATTGGGTTTTATACTATGGGTTCACATAATGCGGCATGTTTAAGCGCGAACTTAAACGTATCGGCTTGTGGGAATACATTTAATATAAATCTTAAATGTTATATATCTTTGCAACTTAGGTTATTAGATAAATAATATTAGACAGTCAATGGTTCTATCAGACGCATTGTATGTTTGGTGTGCAAAAATAGCATCGGTTTGTAGGTCATCACCGGTAAAATCATCGAAAAAGACGTTTCGAAGCGCCATAAAGAACAAATGGGGGGGGGGATGCTGGGGTGGTCATTAATGGGAGGGCGGTCCGGCAAAGGGGAATTCCATTCCTTGCCATTGAGCAACACTGCTATTCGGGCGGGAAAATTAGCGCGGGAGATATTAAGCCGGCGGCCATGACAGGCAAAGGAACACGCCGGGAACGCTTTGTGAACAAGCCAGCTCATTAAAGACTAATTTGGACCCACGCCTTCATAACCGGTGGTCCGAAAAAACTTCGAATGTGGTCTTGTCTGCAAGATATTCTTAAAAAAAACACTCGGAGGTGCAGACTGTCCGGCACATAGTGGATGGGTGCCCCACCAGAAGGCACCATCCAGGCATGGATGACTTTCACGAAGCTACGTCAGGAGAAACGAAGTGGATGGAGAGTCTTGGTGTACGCCTGCGATGCGGCCCAATGGTCAAAAAACTTGGAAATCGTGCAAACCATACAAATAGAAAATAATTATATAGGTACTATTCCAAACAACTCAATGAAATTGGAAGAAAGGCTCAAATAATGGGTTCAGCACAAATTTGATTCAGATTTTTTTCTCGCCGGGAAAACGTCAAGAATGTATGGGACTACGGTCCTTAACAACCAATAACAAATTATTTATTTGCCTTTTCCGTAGCAACCCAACCATGTGACGGACAACTTCTTCGATGCCATTTCATATGTGAACCTCGTTTTATTTTTTTTTTTCAATGCGTAGACGTCAAAGTCTTAGGTGAAACATAAGTGACCAAAATATTTAAGTAAGCTTTTCCCTAGCAATCCTGCAGGACGGTTTCACAATTTTTACAGGCGTTTTGGTCCGACTCAATAATTATATTATTTTGCTTTTAATTTTCCTATTTTTACGTAATAAAGTTGTAGCTCTCTGTGGATGGGTAGGTATTAATAAAACATACCTACCCAACATGGCGGCGTCGGCAGCTATGCGGGGAATGTGATTATTAATATGGCAACACCGATAATGGCGACATTCTCTCATGAATACCATTATGACCATACAAAATTAATTAGCTACCAGTTGGCGGGAACGGGAATTTATTCATTATTCATTAATGGACACAGAACATTTTCCACTATTACGTATATTATGTAAATCACATCGCGAGCAATAAATAATATTTAATTTTCAATTTCAATATATATTTTTATGTTGCTTATTTCATTGTTGATAGGCGTTTTAGAGTTGCTTTTCGGGAAATATTGCCATGGTCTGTATTTTTCTGATTTTAAAGTTCCATTACCTTTGTATAGATTCCTAGTTTAAAAACCACTAATGCTGTACGGGCCTGTACCTACACTAAAAAACCCTGATTATCGGGAATGCATTTTTTTCTTTACCATGGATGACGTCACATAGTTGAGGGAAATTTTCAATCTTCGGACCTCATTGTGGATAATTTCCACGCAACCTCATAAAATCAACAATCCAATTATTTTTAATTCACTCTCCATGCACACACACAAAGCAGGCACGTGGATTTATACATCGGATTTATATACATACCTACATGTAAAGTCTTATATCGCATTTATTGAGATGCGAAGAATTTAAGAGCACAAAAATATTTCCGTTGACTAAAGCTGAGTAACATTATTTATTTAAAAGAGAAAATACCCTCGACTTAGGAAATGTGCTTTTGTCTTCAAATACTTCACAATAGCGTCCTACCTGAACGCAATAGGGATAAACAACCAATATAAAAAAGTTACAATATTAGAGGTAAGTTGGCAGCTTTCCTGAGTAGGTAGGTATGCTCTCATTTCTTTTAAATGCTGAGTAGGTACCTATACCTTGCCGGTGCTGTGATTTCATGTTGAAATTGAGAGATACCTTCAGGATGTACCTATAATACTAACTCCCGACTAGCCATCATCAACATCATCATCTCTCAGAGCGTGGGGATACTTTTCTAGTGATATTTCTGGTTCTACTTTGAGAAAGGTTGCGTAAATAAAACATTTGATCTAAACAAAACAGGGGTTTATTGAGTTAACATTGAAAAGGGAAATGGAAGGGAAAAGGGCACTTCCACAAATAACTGTTTCGTTCCCAAAAGCGGCAGTTTACGAGGCTAACGCCACTACAGGTAGAGCTCCAGGGTGGCTGATCCTCTGCACCAGGCTCCGGTTCACAAGGAGCGTGCCACGCTTACAGTCCTGCAAACTTGGCTTACCGCACTGCACCTTGCAGCACTGTGGGACACATCTGCTTTTGGTCACCTCTCGATCAAGACCCTTGTGTCCGAGCTCGGGCAGCATGCAGCTTCGGGAGACTTCGAGCTGTGCCGATGGAACACGACTGTTCCCGTAGTCCTTCGGCTAACGACCGCGCCAACAACGGCAATGTATTTTTCATTTTATTCATATTATTATTATTATAACATAGCAGTGACTTAGTAAGTATATGAAAAAGAGGGAAAATAAAATATTTGTAAAGTGTATTAAAAAAATCCCATCAAGAAGGAATCCACAAAAAAAAATAGTACAAAAATAGAAAACTATTATGCAATGACTAGGAAAGCCTCAAGCTCCTTGCCCAATGTCGCCAGATGTCCAATTCCCATTGCATGCCTGAATATGAGTTTATTTTAACAAAATTACATGTGATTAAAAAAAAAAATTAGAACTAAAAAATGGCTCTGTGTTCAAAGGTGTGCATTTTCAGAGACAGCCAAACCTCTAAAGGCTGGTTCGCACAAGGCCACTGATTTAGTCAAGTAACGAGTAATTTAGTAGTGGGCGGGGCGCTACTCGCCCGTGAAGCGTTCGCATTACGGTCCAGTACAGTACACAAGTGCGAAGTTGGCTGCAGAAAGCCCTTTCTATAATGGCGGAAAATTTGAATTGGCTGCAGTTTGAAAATATTAATTGAGTATTAAAATCATGTTATTATAAAGCCCTTTAAATTGGCTATGGTTTGGTAATATTAACTGATTTATGCCCGGCCACCTAGCTAGGAGCCTGTTTAGCAAACAACTTCGAAACTCGACTTTTGTAAATTCGAAATGTATTTTATGGTTTATAAAATAATATACACATTTAAAATAAAAACAACACATGACTATTTGATGTTTATAATAATATCTACCATTTACGCTGCAAACATTATTTTTTAATTGAATTTTTATCTTTTCAATGATGTGTACAAAGTATATTTTGTATGCACACACTATAATACGGCTCGTAGTCTGCAGCTGCATTCAGATGCATTTCTCTGTTGCGTTTTTCGTTGTTGACAATTAACATCAATATTCGACATGTAAAATCGGCATTTTCAAATACACGGCGGTCACCAATCAATTATCAAGTTAAAGAAGAAACATGGTTCAACTTTTCAGAGGCTGACCGCGAGAAACTTGTTCAATCCTGCTACATACGCCTCTCACGTCTGTCACAGATACCAGCTGATGGCTTACAGTGGCATAAAATTGTAATGCCTCTAATTAGTTATCCCCGTGTGTCACTGAATTGTTTCTGTACAAAACAATAAGTAACAATCCATCTGAAGGATATCATAAGGCCTGTGATATGACAAATTTATGGTAGGTACCTATAAACATCGATCAATGTAAAAGATCGATGTTTTTAAATGCGTAATAAATTCATGGACGATAATAGTTATTTCCACAACATCTTTACCAAAACTATATTTGTACAGCTCTATTGTCAGCAAGGAGCTACATGATTGTATTTTTGACAGCTGATATCCGCACCAAAAATCGATGTCATACTATTCTTATCGAAAAAAAATTACCTTTCTCAAAACTTTTTGGACGTAGATAAGTCCTAGCAACTTCTCATATATATTCTCAAGAGTTTCTAAAAAACCAAGGATATCGGTGTGCATATCCACTTATTTACAGTTTAAACATGACATAACCTCACTGACAGGTCGCTAAGTTTAGGGAGCGGAACATCGGGCTCGCAAATATAAGAAGTTCTTAAGTACTTAAATATTTTTAAACAGCACTTTATCTTTAAATATTCTTGCTGAAAACGGGCATTATCTTTTCAAACTGCAGCCAATTTAAATTGCCGCTATTCTTGCATTTCCGTTTCCCCGCCAAGAGTGAGCGGCCAATGGCGCGGCCGCTAATAAACTCGACTCAGACTCGGGCTTTTCCGTGGCTCTTCGGACTCGGACTTTTCCGTGGCTTCTCGGCAACACTCGCCCACGGACGGTGGGCGGGGCCGCTACTTGCCCGAAAAAATAGAATGAAATGGATCGGCTTGACTAAACCATTGACTTAACTACTGGACTAAATTGTTGGGGTTCGCACACGTTTAGCCACTAAATTACTCGTTACTTGGCTAAATTACTCGCCTTGTCCGAACCAGCCATAAGTGCCAATCTCACGTGGGGCTCCCTGGGGGGACTTGCTTCTTCGTGGGAAGGGGGGGGGGTGCTTATTTATGGCGGGAGGGGGCGGTAGTGCTTCTTTACGGGGGGAGAAGGTTTGTGCTTCTTTATAGAGGGAGTGGGGGTGCTTCATAGTCAGGGTAGTGGGAGCTTTTTCCCCCTCTCCCCCCCCAAAAGTTCTCTGACTGTATTTTAACTGCAAAAATACTTCTTTTAATTATTCAAGTTAGTGAATTGTGTAGTTATAATGTTGTCGGTGTCGTGGCTGAGTGGTCCCGGCGTATCCTTTAAATAAAACAACACCGGTTCGATCCCCGCTTGGCCCACTGGACGAAACCTTTTACAGGTATTTTATTAAAAAAACTTTTTTCAAAGTAAATAGTTGTCTTGTTATATTATGTATAAAATATTCTTGATTTACATTATTTATATTTTTATTTATATAAAAGTAATACTTCGTTTACATTCAGCTCCTAGCGCGACGCGAGTAAAAAGGGAAGTGAGCAGGGCATGTGTGTGAACGGACATACTTCCGATAACGGCAGTGACTCATGCTAGCGGGAGTAAATAATCCATATCTTGGCGGTATTTTTACGGGAATCAAAAGAACAACGCGTGAGCGCTATTGGCTAGTCTGTCTCCCCACTTCCCCTTCCGCCTCACCTCGCGGGTCACTTCAGCGGACTACTCGCGGGAGCGAAAAAGGCTGAATGTAAATGTGGCATAAAAAATACTATTTTACAAAATTGAAAAGTATTTCATAAAGACGGTTAACTAATAATTTGCATGAGATTGATCATCCAGATTGTAAAAAGATATTTATTGTTTCACCTACCACAAAAAATAAAATTACTTTAAAATACCGATATTAAACGAACCGTTACAGAGTAATAGTTCATCTTTACTCACCTCACAACACTGCGTGTCTCCTGTGGAAGTTGGTTACGATACCAACGAAACCTCGAGGATAAATTAAGTTCTCCAGTAAAAAATTGTTTAATATCCGTATTTTTAATTAATATTAATGTGTGAGTTGGTATTGATGTTGATATTATGCAACTAAGATAAATAATGGTACAGCTATATTGTACTACCTAAATTATAAAACAATTAACTAACGAACCAGAAATCCTGGTTTTTTTTAATAAGGCTTCTGCAACTGTATTTGGGTTTTATTGGAAAACATGGGAAGATTGCTTTGCTGCTGCATGTCGTTCCCCATAGCATCATTGGTTGTTTGATGATGACGCTGTTCCATGACCTCGTTGCCAGCTTTCCCATCTTCCAGGGCGTTCCCATGTCCCTCGGGATTTTGTGGCTCGTGGTATGTTCTGATAAAGTGGTAGTCATCCAGGACCTTGTAATGGTAGTTGCGGTAGGTGTACAGGTTCTTCTTTGTTTCCATGGTGCTCATCCTGATGGAGCAGAAGACTGGAGGAACAGGCACCACGCCGGATTCCTCCGCCATTTCGCTGTAATACTTGGCCTAGAAGTAAAAAAGACGCGGTTTGTAGACATACTTACTTAACGTGTTTAGTACCACCTATACGTGGTATTTCCAGTGACTATTGCTTAAAGCAGGTCCATCATTGTGCACTTTTCACCAATTAAGGGGTGCACTGATATACGTGTCAAGTCCCGAATATCCCTGTAGTCACACAGGATGTCCTGTCCACGGTCAAGTAGGTGCCATCTTTGGAGGTTGGTTTTACAATTTTCCACCCCAATCCTAAGTCTGTTGAGGGCTCTCCAGGTAATGTATGGTAGATCGCCTTGATTGGTTGCCAGGTGGGAGAGTCTCGGCTGGTTCCATCCAGCTACTCCCATCCCACCATAGTCTCAGGCGCCTCTGTTCATGTGTGAAGGTGAGCTCTTCAAAGGTGTTCACAAATGATTTTCTGGACTCAAGTCTGCAGGTTGGAGGCACATGCCCATAGGTAGTAGGTACACATCTCCAGACATAATAGGAAGAAAGAAACATAGAAAAGAAAATTCTCGAGTACCGGAAGACGCACTGTGGAGCGATCCCTTGAGATTACAGACTCAGCGGCCGTCGATAGATCTTAAAGTATCTATTTAAAGATAGCAAGCAATAAAACATGGTGGCGCGTAAACAGCCTGAGGGACATCTGGAACTGAGTCGTTTAGATAAACTTTCTAAGCTGTTGAAAACTGAGTGGCATCTATGCTCAAATGATAGGACCTGACAAGACACGAAAGCAAGAAGAATTAGTTAGATATGTGCGTTGTGCGTTGTGCGTACCTCTTCCCCGCCCAGCATATGCGTGTGCTGCTTCTTGAAGCCCAGCCTCTTCCTGACCTCGTAGTCCTCCTTAGTGTGCTGCAACATCGCCTCTTCAGAAGGCAGCAGGAAGGATCCTTTCATAGCCAGGATACAGTACCGCACCTGAGGAATATAAGCACATTGTTTTTGCATGGTCTTCCTCAATACTATGGTCAGTAGCGTTAGGTAGGTATATTAACATCTTAGTTGAATGGGTTTCGCACAAATGACAGATATGAGGTATTGTTATGCGTTTTATTTCCTTTAATGATTTTAAAGAATAGATAATTCATTGCCTACCTACATTACAAAATGATAAGATGACATAAATTAAATTATGTAGGTATATAATTTTTCCAGTCAATGCAACTGAGTACCCCGATTATAAAACATTGCTTAAATCTCACATCCATTGCGCACATAGAATGTGTACATGGAATATACGACGTCACTCCGAGAGAGTGATTCAGTTTTCATACATTTTTTCGATTTACGCAATCTAGGAGAGTATTGTTTGGTCCTATGGATGGATACTTACGTACTTTTTCCCTTTACTTTAAAATCCAACTATATCGTTTTACCAAAAAATAATGGGAACTGAAAGCGCTGCATAAGTTACATACATTTACTAATAAAACGCTATGGTTGAGTTATTTAACTAAAGCATTTTTTTGATTCACACAATCGAGGTAAGTTGGGGTACCTAAGGGGCTGTCCATATATTACGTCATTCGCAATTAGGGGGGGGGGGGTCTGCGGATGATGGTAAATGATGTACGAGTACCAAAAGTGACGTAGTTCTTGTAAATACCAATTTCTACAACATATACAAAATATTATGTAAGTAATATAACATTATTAATTATTAAGCTCATCCATTATTACAGCAAGAGGGGGGGAGGGGGTCATTAGATAATGACTATAGGATGATGGTAGGGGGGGGGGTTCGAAAATCGGCCAAAATCGATGACGTAATTTATGGACGGCCCCTAAGCAAGCAACATACATACTACTTATTGCAGTAGACCAGGCTACCAACCAAATATTTAATAATTATTTAAAAATACAAATGGTAAAACATTGTTTTAATTCACTTTATTCTTTTTTTTTTTGCTCGAATATTTTCGCCTAATGAGGCATCTTCAAGAGCAGAATGTATAAACATTAATACTATAACATAATTAACATATAGTATTAAAATATTTAATAAAAAAATAATATATTTAATACTATATTGTTAATTCACCATTCATCCAGTTCACTTCATAGACCAGAGGGGAAGAAAAAGGTCAGAAAATTTGTATTAGGAAAGATGAAAAAGGTCAGAAAATTGCACTGAAGAAAAAGGTAAGAAAAAATGTACTAGCATGTATGTTCAATGACGGGAAAGCGCTGTTGACAATATGCTCATGGGATACACGGGGAAGCGCTTTATGGAGATCAAGAGAGAAAGCAGAAGAACTGCTAACAATTGACAGAAGATGTTCCATGCACTAACCTGCACGTCCATGAGAGGAACAGCACAGCACAGCTGAGGCACGCCGATGAAGAACATGGTGGGATGGCGGATGTTGACGATGTGTCTGTACAGGGGAGCCATGTGGGAGCGCTCTATGGTGATGCAGCAACTCTCGTGCAGGAAGGGCGCGGAGAATCCATAACCTGGAGGAATAGAGAACAACAAATGTGAGACAGCATTTGTTTCCACAAATTAAACCACAATTGAAACAAAAAAACGACTCTCAGATTCAATGTTCATAACCAACACGTTACCTCAGTACAGTGTACAAAAAACTAGTTATGGTTCAAACCATGTTTATTAGATTCAAACTGGTGTCATTTTGTATGCTATTTCTTTTTGTTTTATCTCTGGAACGGTAGCAGCACTCGTAAGTTGTTTTATTTTTTCATCATTTAGAGGCCTTGTCCTAGCCAATTATTTTTCGTAGAGTAAAAGGTTTTTAAAGCGTGAAAAAGTTGAGCATTCTAATGGATTAAATCCAGGATGAGAGAAAAATGCTAAAGCATCCTTACCCGTGCAGTAAATGATGTCATCCACTTCATCGTGGGTTCCATCCACATAGGTGACCCCGTGCTCGGTCAGTTCCTTCACATCTGGCCTCTGGTGATAGTGCTCTGGGAAGGGCGTCTCTATTGGGGCAGGCGCGTGGTGGCTGATCAGCAGGAGACGAGAGACGTTAGCCACGTCTATTGAAATGTCCAGGCCTGAGGGACCCGATCCAACCACCAAAACGGAGCGAGACTTGTAGGGGTCCGGCTTGCGGTAGTTGTGGCTGTGGATCTGAGTTCCTGGATGAACAAAATAATCAAATGAATCATTTCCGTTCTGTCATCTCAGGCATCTATTGAAAAATTTCAGATTGCTGAATTCCTCAATAACTTTTGTTGGTTGCTTAAGCTTAATGAGACTGGTCGGGAGACCCAGCTGAGGTAGTAGGATGGAGTGAGGACAGATACCATACAAGTTCTCCAGGTAAGAAGTTGAAGGACAGCTGCGGAAGACAGGAGGTGTTGAAGGCGCAGAATTTTTAACGTCAATACTTGATTTTGACTGCAGTGCTATTACATATGAGGAGATTGCGAGGGAAATAAAGAATTTCGTCCCCGGCTGATAAGTGAAAGATAGAATCGCTGTTCTCGAACAGATCTGACCACCAGTGTATCTATCACTGAGTGTTAGTGTACCTATCTACCACTACCTTCATTAGAATGAAAAAAAAAATGTATAGGTACCTTTAAATAGTTCCTTTCCTTTGTATTCCGGTACAAATGCATGATGATAATGCCCATTGCACACAAAAACATAGTCAAACTCTTCAGTGTTCTCCTCGTTCCTCGCCAAATCCTTCGCTGTGACTTGCCAAAAACATCCAACTCGCTTCACGAGAGTGACGTAGTGGTGGAACTGAGCAGATACAAAACGCATTGAAATATTAAAATCAGAAAATTATGTGTAGCATATTATGGATTATCGAATGGTAAACGTTGTTTACCTTGATGTATTTCTTGAGATCGAAGTTATGTGCGTAGCGCTTCAGGTAAACCAGAAATTCCTCATCATCCATAAAGCTCTTGTAAGTCTCTGGGATTGGAAAGTCGGAGAAACTCATCACTTCTTTTGGCAAATTCGTTCTAAAACATAAGATGAACACGAAAAGGAAATACACTACTAGTTCGAACTAAATAGAATGGATCGAACATCCATTGATTTAGATGGCATTCTTCTTCCCATGGCGCTACAGCTCATATAAAGCGTTGATTTCGTGTAACATTTGCCTCCAGCTCCTCCTGTTTTAAGCTGCTGCTTTTAACTTCCATGTAGAAGCTACGCTACATCACTTAGATGACATTAGTATCCAATATCATGGAATTGACTCATGGAGTTACACAGGCTTATGGTTTGGTTTTTTTTAATCCTCGTTGCACTCACCTGAGGTTCTGGTACATGCTGGTCATGAGCGGAATGCCATACTTGTCGTTGCCCGTGGTCTCGCTGTAGACCCAGGTGCCGCCCACGCTATCCGTGTGCTCGTACGCCTGCAGACGACACCCCGGGAAGCTCTTAGACAAGAAGTGCAGGGAGGAGAGGCCTGCTACTCCGGTTCCGATAACGCACACCCTCATAGCGAGATACAGCAACTGCTGGGGGAGGGAAAGAGATTCTTAGTTATACTGATACCCCGGGAAGCTCTTAGACAAGAAGTGTTGAGAGGCAGCTTTGCTATCAAGCACACCCTCATGCTTGAATATAGCAACTACTAGAGAAAGGCCAGAAATTCTTAGTTATTACTCATACCCTGGGAAGTTCTTGGACAAGAAGTGCAGGGAAGAGAGCTTTGCTATCACGTTTACCGGAACAACTGTTAAAGTAAGGCAAGAGATTCTAGTTTAACGACTTTGTATAAAGGCAAGTTTGGATAAAGCTCACCGGTGGGGCTGGAGCGGGGAGAGCCAGGAGACCTCCAACCCCTTTATCTTTTTGTAAAATTATGTTGTTATGAGGCTCACCACCCTTACTGTAAAAACATGGGTTACTTTAATAAATCAAGCCAAGTTTAATGCCAACCCTGTTTCAGGCAAGGCAGCAGGAGTTGCAAGGTGTATGCTTATTTGGTTTATTTTACAAGTAGTCACACATGCCGCATGTTTGGTGTGAACTTAAACGTGTTGCTTTTGGGCGTGCATTAAACATTCATCTTAAATTTTAGTATGAATATCTTTGCAACTTGGGTTACAGATTATCGATAAATATATATTTTTTAAAACTATAAGTTAAACTATTTTGCTTTGAATAAGTAAATGAAAGAAATTCTAACATCACATTACGAAACAAAAAACTACACCAATTATTTTTAACACTCATATTTTTTAAATTATACCTTTCATACTTTAAAAAAAACATTTCTACAAACTTACTAATTCACTTCTAGCTTACTGGACAAAATAAAAGCTTAGCTGTCGGCAGCCACACCTGACACAATATATTTTTTTACTAAACGAAATATCTACCGCTCTTCCATATTTAAATAGACAATATTGTCAAAAAAAATAACCGATTTCCCGCCACAAATCCAGATTAAATGCGGTCACGACAAAAGTAACCACAAAATTGTGAAAATCAGAATTAATACCAGTACTTACTCCGAACATAAAACAATATCTAAAACTCCCCTCGGTTATGTAAATCGAAAATGTATTAAATATACGACAGCACTCCTAGTTAGGGATTTAGTTTTCATACATTTTTTCGATTTACGCAATCGGGCAGAGTTTACGTATTGTTTTATACTCAGGGAAAAGAAGCATTTTTTACATTTAAATTTCAACCGTATCAAAAAAATAATGAAAACTTAAGCACTAACGAGAAGCGCTGTTTAAGTTACATACATTTACTAATAAAACGCTATGGCTGAGTTAGAACGTAACGTTTTATACTTGGGAAACAGGATTTTGAAGGGACTTAGATCTATTGACGTATTTTCTAATTCGGAAACTACAGGAACCCATCCGTTTAGGTAGCTACTTTTCCTGATTCCTTGGAGGTACCTTAAAATTTTGAGTTTTTGAGAAAAACTTAGTCAGTCTCATATTAGTCAACGTATTAGTCAAGGAACATGGCAACTAAGCTACACATATAGTGTAACTTCTTGCCTGCGTTATCCCCGAAAAGGTCGCATATGGCGATTCGGGACCTATTCATTTTTACGGGTCAGGGGGCCGGCCTAACACCAACCACCTCAGCTGAAGTGGAGGTTTCCCAGCTCTTGTAGGTGCTGTTTCTCACTTCTTGTGGAGGCTGAGTAAACCTTGCCGGTGTTTATTTTGGTTTGAAATAAACATCGAAACAGGAATTTTTTATATACTTTATAGATATAAATATTTCTGACACCCTCGGTGGGGATAGAACCCTTGCTCTCGGCATAGAATGCAAGCATTCTACCAACTGAGCTATCGACCGGACTTTTTGCGAGCTTGGTCGTCGCTACAAAGCGCAAATTCTCAAGCAAGATCCAGTCGCTGTAAGGCTAGATGTATCTTTGGTGACCGGTCTTTGGTAAAGGTAAGTATATGATTTTTTCAAACTATACTTAAAATTTACCGCTCTATCTAATGCTCTAACTTCCAAAGCTCTACAATGATTTTTTGTTGTTTATGCCCAGGCAAACGACTGCGTTTTCGAAGTATGGTTTTGGTGTACCTAACCGACAAGATTTTGGCCTTTTTTGTCCTGAAGGCGCTTGTGACATAAAAAAATTGTAAAAACACTAGTCCCAAAGTCCCAAAAAATGTCTTTATTTTAATTTTAGAGCTGTTTTGATTTTAACGATGTGATAAAAATATAAAAAAAGTAATGTCATTTTTCTGCAATCTCATACCTACTTTTTTTTTTTTTTTTAGAAATCCTGTGCGGGAGACTCCCTAGATTCTAAAGACTCCAGGGGTCTTTGACACTTGTTGTAGTGCCGCAAAGGTGTACGAGCTTGGTCGTCGCTACAAAGCGCCAATACTCAAGCAAGACCCAGTTGCTGTAAGGCTGGATGGACCTTTGGTGACCGGTCATTGGTAAAGGTTTATGAATTTTTCAACCCAGCGAAGAGCACATTCGAAATATAAATGGTATATTTTTGTGCTCCGCCGGGATCCGAATCCACAACCTTCCATTTACGAGTCCGAAGTGTTGCCACTACGGACTACGGACCGGTCCACTTTAAACTGTTTTCCTGAACAATTTAGTTTTTGTTTTGCTTATGCCCTATTACCTTTTAACCGTCGATATGAATTTTTCAAGCCAGCGTAGAGCATATTTGAAAATATAAATAAAAAATTTTGACAATTAAAACATAACACATGACGTGTGTGAGGTTTTTCCCATAGTAACGTGTGTGCTACGGAACGCAATAGGTATGCAATGAAATGGCACAAGATTTTTGTCTTACAGTTCTCGTAGGACGTAGGTAGACAGCTGTTATCTGAGATAATCATAACAAATCCGCATGGGCGCGGAAATGATTTTTACTTCAAATCCATTCAGAATACGATGATTTTGAAAATAAATTTGTATTTTTGAATAAATGAAGTCCGCACAAATGTCATAGAAAAATTGTGATGTAACATGAACGTAACTAAAAACTTGATTATGGAAAAATAGATAAGCAAGTATTTTTTTTTTATTATTTTGTAATATTTGATAATATGGTACATTATCGTTTATTAAGATAGTGGTTGATTAAAAAAAATCAGAATTTTAGGTTGAATTATGTATGTAGTAACAAAAAATCACCTTGTTATTTTTTACAAACATTGAATAGTGGTAAACAAGGTCATTGTAACGTAGGTAAGACCTTGATTGTTTACTCGTTGATAAAATATAGGTATGTATTGGTATGAGGCTGGCTACCCACACTGTAAAAAATGTCTGCATTTACTTTTCTATACACATTTTAAGAATAAAAATAATTTGGTTACCTGAAGCGCTATTCTACTAAATTCCTTATGACCTTTTAAGATGAGGAGATAGTGATTCGTGTCCAAAAATAAGGTGTACTGTGATTTTTTTTTATCTATGGAGTCCTTTCGCAAGCGCTAGCAGGCTCCGATTTGGATTGATATCTAAAGCTTAAATAATTTAGCAGAATAGCGCTTCTGGTTCCTTTTGCACCTGGTAATTTTGTATGTAAACAATCGTTTCGCCCGACGAGCGTTTCACACGACGAGTAAGATTGTGGAATAAATTTATTTCAAGTAAGGAAATAGATTTGCTAAAATAAATGCAATTTACCAACGTATTTCGTCCTGGCCAGTAACATTATCAATTCACCGTCGATTTTATTTGTTTAATTATTAATTCATAATTATTTATTGATTAATAATTATACACAACAATCAAACTGGTCCCTGGTCGCATCCAAACAAATAAAGTCGTCCTTGGTCAAAGAGAAACATTTAAAATTATCCCTGGTTAAAACAAAGTAATCAAAGTGGTTCCGCTGGTCAAAGCGAAGCAACCAATGTGGTCTCTGGTCGAAAGAAACATTCAAAGTGGTCCCTGGTCAAAACGAAGCAACCAATGTGGTCTCTGGTCGAAAGAAACATTCAAAGTGGTCCCTGGTCAAAACGAAGCAACCAATGTGGTCTCTGGTCGAAAGAAACATTCAAAGTGGTCCCTGGTCAAAACGAAGCAATTAAAGTGGCCCCTGGTCGAAGGAAACATTCAAAGTGGCCCCTGGTCGAAGGAAACATTCAAAGTGGCCCCTGGTCGAAGGAAACATTCAAAGTGGTCCCTGGTCAAAACGAAGCAATTAAAGTGGCCCCTGGTCGAAGGAAACATTCAAAGTGGCCCCTGGTCGAAGGAAACATTCAAAGTGGTCCCTGGTCAAAACGAAGCAATCAAAGTGGTCCCTGGTCGAAGGAAACATTCAAAGTGCCCCCCCAGGTCAAAACGAAGTAATCAAAGTGGTCCCTGGTCAAAACGAAAAAATCTTATTCAGTGTTTCCCGACCGTTTTTTGTCCATCGCCCCCTTATGGCAAAATGAAAATCGTGTCGACGGGTTGGAGGGGGGGTAGGGGGGGGGGGGACTAGAATCGTCTTTCCAAAAAACATTGTGTACCAAAAAATGACCGTTAACAGGGGGGAGCGGAGGGGGTAGGCACACGATTTCCATGAACATCATCGTCCAATTTCATCCCACAAACACCGACGGGGAGGAGGGTAGGCACGGGTTTCTGGGTACTGTTGCCCCAATCAATCGCTTCCTTCGTCATTTTCGCCCCCTAAGAGCCCAAATTGCCGCCAGATTAAGAACCACTGTTCTAAGTGGTCTCTGGTCGAAACGAAATAATCAAAGTGGTTCCATAAATAAATAAAACAAGCCAAGTGGTCTCTGGTCGAAACGAAACAATTGAAGTTATCCCTGGTTGCATCAAAACAATCAAAGTAGTCTTTTGATTTGTTTTTTAAAAAAAAACACTATTTTTTATATAAACACTGTTTTACTTTCACACACAATACATTTAAATTACAAAATAAAAAAAATGTGTTTTTTTAAAAAACAAATCAACAGTAAAAAAATATAAAGTAGTCTTTGTATGAAAAAATGTAGGTACCTAAGCAACTGAAATGGATGAATGATGTACCTGGGCTACCTAGGTAAATTACATTCGTTTGTCATCCCCGCACCCTTTTAGTTTCGTTTGTGGAAGTGTCAAAGTTTCCTTTTATGAGGTCCGGTCCCCAAAACAGCGGCAAGATGGCCGGCCAAGCAGAAATTTAACGAGGCAAAACTTTGCTAACAGTTTGTGGTCGAAATAACAAGACTGACCAACTCAAACACGTGCATATTATACAAAACATAATATATTATGTAAGTACCTACTCGTGCCCATTTTGGTAGGATTCAGAGCGTTCCCTGTACCTTCCTACCCTAAGTATAAAACTTTGCGTAAATACTCAACGATCGCGTAGACAACAGAATAATTTTCTTTTTTTTTTCATAAAATAATAGAGTACATTTCTACAAAATATGCATCTGCCTTTTAAAAAAATACGTATCTGGCGTAGTTTTTAAATTATATTTCTTTTAAATTCTTATTTTTATTTATTATTTATTCCGATAATATTTATTTCACAGAACTCACCGAGGCTTCGGTAGACTGGCGGATCCAGTGACGTCACGGCTTGGCTACCCGACCGCGCTGTGTTTTAGCGGGACTCAATTTTTTTTTTAGAAAAAGAAAAAAATATCTCCAGCTACAACTCTCAGCTGCCTTCGGTCTTCTCAGACGCGGCCTTTCGGCGGCGATCGATGCCACAATTGTCGAACCTCCCGTGGGGCGCGTAACGAAAGCCGTTAAAGACACTCTTTTTTCCCTCGCGACACGGCAATGGCAGCGAGAGTGGAATAGTTCGGAGAACAACATATTGTACTCTTTTTTCCCCTCCATCGAGCAGCGCTTGGCTGCAAAGTGGCTTGTCCCGAACCACTTTACCAGCCAGTTTTTAACTGGCCACGAAAACTTTAAAGCCAAACTACACCAGCTGGGTATCCCATCCATCTTATCAGCAGAGTGCCCTTGCGGCGCCAGCTCCCAGGACGTGCCTCATATATTATGGTACTGTCCATTGCGACACTCTGATCGGGTTGCGCTCCTTGCTGCAGTACGGCCGGCCATTGGCCCAGTCGGTTACGCAGACTTTGTTGCTACAAAATCAAATTTCTCCGCTTTTGAGCGATTTTGCGCTTCATTTTGCCAAGCTGCATCCGCAGCGGATTCACAGTAATCCTGTCCTTAGATTTAAATTATTATTATTTCGTATTATGTGTATCATTATTCACGCTACTCGTGATCTAGCAACAATCCCACAAGGAGTACCACCCGAGGTATGCTATTAGCTTCAGTAACATCGAACCATTTACTTTTAGAGTCATGGGCACGCCTCTGACCTAGAGGTTCTTGTTTTGTCGTGCCGTTGTTTTCACTTCACGGGAAGGCCTTTCGCCACTTGAGAAAATATATAGCTTTGCATGAGCGTCCATGTGCTGTGGGTCCTTCTGACACATACATACAGGACGGGTACGAGGAGGGTTTGAGCATACCTGGTTGTGATCCTTGAAAATAATGTACTCTACAAACCCATAGCATTTTCAACCGTATTCTCCACCGCTGCAATTACCTTACTGTACCTAAACGTAAACTCACCTCGATCGCGTAAATCGAAAAAAATTATGGTACTTATCACTTACTGGGAGTAGGTACCGTCGTACATTTCATAATTTTACGATTTACGAAATGGAGAAGAGTTCATAAAAGTGTTTAATACTCGGGTGGTATGACACTCTAACAAATGTATGGAAAATATAAAAGTGCCTCTAGTGAGTGTTTTTGTAGTCATACATTTTTTTCTGTTCACGCGTTGGTTGAGTATTTACGAAATTAAAGTTTAATGTATATAATTCAGAAAGAGTCAAGGAATATATTTTTTCTACTCCCATTTGGTAATATACTAATTACAAAACTGCTAACGCAATCACAATGCCATACATTTCTACACCCGTTGCGTAATGTTACATTACGCAACCGGTAACCGTGTTGAAATGAAAATGTGCGCATGCGCACTGACAGAATTGGAACCATTTTTTAATTTCAACTGTCAACCTTGTATGGGGGTATGAAGACCTGTCAATCCAAGATGGCCGCAAGCGATCAGCTGATTAGGTTTCATACAATATTACTGATATTCGGTAGGTAGGAATTACCGTGGTGAGATTTCCAGCCCTGTTCAGATGAAAATAAATATATTTTATGTGTAGAGTCAAATAAAAATTGTTAATAGTGCTAAAATTTATCGAATTTATTTATCGGAATGCTCCAAATAAAGCTTTCCTTTTGTCAAAGGAAAACAAAAAGGAAAACAATACAAAAAATTTCACCGCAAAAAATAAACAAACTCAAAAAGTTACTTGGTTAATAGGTGAGTATGAGGTTGGCCACCTATGCTGTAAAAACTTGGTTCACTTTGCCAATACAGTTGCAGGGCATATGTTTATTTGAGTTTTGGGTTTGAATGCTTAAGCTTACATGCAGGATGTAAAAGCGCGACCTTATATGTGTCGGCTTGTGGGCATGAATTCAATATGAAACCTAAATATAATTTATCTTTACAACTTTACAACAAAAGGGAATGATAAATCACACGTTTTGATAAAGGTAAAGATTTAATTACTTCAAATGGACGATTAGGTACATTATAATGACTATTATTCACTACTTTGTTAATTTTCTCATGGTCGTAGAAAAAGTATTGTATGCCACTGCACGTAATTAGCCTTTGTAACACTCGTGCTTTCTATTGTGCCATTCGGCTGCGCCTCATGGCACAAACTAGCACACGTGTTACAAAGACTATCATTACTAGGCAGTGGCATAAATAACTATTCCTGTTTCAAAGGGAATATATTGGATTTTCACAATTAGGGGAAAAGTGTGACGTCACTTGGCCGAACGCAGGACGGAGTGTGACATTTGCCCGCCGAGAAAAATTACGATTTTTAATTTCGTCCCCAGTCCATCTTTTGGTGGTCTTTTCTCTTCTGATTTCAAGAAAGTTGTGAAGTCATATTTTTCAAAAGATGTCTGGACCATCTGTAGCCGAATTCTTTTTTTTAAATATAAATGGGAATGGAATCGGTACAAATTCTATAGAAATTACATTGGATTGCTTAAATATACTTTAAAGTTTGCTAACCCCGACTTTCCTTGTCGGAAAAAATTCTAATCTCGAATTTTGTGCCGCGTAGGTACTTACGTCATCATCTTTTCAAAAAAAGAAACGTAATACAAGTTTTCCTACTAGACTCTAAAATTTGAAAATAAATGTATTTCTCAGCGAGCAAACGTCACACGTTTTTATGACTATTTCCCTAGCAACCCGGCCATGTGACGTCACAATTTTTCCATTCAGTGAATTTTGTGCCTAGTCTATGATAACAAAATAAAATATCATTTACCTACATTAAAAAACCTGGAAAAACATTATATTTTACTCGGCACACATTTCACTGCCAAGTTGCTTGGGAAAATACAGTCACATAGCCCGCCGAGAATTTTTTTATGTATCCTCAAATTTTTGTGGACTCCATTCACACAAAATGTGTAACATTTTTTAAATAAAAATATTGCATTGGTTCGATGTTATGTATGTACTAGTAGGTATTTTTTTACATGACAGGTTTCATTGCTACGCTGTCAGCCTTAAACCAAATAAAAAAAGAAAAAGGTGACACGGCGACCGTCACAATAATATTTAAAATGTCCAAATGCCACGAAAACCAACAGGCTTGAATCATAGCACAACACACAACATTATCACGCCGAGAAATGGAAGCCATGCTGAAATTCGACAAGAGAAATGTAGACTGACTCACGTATTCCTTTTAAAACCCGCAGAGTTGCTTCGCTAGATTTGTAGGTTATGATTTTATTTTGTTGTAATGTTTACAGATTCCTCCTCTCTTGGATGACTTGGACGAGGAGGTGAAGGGTTTCCTTCTGAAGCCGGAGAACCTGCCCATCCACAGGTGGGAGAGGTCGCAGCTGATATGGCCGCGGAAAAGCGATGTCTTGTCACTGTTGGACTATAAATCTATTCCAGTGCAGTCCTCCATCAAGGTAAATAAATCATTATGACATTTCATCATTATTATCTCACAATATTCTGAAGTTCAAATTAATTAATCAAAATATTAATACTTAAAACGCAGGAACGTGCACAGCACTTCTGCCCTGTGTAGGCAACAATATGGATTTTTTTACAATTTCCGGAAGAGTATAATATATTAATTCATCAGGAATAGACATAGACAAAAGTGTGATAACTGGGCTTCAGTTTCACAAGAGTAGATCTTACTTTCTGCCAAAACTGATCAATGATCTAAGTAAAGAGGAGATGAAGAAGAAAAAAATTATGACATCACACGGCTTGCATTCCATGCCGAGAGCTCGGGTTCGAAACCCACCGAGGGTGTCAGAAATGATTTCCCATTTTGCTGTTTATTTTAAACCTGAAATTAAAATACCTGCAAGGTTTGCTCAGTCTTCACAAGAAATGAGTACTAGCCCCCTCGGGAGCTAAGAAACCCCCACTTCAACTGAAGTGGTTGGCATAAGGCCAGCGCCCTTACCTGTAAAAATAAATAGGTCCCGAATCGCCACATGCGACCCCTTCGGGAATAACGCAGGCAAGAAGTTACACTCTATGTATAGCTTAGTTGCGCTGCTACTCATTAAACCTGAGTGTAAAAAAAGTACCTACCTACCAATCTAACGCTGAGTATGAAAGCTTGTACATTGTTATGATTTATGGATTTAATTTAATAAAAAATTATGGTTGATTGCATGGATATATAGAACTGGATGGGCTAAGAAATCAATCCTTTGAGAATTAGAAATACGCTACTCAACTCATCACACAAAAATCCAAATTCAGTCTATCGGTAACCTTCCAACTGTCAACAGGTGTGTTACCTCTAATTGGGAAAAAATCCATATAAATGTCAAACGGGTATTTTCTAAATGTGCCAACAAAATAGAGTAAATGTGTTGTAGAACATGGAATAATATTTCACTTTAATCACTATTCTATATGATTACGTTGATAAAATTTATTTTTCGTTTGTCAAAATATTTTGTTCGCGAAAGTAACAGCCATTTCTAGAACTAGTGATGTTAAAATATAAAGGTACTTGCTGCTTCAAGTATGTAACTTCTATGCTTGTGGTAATAGATACTTGTGAAAATCATCCCGTACACAATGAGGTCGGAACATTTTTGAATTCGGAATTTATCAGATATTTTAATACTTGCAACAACACTACTAACAAATCCGTTACCATAATGATTTCATGTGTTTCCTTGGTGATATGTAAATAGATTGAAGACGGAGTAGAGACACGTTGCTTACATAGAAAATGAGAAAAGCATTTCATATGTCGTGAGCGAGACAGCATTATAAACAATGTATGTAAACAATTCCTTGACTTATAGGTTGGTATGAGGCTGACCACCCATACTGTAAAAAATGGTTCACTTTGCCAATGTCACCCCTGTTTCAGGGAATGTCGGCAAGAGTTGCAGGGCTTATGTTCATTTGAGGTTTGGATTTTATTTGTAAGTACACAATCAACATTTGTAAGCGCGAACTACACATGTTTGTTTGTGGGCATACATCTGAGAGCTTTGAATGAATATATCCTTACAACTTAGATTATTATCATTAAGAGATGATGAAAATATGAATTATGAATTTAAAATTAATGGAATGAATGTTGATGTCGTAAATGAGTTTGTATACCTGGGAAGTAAGTTTGAAAAAGATGGAAGAATGACAGGTGAATTTGAAAGAAGAATAATGAAAGGCAGGTGCGTACTGGGTGCTACCGCTAGCATCGCCAAGAACCAGAATCTTTCAAAAAATGTTCGACTCGCGGTGCACGGTGGTATACTAGTGCCCACTCTGATGTATGGAAGTGAGCCTGGACGGTGAGTGAAAGTGAGATTAGTAAAGTCCATACAGTGGAAATGGACTACTTAAGAAGTATGATTGGAAAAAGACGGAGTGATAGGGTGAGGAATGATTTTGTTAGAGAGGAATGTGGTGTAAGAGAAAGTGTGAAAGTAAAGATTAAAAGAAGTATACTTAGATGGTTTGGACATTTAGAGAGAATGAATTTAGACAGAAAAAATTCTGACTTTTTTTGTATAGATTTCTTTGTAAGGTTTTGTTCTTTTATATATTTAAATGTAATTTTTTATTCATATTCCTTGACTTATAGGTTGGTATGAGGCTGACCACCCATACTGTAAAAAATGGTTCACTTTGCCAATGTTACCCCTGTTTCAGGGAAGGTCGGCAAAAGTTGTGGGGCTTATGTTCATTTGAGGTTTGGATTTTATTTGTAAGTACACATTCAGCATTTGTAAGCGCGAACTACACTTGTTGGTTTGTGGGCTTACATCTGAGAGCTTTAAATGAATATATCCTTGCAACTTAGATTATAGATTATTATTATTATTATAGAATGAGGAAAGACTGACGAAGAAAGTGTATGCTGCAAGAATTGATGGATGTCGTGGAAGAGGAAGACCGAGAAAGGTCTTCTTTGATGGACCAAATTTTCGAAATAGCGAGTGAATGGGATATCCAGAGTCATAATAAAAGGAGAGCTTGTATGAAAAAGGTTATGACTCTGGATGAAATGAAAGAAGTATGCAAGGACAGGAAGAAGTGGCAGCTAATCTGCAATGCTGATTTGTAATGTTGGTTTATTAGTTTGCTACATTTTTTGCATAATAAATTTTTGACGTTTTTTTGTATAGATTTATTTTTAAGATTTTGTTGTTTTTTTTTATACTTAAATGTTATTTATTACTCGTATTCCTTGACTTATAGGTTGGTATGAGGCTGACCACCCATACTGTAAAAAATGGTTCACTTTGCCAATGTCACCCCTGTTTCAGGGAATGTCGGCAAGAGTTGCAGGGCTTATGTTCATTTGAGGTTTGGATTTTATTTGTAAGTACACAATCAGCATTTGTAAGCGCGAACTACACGTGTTTGTTTGTGGGCATACATCTGAGAGCTTTGAATGAATATATCCTTGCAACTTAGATTATAGATTATTATGGTGTCAAAGACGGTGCATCATGTTGATTGGTACTAAATTACATGTACGACCCTTCCATTTAATACTTCCTCCATGGTTGATTGAGTTCCACTCGCCACATGGGATCCCTTCGGGGAGAACGCGGCAAAAAGTTATACTTTATGTGTAGCTTAGTCACATTTAGTCACCCGGCTGAGTTTCTTGGGAAAAGGAAAACAAATGTTGGTTACTAAGGGGCATAGTCCCGTACAAGTGTGATGTTTGTCCGGTTAGAGGAAAGTTCTAAATTCAATCAGGGTTATTCACAACACATTTGATTCACAGCTTCACACTTGGATCATGTGGTAGCCAATGTTTTATCTAAATCAGTGGTTTCCAAACTTTATGCTACCGCGCCTCCCCAAAACTCTTTTTTTTTTTTCGCGACTCCCACTCTACGTTAATTTTTTTTTTCTCAATTATCCTTGAATATATCGTCGACGGGGGGAGGGGGTGGGGTAGACACACAATTTTCAAAAGTTCTTTTTGCCCGTAAAACTTCTGTTGACAGGGGGGGTGGGCAGTAGTAGTCAAAAGTTGCCTTCCTAAATATAAATTCTTTGGGCCTCCCTTTCTACGTTTATTTTTCATACTAATACTACTTAAACACACATTTCTCACGCCTCCCCTGGCCATACCTTTCGCCTCCCCTGGGAGGCGCGCCCCCCAGTTTGGAAACCACTGATCTAAATGGTAATAATTTTTATGACAATATAGATGAACTGACTCCAAGTGCCATTTAATTCTTATAGAATGAAAGACTAGATCTAAACTCATCTAAGTTGCAAAGATATGTTACATTTGAGATTCACATTACATGCATTTTCACAACCAGACACGTACAAGTTCGCGCTTGCACATACCGCATGTGAACCTATAACATAAAAACCAAATCTCAAATGGACATACACCCTGCAACTCTTACCGTCCTTCTCTGAGACAGGGGTGACATGGCAAAGTGAACCATTTTTACAGCATGGGGGGTCAGCCGCATACCAATCTATAAGTCAAGGAAGATTCTTTCTGAAAATGGGTATACTTCGTTTTCTGTGGTTCATTGTTTAATTTTTAACAATGTTACTTATTTTTCCTTGACTCATGGGTTGGTATGAGGCTGACCACACATACTGTAAAAAATGGTTCACTTTGCCAATGTCACCCCTGTTTCAGGGAATGTCGGCAAGAGTTGCAGGGCTTATGTTCATTTGAGGTTTGGATTTTATTTGTAAGTACACAATCAGCATTTGTAAGCGCGAAATACACGTGTTTGTTTGTGAGCATACATCTGAGAGCTTTGAATGAATATATCCTTGCAACTTAGATTATAGATTATGCCTGTTCCTGGAAAAGTCCGCCAAAGTTGCAGGGTTGAGGGGTCAGCGGTCCTTGGATGGTCCAGGATTTTTAACAACCAATAACAAAATATATATTCCACGAAACCCGGCCGTGTGGCGTCACTATTGTCATTGTTAATCTTTGTGCTGAGTTCATACTGAAAAGAAACATTTATATTATTTAATATTTTCACAAAATGTGGTGTTTGAGTGGATTCATCTCTCAATCATCTTTATGGTTAATTAATTAAACAATAACTGTATGTTATCACCTCTACATTAATGACACAAGATAAAAGATAATATAATACTGCATATATTTGCCTTACGATTTCTATAATGATACATGGGGAAATCCCTTTTAATATTTGAAATCTTTAGTGTTGCTCTGTTGGAAATCTAAAAGGGTGTATTAAATATAACCCTTAAATGTCAATATATATCTATTATTTTTTAATAGATTTGTGAAGAGGAATGCAATTCGCCAACTTATTTTACCTGGCCAGTTGTCTTCTTACGAAAGCAGAAGCTTGTGTGTATGCAATGGCATCTGTTGAACCAGGGTCGAAGTTATGGTCAAATTCTGTTCCAAATGCGCTAGTCAAGAACAGCGACTTGATCCCACGACCATTACACCGACATTATACAATATATCTGTGCAACTTTCTTATAGATCTACTTATAGTATTTTATATATGTGTACCTTAGTTGCGTTGCGTTTATACAACTATTATTGTATAATCCAGAGGTTCCCAAACTTTTTCAAGTCACGGCACCCTTTGAAATTTTGAGTTTTCCTACGGCACCCTAGTCATATAATATCGATCTGTGGTAGGTATATTTCATATTTGTACGGCTGAATTCCATAAAATGTTTGTATTCATGTATGCACACAAGCTTCTGCTTTCGCATGAAGACATCTGGCCAGGCAAAATAGGTTGGTGAATTGCAATCCTCTTCACAATTTTTTTTTTTTTAAAAAAAAAAAAAAAAAATGTAAAATTTTGATTTTTAGTAGAGACTTCAGGGGCGCCTCGCGGCACCCCTGATCTCTCTCCGCGGCACCCACTTTGGGAACCTCTGGTATAATCTATAATCTAAGTTGCAAGGATATATTCATTCAAAGCTCTCAGATGTATGCCCACAAACAAACACGTGTAGTTCGCGCTTACAAATGCTGATTGTGCACTTACAAACAAAATCCAAACCTCAAATGAACATAAGCCCTGCAACTCTTGTCGACATTCCCTGAAACAGGGGTGACATTGGCAAAGTGAACCATTTTTTACAGTATGGGTGGTCAGCCTCATACCAACCTATAAGTCAAGGAATAATAATAATAATTGCATTAATAATAATCATCGTCATAATAATCATTAATAATAAAATCTCTCAAAAAATGTTATATTGGCGGTGCACGGTACTAGTGCCAACCTTGATGTATGGAAGTGAAGCCTGGACGGTGAGTGAAAGGGAAATTAGTAAAGTCCATACAGTAGAAATGGACTATCTAAGAAGTATGATTGGGAAAAAACGAAGTGACAGGGTGAGGAATGATTTTGTAAGAGAAGAATGTGGTGTAAGGGAAAGTGTGAAAGTGAAGATTAAAAGAAGTATATTTAGATGGTTCGGGCATTTGGAGAGAATGAGTGATGAAAGATTGACGAAGAAAGTATATGTTGCTAGAATAGATGGATGTCGTGGTAGAGGAAGACCGAGAAAAGTATGGAAGGATCAAATCTCTGAAATAGCGAATGAATGGGATATCCAGAGTCATAATAAAAGGAGGACTTGTATGAAAAAGGTTATGACTCTGGATGAAATGAAAGAAGTATGCAAGGACAGGAAGAAGTGGCGGCTAATCTGCAATGTTGATTTCTAATGTTGGTGTATTCATTTGCTACATTTTTTGCATAGGAAATTTTTGACTTTTTTTGTATAGATTTCTTTGTAAGGTTTTGTTCTTTTTTATATTTAAATGTAATTTATTATTCATATTCCTTGACTTATAGGTTGGTATGAGGCTGACCACCCATACTGTAAAAAATGGTTCACTTTGCCAATGTCACCCCTGTTTCAGGGAAGGTCGGCAAAAGTTGTGGGGCTTATGTTCATTTGAGGTTTGGATTTTATTTGTAAGTACACATTCAGCATTTGTAAGCGCGAACTACACTTGTTGGTTTGTGGGCATACATCTGAGAGCTTTAAATGAATATATCCTTGCAACTTAGATTATAGATTATAGATCGTAACTACTCTTACATACTCGTAACAATATGTTTGCTTCCAGCCCATTCGCGACCACAGCAACGGTCAGATAATCTCATGGCGGGAGTCGGTGACCTCCAGCCGGATAAGCCGCGAGGACATGAGTCTCCGCCGGCCCCCGCTGCCTCCCCAGCTGGCCACCAGGGGTCTGGCCACCCAGCTGCCCTTCCTGCCCGCGGGCTTCGAGGACGAGCAGGTTCAGCAACGACTGCTCTTCCAAAACAAGATGGCCGCCGACTCGGAGATCGGTGACACGGGTGAAACATTCTTAGGAGAAAGTAAGACAACTTGTCTATCCTCCAATGTCCACTCCACTAACCGGTCCGTAGTCCAGTGGCAACACTTCGGGATTGTAAATGGAAGGTTGTGGGTTCGAATCCCGGCGGAGTGCAAAAAAATACCATTTATATTTTCAAATGTGCTCTTAGGTCCAGTATTTTCAACGTTAGCTTATGTGACTTTAAACTAATAAAAAAAATCTACCTACACAATTGACATAAGTGCGTCCTTCTCATTCAGTATAAAGTCGCTATGTTAACGATGAAAATACCGGGCCTTAGCTGTGTTGAAAAAATCATAAAACCTTTACTAAAGACCGGTCACTAAAGGTCCATCCAGCCTTACAGCAACTGGGTCTTGCCTGAGTATTGGCACTTTGTAGCGATGACCAAGCTCATAAACAACACCTCTGCGGCACTACAACAAGTGACATAGACCCCTAGAGTCTCTGAATTCTAGGGAATCTCCCGTACAGGATTTCTTAAAAAAAAAGGTAGTAGTCCTTTGCCATAGGTGGTTGGAGTCAAACATGCCATTGACGCTGCATCCTTGTTGCAGGTGCATTAATGAAGATGAGTTTATGATTTCTTTAGAACGCCGTTTCGTGATGAAGTCACTCCAAGGGCGCTCATGCAGATGGTGTCAGAAATTTGCTTATTTTCAATCCATTTCGGAACTTCTTTTGGTCTTCTATCTCTCTCACATGATGAGGCAGGTGGTTTGAAGCCAGAAGACCAGCAACTGCAAACGCACACTCTTCAAACACAGTTTTTACTCTTCTTACCGCTTCTTGAACCCATGTTTTGGCTCCAGTTTATGCCGAACGCAGTGTTAGGCTTTTTTACCGAGGGCAACAGGCTTGATTAGTATTTGTGTTTTTTTAAATAGAGCTTTATGGACCATCGAGCTCACTTTAAACTCTCTGGGACATGGAGCCAGTGAAGCTTCTGCATTAATGCCCTGTACCATATATTATAGCCAATTCCTAACGGTGTTATTCTTACTTGTCATATTTCGCCATCGGCCTAACTGGCGACTACTTAGTCTGGGTACAACGCCGGACTAGACCAAATTTGAAATATTGATTCCCGTTCATAGTGTAACGTAGGAACAGTTGAGCCTGCGACCAAATTTGGACGGCTGAAATTACGTCCGTTCAATGTCGTATTTAAAAAAAAAATCTGTTCTAGAGATGTCACTTTATAAATATTATTTAAAGAATAAGGAATTTTCAGTCGTTTTTAAATAATTATTAAAACAATAACCATTGACAATAACGCAAAAAAAATATGAAAAATAAAAGCAAATAATCAGTATATAAATTTGTTGTGCAATTTATAATTAAAAAAACTTTGAAAACAATTGATTAGCCAAATAAATCCGTATATTTTTTGTGGATCGGGAAAAATAAAACAAATGTAGGGAATATGCGTTTGGGATGACCACACAGATATGGCCGTGGCGGGCAGGCGGAGACGCGCGGGGCAGACGTCACAATGGCGGACGGCTTGTTGTTTTGTTTGTAAACAAACAGATGTCGACCGAAATGCATCTAAATATTTTATTTCAGGTGGAAAAAGTGTCTCATATGTGTTCGTGGAGTGTTGAATATCTTCTTCACTCATTTTAAACTATCTAGTTAAGTTCAGTTTTGTAAAATGTGTCATATGAAGAATTTTGCCGCGAGCCGTGATTCAATCTTTCAAATGATTTCTTTTCTTTCTTATTTTTTTGTGTTTTGTGCCTCAAAAAGCGATTGATTAGCAAAAAGATGCTGAATTCTGTCAATGTGACCAAAATGACAAAAACAAATCGCAAAACAAAACAGTAATAAAGCAAATATTTACGATTTAATATTAAATACGGCAGTTGTCAAAATCGATTGTACCACAAAACCCTCTCCTAAGCGGTTTTGTCTTGGCCTAACTTCGCATACATTTGGAGGCTAGATTTAGGCGGGCGTTGAACTCGAGACGCAAGCCTAACTACTTCAGAAATGTTCAAGAATCAAAATTAAGCAAAACGTGGGTTCAAAGGGCGACGAAAATGTCTAAGAATAACACCGTATGTCTTTAATACTATGCACCCTGCAATTGCAACACAGTTCACTCGTGTACTGTTGTATGCACAGTAAAGTAGTTGTAGGAAATTAATCACGTATTAACTCATCGTAAAAGTATTTTTGAATATTACTGAAAGCATTTATATCATGGGAAAATTCTGCAGCAAAAAGGTTAATAAAATTGATGCAATCTTTGAATTGCAATCTTAAATGATATCAATTATTGTATTTCAGAACTATTATGTGTAGTGCCAATGCTGCAAAACGGCCTTAAGTTTGCCACAGATGGGGTGACTCTTGCAGGTAGCCAGGCCAATGCTCCTGCTGCATCTAGTAACCCTGCTCCGGTAGAAGACAACAGTCTGACTGCAGAAGATCTCAATTCTATTGTGGAGAAAGAAAACCATCTTTTAGGTATGTCTAAATCTAAATCTAAATCTAAGCTGCAAAGATATGTATCATTTGAGATTCATATTAAATGCATTCCCACAAGCAGACATGCATAATTTCGCGCTTACACATGCTGCATGTGGACCTACAATATAAAAACCCCAATCTCAAATGAACATAAGCCCTGCAACTCTTGCCGACTTTCCCTGAAGCAGGGGTGACATTGGCAAAGTGAACCATTTTTTACAGTATGGGTGGTCAGCCGCATACCAACCTATCAATCAAGGAGTACATGCAATTGATACAATCAAATATATAAAACAAATAAATTCTAAGCAATTAAACAGTAAAAAATTAAAAAGCTACAACACATATTTTTAAAATTTAAAAGCCTTAGCTTTAACCGCCAGCATTACAGATCAACCGCCATTTCTTTCGATCCTTGCATACTTCTTTCATTTCATCCAGAGCCATAACCTTTTTCATACAAGCTCTCCTTTTATTATGACTCTGGATATCCCATTCATTCGCTATTTCGAAAATTTGGTCCATCCATACCTTTCTCGGTCTGTCCATTCCTTAATATCAAAAATATAAAAACTCTCTCCGATGGCGCTACAGCCCAGGTCTTTTCTTGACCTCCAACTCCTGTCCCAAGCTTTCCTTGGCCTACACGCCCACAAACAGGCATGTGTAATTTTATTGATTGTAGAGGCATTAACTTTGTAATCGTTCATCATTAATGATAAAAGAAAAACAGTTTTGTTTTCGATTACGTGAGTATATTTTTATATACCACAACCGGTTTCGCAAACATCCGTTCGCATCATCAGGTGGATAATTAATTTATCCACCTGATGATGCGAACGGATGTTTGCGAAACCGGTTGTGGTATATAAAAATATACTCACGTAATCGAAAACAAAACTGTTTTTCTTTTATCATTAGGCATGTGTAAGTTCGAACTTACACATGCTGCATGTGTAAGTTCGAACTTACACATGCTGCATGTGTACTTCAAACCTCACATGAACAACAAAAACCTTGCAACTCCTGCTGCCTTTCCCAGAAACCAGAGTACTGTTCCTTTCAGATATTTATTTTTCATATACCTACATGTATTTTTTTGTCCCCCGAACCTTATTTCCTTATATGCATGTAATTACATTGTTATCCATTGTTTTTAACTTGTTTATTTTATATGGCTGGTCATGTATTGCACCCTCCTCGTGACTAGGCTGGAATAAAACTGATTATTATTACTATTGGCAAAAGTGAACCAAGTTGTTACAGTATAGATGGTCAGCCTCATACCAACTTGTCAGTCAAGGAACTCATACCAATCTGTGAGTCAAGGAACAAGGAGGAAGTTTATTGTAAAACAAAGATATTTAATCATTTTATTTTCTTATTGCAGGCTTATGGACAGAAACGGACGACGAAGTGAACAAAAGAGAGGCAAAGACTGATAGTAGCGCCACAGTGGTGTCAAGCCAAGAGGAATCCTTCCTGGACGAGTGCCTCGCAGAGGAGGTGAACCCCGTGCCAGACATTGGGGTCCTCAAGATCAGCGAGCCGGACCCGCGCAGCCTGAGGCTGCCGCAGACGGAGTGGGCGGAGATGCTGGATGTCTCCAAGCCCATAGAGGACTTCCATCTCTTAGTGCCAAACATGGCGCACAACTTCCCCTTTGAACTAGACACTTTCCAAAAGCAGGTGAATTTTTGCTGCTCTTTTATTGTTACCTCTAGTGTGACGACGATTTTTAAACATTATCCAGCCCAATCTCTTGGTTTTGATTTGAAATATCTCCAAAGATACAAAACAGTTCTCCTATCCAGGTGAGATTGCGAAAGAATGGAACCTGCAGAGTGAGAATAAGAGAAGAGTATGTATGAAGAAAATGATGAATGTTAAAGAGATGAAAGAGGTACACAAGGACAGAAAAAAGTGGAGACGCAAGAAAAAGAAGAAAAGAGGTTCACTCTCCTTGCGCAAACGCAGGCATGTTTTAAAGCCACATTCTTCACTTGCAGGCAATTTTGAAACTGGAGGATCAGGGTCATGTATTTGTAGCCGCTCACACTTCCGCTGGTAAAACAGTAGTCGCCGAGTACGCCATCGCCCTGTCCAGGAAACACTGCACAAGGTAGGAAGCCTCATCCATCTTATTTGTAATCACTGCCACACTTGGTTATAACAAGCCCACAGGGACACACCAATTTCTCAATAGAGCTGTTACTCATTAAACTCTCAACTGCTCTATGTACTTATCGCATTTGTTTTTGTTTTTCTTTAGTGTTCATACAGAAATAAGATCGAAAATAGTGTTCAACATCACCTTATTGGATAAAACAATCCATCAATAAACTCAAAGCATTAATTTTCATTTGTGAATATTGAAAAAAAAATATTTGTAGTTGACCTTGAAAATTACAAGTTTAAATTTTTTTTTTTTTTCACATGGCTTACCAAGGCACAACAAAAAAAGGTTTCGTTTACATTACAAAGGTCACTGCTCCCTAGATGTTATGTACCTACCTGTCAATGTGATTGAAGATGATAATATTCTATTTTAAGAATAGGATATTATATATGTTGAAAGCAGGAGGTGAATGTGTGATAGATTGGATGTTTGAATTATGTAAGCTTTGTGTGAATGCAGGAGTAGTACCGATGGATTGAAGGAAGGCAGTCATTGTTCCCATTTACAAAGGTAAAGGGGACAAAAAAGACTGTCAGAACTTCAGACCAATCAGTCTACTCAGTATACCAGGAAAAGTCTTCTGTAAGGTGATTATAAAAAATGTGATTCTGACTACTAGCAAAAGGGTTTCCGATATACAGTCCGGCTTTATGGCTGGTAGAGGCTGTGTTGATCAGATTTTCACTCTACGACAACTTGTTGAAAAACAATTGTCGGTGAGGGGGAAACTATTCACGGCCTTTGTGGATCTGGAAAAGGCTTTTGACTCAGTGGACAGAGGTATGTTGTGGGATGTTTTGAAAGCATACGGAGTGAATGGAGCTCTACTCAATGCGGTGCATGCGAACTATGAGAATAGTATGGCCTGCATTCGTATTGATGGTGAGTATAGTGAATGGTTTGAAGTTTTTAAGGGTGTAAGGCAAGGATGTGTGATGAGCCCATGGCTATTTAACATAGTCATGGACAAGTGTGTTCGAGATGCTAGACTTGATGATTGTGGATTAATGATAGGAGAGAGCAAAGTAAGCGTTCTACTGTATGCGGATGATGCAGTCCTTGTATCTGATTCAGCAGTGGAATTGCAAATGATGCTCTCTAGATTGAACGAAGCTTTGAAATGTAATAATTTGAAGTTGAATGCAAGAAAGACGAAAGTTTTGATTTTTGAAAGAGATGATGAAAATATGAATTATGAATTTAAAATTAATGGAATGAATGTTGATGTTGTAAATGAGTTTGTATATTTGGGAAGTAAGTTTGAAGAAGATGGAAGAATGGCCGGTGAATTTGAAAGAAGAATAATGAAAGGCAGGTGTGTACTGGGTGCGACCGCTTGCATCGCCAGGAACCAAAATCTCTCAAAAAATGTTAGATTGGCGGTGCACGGTGGTATACTAGTGCCAACCTTGATGTATGGAAGTGAAGCCTGGACGGTGAGTGAAAGGGAAATTAGTAAAGTCCATACAGTAGAAATGGACTATCTAAGAAGTATGATTGGGAAAAAACGAAGTGACAGGGTGAGGAATGATTTTGTAAGAGAAGAATGTGGTGTAAGGGAAAGTGTGAAAGTGAAGATTAAAAGAAGTATGTTAAGATGGTTCGGGCATTTAGAGAGAATGAGTGATGAAAGATTGACGAAAAAAGTATATGTTGCTAGAATAGATGGATGTCGTGGTAGAGGAAGACCGAGAAAAGTATGGAAGGATAAAATTTCAGAAATAGCGAATGAATGGGATATCCAGAGTCATAATAAAAGGAGGACTTGTATGAAAAAGGTTATGACTCTGGATGAAATGAAAGAAGTATGCAAGGACAGGAAGAAGTGGCGGCTAATCTGCAATGTTGATTTCTAATGTTGGTGTATTCATTTGCTACATTTTTTTGCATAGGAAATTTTTGACTTTTTTTGTATAGATTTCTTTGTAAGGTTTTGTTCTTTTTTATATTTAAATGTAATTTATTATTCATATTCCTTGACTTATAGGTTGGTATGAGGCTGACCACCCATACTGTAAAAAATGGTTCACTTTGCCAATGTCACCCCTGTTTCAGGGAAGGTCGGCAAAAGTTGTGGGGCTTATGTTCATTTGAGGTTTGGATTTTATTTGTAAGTACACATTCAGCATTTGTAAGCGCGAACTACACTTGTTGGTTTGTGGGCATACATCTGAGAGCTTTAAATGAATATATCCTTGCAACTTAGATTATAGATTATAGATTATAGATATTAATTGTTCCCATAATCATAATATTATGAGGCAGTGCAAAAATACATCGCAGGTGTTTTTTTTTTGTAAAGCACTAAAAAAACTTTATTTCATTGTCTTTTGAGATAAAAAAAAACGGATAGGAGAAATGCTTTGTATCTTTGGAGATATTTCAAATCAAAACCAGAAGATTGTCTAATCTAAATCTAAATCTAAGTTGCAAAGATATGTATCATTTGAGATTCATATTAAATGCATTCCCACAAGCAGACACACATAATTTCGCGCTCACACATGGCGCATGTGGACCTACAATATAAAAAACCCAATCTCAAATGAACATAAGCCCTGCAACTCTTGCCGACCTTCCCTGAAACAGGGGTGACATTGGCAAAGTGAACCATTTTTTACAGTATGGGTGGTCAGCCTCATACCAACCTATAATGGTTAAAAATCGTTGGCACACCAGAGATTAAACCAGAGTATGTAAAAAGAGTGCCTGCCCACTAACCTTGCTATTTACGCTGAGTGTGAAGGCTTGCGTATTGTTATGATTTACGGGCTCATTTTAATTAAAACTACAGTTGATTTATTTCACACAATTTATTTTAGGATTCCCTTCACATTTTGTTTCGTTCACAGAGTGCCGTGTTGCTCGCCAGCTCCGATACAAGTCTAACGCTACAGACAGCTTTGGCCTTTTTTATAGCATGGCATGTCAACGACGATACCATGTTGAAAGCACCGGTTCTCATCAGATCACCGAAGTTAAGCAACATTGGGCGCGGATGCTACTTGGATGGGTGACCGCTTAGGTACACCGCGTGTTATTGGCATTTCTTGGATCGGTCCGTAGTCCAGTGGCAACACTTCGGACTCATAAATGGAAGGTTGTGGATTCAAGTCCCGGCGGAGCATAAAAAATATACCATTTATATTTCCAAATGTGCTCTTCGCTGGGTTGAAAAATTCATAAACCTCTACCAAAGACCGGTCACTGAAAGGTCCATCCAACCTTACAATAACTGGGTCTTGCTTGAGAATTGGCGCTTTCTACAGCGACAACCAAGCTTGCAGAGGGCTTTTGAGGTGTGATACACACAAAAACAGCGCTTACCAAATAAATCATCCTAATATTAATATTATAAGCCTGTTTCAGGGAAAGTCGGCAAGAGTTGCAGGGCTTATGTTCAGGTTTTTTATACTGTAGGTCCACATGCGGCATGTGTGAGTGCGAAATTATGTGTGTCTGTTTGTGGGAATTCATTTAATATGAATCTCAAATGAGACATATCTTTGCAACTTAGATTTATAGATAAGGATGGTTCTTGAAACATTGGGAACTGGGACATGCGAGATTTTAACCAAACAAATACAAGTACAATTAGATTTTGTAGGGTTTGTGTATTCACACAGTGAAAATTCATTTTATTTAAAATCAAATTATTTTTTATTAAACGTTGTTTTATTTTCACAATAATATTTTAAATCTCGAGTACTTTCGACCTTCAATATTCAGGTCATTATCAAGAGTGATGTATAAAAAATTAAAATTATTAAGAACAAACCATAGATCAAAATGATATAAATTCAAATAAATAGGTAGGTATAGGTACAATAAATATGAACTTAATTTAAATTAAATACAACAGTCAAAAATTAAAAGAAAGAAAACATAAAATAATATATAATAATTACAGTAAATTAATTCAAACATCCGAGGGTCAAAAAATAAAATATAATATTTAAAGCACAAATAAAATTATTGAGTCAACACAAAAAGACAAATAATAATAGTAACAACAAAATGACAAAGAATAAAACTAAAATTACGGGGATTGGGTTATGGCGGATTGCGGAGAGGAGCAATGAGCAGGGGGGAAGCTAGAGGGATTTGAATATTTACAATAGGGCCATTCTGCTTACATTTATGAATTTCAATTGTTTCTAGGGCATTTAGTTGCCTGTATTTACATTCCGAGTGCAGAACCCTTACATCGTCAATGCCAAAGGTATGGTCATTTTCGATGCAATGATCCGCCATTTCGGAATATGCAGACAGACCTCTAAATGCCCTATTATGCTCCTTGAATCTTACATTAATTGATCTTGAGGTCTGTCCAACATACACAGAGTCGCAGTCTGCACACGAAATACTGTAAACTCCGCCACCATCCTGTAAATACAGGCAACTAAATGCCCTAGAAACAATTGAAATTCATAAATGTAAGCAGAATGGCCATATTGTAAATATTCAAATCCCTCTAGCTTCCCCCCTGCTCATTGCTCCTCTCCGCAATCCGCCATAACCCAATCCCCTTAATTTTAGTTTTATTCTTTGTCATTTTGTTGTTACTATTATTATTTGTCTTTTTGTGTTGACTCCATAATTTTATTTGTGCTTTAAATATTATATTTTATTTTTTGACCCTCGGATGTTTGAATTAATTTATTGTAATTATTATATATTATTTTATGTTTTCTTTCTTTTAATTTTTGACTGTTGTATTTAATTTAAATTAAGTTCATATTTATTGTACCTATACCTACCTATTTATTTGAATTTATATCATTTTGATCTATGGTTTGTTCTTAATAATTGTAATTTTTTATACATCACTCTTGATAATGACCTGAATATTGAAGGTCGAAAGTACTCGAGATTTAAAATATTATTGTGAAAATAAAACAACGTTTAATAAAAAGTAATTTGATTTTAAACAAGTACAATTATTTAAACGCCTAAATCTAGAGACAGACAACTCTCATAAGTAAAAACATACAAACACACATTCGTAGCAATATTATAAAACAAGGCATCCTTATACATTAAAATAGTTCTGCATTCACTTGGTTACATCAATGTTTTCTGGTCACAGGACTGTCTACACATCACCGATAAAAGCATTGTCCAACCAGAAGTACCGCGACTTTCTGCGGACGTTTGGTGACGTGGGCTTGCTGACTGGGGACCTGCAGATCAACACCACGGCCAGCTGTCTGGTCATGACCACGGAAATCCTGCGCTCCATGCTGTACCACGGATCTGACGTCGTCCGCGACCTGGAATACGTGGTTTTTGATGAGGTGCACTACATCAACAATGCAGAGGTACAATTTCAATAGTTTAACAAGAAGGAGGGTGGGTAGGCACGCGATTTTCAAAAGAATATTTCATCTCAACAAAGATCTTGCCAGAAGTCTATATTCTATATTCATGTAAGGTTTGGTCTATATTCATGTGAGGTTTGGTTTATTTTATATACATACACATTTTCCATGTGTAAGTGCAAACTTTCATGTGCCTGCTAGTGGGCATGCATCGTATATGAGCCTTAAATGGCAATATAGCTTTGTAACTTAGATTATAGATAGACGCTGCGTTTGTCAGGTCTGGGTGACTCATAATATGCTTCTATGTTGTAAGCTAATTTTGGGTCCATGGATTTGTGAATTTTAGGACTATTGGTTTATGATATCTGTGAACTAGAAATTATTTTAACAAAAATAGACATTATATACCTGTTTCAACCTACTTATGAAAATGGTCATTAGTAAGAAAGAGAACAAAGAACTTCGCAGTTGCATTTCTATGTGTACGTAAAAACTCAGGTGAATTTAAAAATGTTTCTAGAAAGGTGGCAGCATTGCCGCGTGGGTACTATGCCCGAAGCAGAACGAACATAGACGCATGAGGTATAAATCTTGTGATCAATAAAATTGATGAATTTCAAAGGAAAAAGGCATTATTTTAAGACAGTATGGCATGTGTAGTAATCGGGTGCCAAAAAAACAAAATGGAGAAAGCAAGAAAACATAAAATTTGATACGTAAAAACATGCTCTGTATGACTACACAACTGCAACTTTTGACAGGACTGAGACAAAAGTGGTAGCTAGTATCTATCAATGCAATTAGTTAGTTTCTGCGTCTCTATGATGTTACTCAATGGTTAGGACCTTTACAGCCATTTCACACTTTTGCCTCCATTCTACATACTGTAAACAAGCTCTCCACGCCTGAGACACAGGATTTCCTAGTTCAGGCACATGTATTATTTTCTTATTAAGTGAATTCCTTATGTGTACAAATGTAATGTTAAGAGGTGTTTTTGTATAAATTTAATAAATAAATTATTGTTATTATTACTCAGTTTGCCAAGTTCTTTTTCAATCTGACACCGGGTCGGAAGTCAGCAGTGTATGGAAATGTATGAAAGCTTTCACACAGTTCGTCCATCAATCCAAACCAGGCAGAATGTGATGTGTCTGAAAAGACCTTTACATTGCCAATGCTGATGGATCTTCACAATGTGAAGAAGCGAACCCTAAACTTTTTGAAATGCTATAGTTGGTGTGTTGTTTAGCGGGGCTACGTGTGGGAGGAGGTCCTGATCCTGCTGCCGCCCCACGTGAGCATCGTCATGCTGAGCGCCACCGTGCCCAACACCATGGAGTTTGCGGACTGGGTGGGCCGCATTAAGAAGCGCAAGGTCTACGTGGTGTCCACCCTCAAGCGACCTGTGCCACTCTGCCATTACCTCTACACAGGTGACAAATAGACTCCATAATCTTCTAATATATAAAATCAAATGGATGTACGCATTGACTTATAATATCAGTAGACTAGAAATTATTTTAACAAAAAAATACATTATATGAGTGCCTCAAAAGCAAACACGCCACTGTCCATAAAAATCCAAAAGTGACTTTTGAATGCAGGATTATTCTCCATATTCTTATCAATGAGAGCAGAATAAAATATTAAATGCAAAATCTCCTCAAATCCATGAAAAAAAGCTTCAAAAGTGAATTTACATGCAAATTCCCCACTGTCCATGCATGCCTAACATGCAAAGTCACCACTGTCCTCAGACATTCAAATCAGCCAATCGGAAGCCAGGTTTATGTCGTAATACAATATGGCGGCCAGTTGTCATTCATTGTTTAAGTAAGCGGGACTGTCAATTTTGTTGTGATTTAAATGGAGTATTAATCAGTTTTTAAGTGGAAATAGAGGAAAATATTCAACCTGTGTTAAATGACAAGCCTAGGAAAAGGTCTTTAACCGTTTCGATTCTGAATTTATTTGCTACATACGCACCGCCAGAACGGAATACTTTTTTGAGGTTATTTTTTTACACATAAATTGATTTTCTACCTTAATTACTTGATGAAACTTCAAAATTTATGAAAAAGTATATTCATTAGTTATCCAGGAACACAAATCACAAACTTTCAACACATGTTTTCACTTGTTGTTTTATATAAAAACAAGTAAATCACAACAATACTACTTAAAAATATATTATACGCACATTCCATAACTAGATTTTATATCCATTAGGTTTTAAACAATTTTTTTACTCACTTAAATACTCGTCACTAAAGAGAAAAATGTATTAGTTATTTTACAAAAAAACAAAAAACGTAAGCTGTTATATCTATCTGAATAAAGTATACTTGCCTGATTTTGTTTGTAAACATTGGTACACACGCGCGGGACGAGAGATCGATCTGTTCTGACGAAATATTTGAAAAAGAATATTTTCAAAATATGTATAATATGAGATTTTATTAGTGTACCTATAATGTAAGCAATAAAAAAGTTTGAAAAATTTGAACACCGATGTCAGGGAAAGCTTTAAACTTCAATGACATGTATAGATGCCAGCCGCACTGTATGCAAGTTACGTCATGACATCTATGCATGCCAGCCGCAGCCAAAGGGTTAAACATAAAAAAGTGGAAAATTAACACAGAAAAGCTCAAAAGGAAGGTTTCATTTTTTTGACTTTTGTATGGAGGCATTGGGTGTATTAAAGTATACCAACCTACTTTTATATTTTTCTTATGGTAAATTAAATTTTAATTATAGAAATTAGTTTATCTTTTTTCATAAAAGAATATGGTATTTGCATGATAATTGCTTACCATTGGCTATTAGGGCATATTAACGACGCTGTCCCAATATTTTCGAACAGTTGCTGAAATTCACCGTTTTTTAGTGTTTTCGAGGTTTATTTATGTATATTATTAACGACAATAATGAATTTTGATGCTTAGAAATAGAAAATGGCAAGTATTAACTTTAATTATTTTATATTAAAATTAAAATAAAAGCTCAATTTAAAATACTAAAAATTAAATACGGGAAGTCGATTACGCATTTCTACAAAAAAGGCATTTTTGAACTCTCATTAACTAGTACATACGTCAATTTTTTGTATTTTAAATGTTCTACAATATTGTAGAAAATATTGTTGTTAACAATGCTAATTGACGATATTTTTTGTTTTTTGTAAATTGAAAGTAAAATCAACACTTTTAGGAACCCCAAAAATGTGCCGTAAATATAAATTTTTAGTGCTCAAAAACTAGCTTTTCTGTTTTGTTTTCTGTTTTTTCTTACTGTTATAATCAAAGTTCACATAATAATCTGTTGGTTTCTGTATATATAAATAATTACAATCATTTTCTGTATTTTATTAAGATTTTTAAAAGATGACTTAAATTTGCCCAAATACAAGCGGAAAATAATTCAGTGTGAGATGAATCGTTGACGGGAGAGCACGCTTGTCGTTTCTGCGGAAAAAAAATATGACTTAAAATCAAAATGCCGATATGCAAGAGTAAAAAAAAACCTCAGCTATGTTTTAAAAGGTGTTTATGTACAAAATATATATAAATTAAAAAGGTAAATCAACTTTAACTTTGTATAAAAGCGATATTTCGTACTTTTACATTCTCTGTCGGAGATCTCCGGCGTATCACAGTGAGTGACGTAACTTTGAAAGTGCGTAATGTCAATACATATTACATAGTATCGTATTATCAAATGCAATATGTTTTAAATATTTTTTGTAAATCTCTGATAATTCACTGCTAGACATAGGTCTCCAGTATATGCTTTTACTTTTACATGACATTTCATATCGAAAACATATTTAGGAAACAAAAAGGAAGTCCCGCATCCCAATTGTCCCAAAAACCTAAAATTGAGATTGATTAGGAATTGAACCATAAACAGATACTTGTCAATAATTATTAACTTTTATAGTTATATCTAATAACGCCATATTTTCAGTAGGCATGGCCAGAATCTTTATAGAGTCTCTTCCACTTATTCTTATCTTTGCATCTATATATAAATAGTCTACAACGAAGTTTTATTAACAGTTAAGATTCATATTAGAGACATACTTACAATCAAAATTATGTATGTGTGTGCATACACATGCTGTATGTGTAATTACAAAAAAAACAAATTGGCATTGTAGTATAAGGTTAGGTTACAGCTGTAACTGTAACTCTGTCGCCATTCCGCTAGGGGTGGCCAGAGCCTCTGCAGAGCTGCCTCCATTTTTTCCTATCCTTACATACCTCTTTCAATTCATTCATATCCATCACCTTTTTCATGCATTTTCTTCTTTTATGGTCACTTTGCATATCCCATTCTTTCACAATCTCCCCAATCTGATCACTCCATACTTTTCTCGGTCGTCCCTTCCCTCTTTTTCCTTTCACACTTTCTTTGTATACATACTTTGTCAGTCTATCATCATTCATTCTTTCCACATGCCCAAACCATCTCATCACATTCTTTTGTACCTTAACTTTCACATCCTCTTTCAAATTACATTCTTTTTTTACCCATTCATTCCTAACTCTATCCCTCAGAGTTTTTCCTGTCATGCTTCTCAAATGCTTCATTTCCACCTAAATTAAATTAAAGTAAATTATTATGTGCAACTGTGGCCGTTTTATCCCCGAATGTGAATCATTGGCATATGTAAACATTTTTTTGCACAAAGAAAATGACCAAATTTGTGCCTATTATTATGAAAAACTAATATGAATTGCAATATTTTATTTGCCAGAAGTACTTTTTAGAAGTTCGAGTCAGAATTCTCCCTCTTTTTAGTCGTAATTTTCACTCTGACATCGATATAAATAAAATTTATTTATATTGATGCACTCTGGACATAGCCATAAAAACAGTTTATAAAGAAAAAAGTGAAAACCTAAAAAACATAGGTCTTAAAAATTGTTTTCATTTTTCCGCTACATGACGTCTACAAAATGTTATCCCATATTGCACTATTGGATATCGCTGTGCGAAGAGCGCAGAGCCTTAGCCTATGTATCGCGTGTGTGAAAGAGAGACAGAGTGTAAACAGTTAGTGTGTTCTTGGCTTGATCGACGTTTAAAAAGAAATGTGACATCGTGTGAAAAGATTCAACGACAACTGTATATGCTATTGTAAAGAGCCCCCAAACTTATTTGACATTTGTATCATATTTTTAAGTGTGTACAAATACTGGACTAGAGAATTTTTTTGTTTTATGCGTTGCAACGTTTGTCTGTTCGAGATTCGAAAAACTTTAAATTTTGATTATGTTAAAACGGGACAGGGCCCTTAAGTATATGTGTATTTACAAAGTGGTCCATTTTATTTTTTAATTAAAATAAAAAAAAATGTGATTCTATTGATAAGCTGATACGCAACGCAATTAAGCTGCACATATAGTGTAATTTCATGCCGCGTTTTTCCCGAGGGGGGCGCATGTGGCGAGTGGAACTTATTTATTGTTACAGGTAGCATAAAAATATGTTTTTTTGGTCCACCTATTCTTCATACACACCACAAGGTACTTTTTCCATATAATTTTTAATACATATTTTTTTCAATAAAAATAAAGTTAATATTCAAATACATACTTTTTTTGAACCACCCTTTGTTTTTACAAACCATATGGGTGATTTTGACATGCAAACTCACCACTGTCCAAAAGTGAAATGCAAACTCACCACTGTCCATCACAAAATCATCTAATTTAGTCATTTAGATTACTTTAATGCAAATATAACATATCCACAAAGTATGGTATATCCATTAACAATTTTATAAACCTTGCATGTTTTAAAAAATATAAACAATAAAGCTATTATTCAAATTATTTTATTTCCCGTATTGTGACTTTGATGGACAGTGGCGTGTTTGCTTTTAAAGCACTCATATCTGTTTCAACCTACTTACGAAAATGGTCATTAGTAAGAAAGAGAAGAAAAAACTTCACAGTTGCGTGTCCATGTGTACAAAAAGCTCAGGCGAAAGTAAAAATGTTTCTAGAAAGGTGGCAGCATTGCCGCGTGTAGCAGTATTGCCGGAGCAGTCCGAACATATACGCATGCGGTATAAATCTTGTGATGGATAAAATTGACGAATTTTAAAGGAAAAAGGCATTATTTTAAGATAGTATGGTACGCAGTACGCAGTGGCATACTTTTACCCACCTTGATGTATGGAAGCGAGGCCTGGACGGTGAATGAAAGTGAAATTAGTAAAGTCCATACTGTTGAAATGGACTTTCTAAGAAGTATGATTGGGAAAAAACGGAGTGACAGGGTGAGGAATGATTTTGTAAGAAAAGAATGTGGTGCAAAAGAAAGTGTGAAAGTGAAGATTAAAAGAAGTTTGTTAAGATGGTTTGGGCATATGGAGAGAATGAATGAGGAAAGACTGACGAAGAAAGTATATGTTGGTAGAATAGATGGATGTCGTGGTAGAGGAAGACCGAGAAAGGTATGGATGGACCAAATATCCGAAATTGCGAATGAATGGAATATCCAGAGTCATAATAAAAGAAGAGCTTGTATGAAGAAGGTTATGACTCTGGAGGAAATGAAAGAAGTATGCAAGGATAGAAAGAAATGGCGGTTGATCTGTGATGTTGGCGGCTAGGGTTTGTTAAAGTGAAATTGGTTTTATGATTTAGTTTTTTATGTCCATATATATATTGTTATTTTTATTCTTTGATTTAAAAAAAAATGTAATTTGTCATGTATGTTCCTTGACTTATAGGTTGTTATGCGGCTGACCACCCATAATATAAAAATTGGTTCACTTTGCCAATGTCACCCCTGTTTCAGGGAAGGATGGCAAGAGTTGCAAGGCTTATGTTCATTTGAGATTGGGTTTTTATATTGTAGGTCCACATGCGGCATGTGTTAGCGCGAAATTATACATATCTGCTTGTGGGAATGCATTTAGTATAAATCTTAAATGATATATATCTTTGCAGCTTAGATTAGATTAGATTAGATTAGTATGGCATGCGTAGTAATCGGGTGCCAAAACACGAAATGGAGAAAGCAAGAAAACAAAATTTGACGCGTAAAAACATGTTCTGTATTCTGTACAGAGGCAAAAGTTATAGATAGTATTTATCAATGCAGTAAGTTAGTTTCCGCTCCTCTATATTATTACTCAATAGATGTATGTATGTTTGTTCTGTATGGACTCCTAAACTACTGAACAGATTGCGATGAAACTTACATGAGTAATTCTTTACATGCCAACTTTCCAATAAAGAAAATCAGAGTAGAAATATGCTTGTACTATTTTCACCTTGTGACAAGGAAATTTTTAGACTAAAAGAATGGTGCAAAGGGAGAACACAGTGGAGACACTTCAACAGATATACTGGCCACCCCGAACAGAATGGCGGCATGATACAATACAGTAACCAGAGGAGCCACCACAAGGGGTGGCAGGGTACAGCTAGTTAAAGATAAATATAAGGATGATTTATATGGTGAGCCCTGTTTTTGTGTGAATAACACCTCAAGAGCCCGACGACACATACTTGGGAAGAATACGGCAAGATTTTGCAATTTTTGTGACATCGTGAAAAAAATATTTCGTATGGCGGTTGATCTATAATGTTGGCGGCTAGGACTGGGTTTATTAAATTAGAATTTTTGTATTCTGTATTTGTTTTAATGTGTATACGTATATTATTATTTGTGATTCAAAAATGTAACTTTATATGTAAAAGTATATGTTCCTTGACTTATAGTTTGGTATGTGGCTGACCACCCATGCTGTAGAAAATGGTTCACTTTGCCAATGTTACCCCTGTTTCAGGGAAGGTCGGCAAGAGTTGCAGGGCATATGTTCATTTGCAGTTTGGGTTTTTATGTTGTAGGTTCACATGCGGCATGTACAAGCGCGAACTTGTACTTAAATGTTTGCTTGTGAAAATGCATATAATGTGATTCTCCAATGTTACATATCTTTGCAACTTAGATTAGATTAGATTCACATGTTTATCTGATTTTTGATAAGAAAGAATAGATTGCTGCCTTGGGTTCCATGACTCAAATTACACAAGCTTCCTCTGCATCTCTCTCCGATGACCCTACAGCCCAAATAACACAAGCTTCCTCTGCATCTCTCTCCAATGACCCTACAGCCCAAATAAAACCTTGTTCTCTCAAATGCTGCGCCTCCAAGAATATGTGTGGCATCATGAAAAAACATATCATGTGTGAACTCCATTGAAAATATGAATCTATTTTTTTCTTTTCAGGTTCGAGTGGCAGTTCCAAAAATGAAAGGTTTTTAATCATAAACCAAGACAATGTCTTCATACAGAGGGAGTACGATAGGGCTGTTGAAGCTAAAAAGAAAAGACAGTCTAAATTCAGCCACGACTATGGACCTAAAGGTAATAATAATAGGATTAGAGTTGTCGTTATGGTGAGTATTCAAATACCGAGTAATTGCCAATCCCTATGATGAGTACGGAATAACCCGGCGTTATTCTTCAATATAAAAAAGTTATATATATATTTTTTTTCTTTTCAAAAAATAAAATAACCCTCATTCAGGTAGTCTTGAACTTACCATTCATTTATTTGTTAGTGCCATTTCACACAGAACGCACAAGCAATTTTCAAAAATTGCCAAAAAAATCACGTGGAAAGGCCGGCACCCTCCCCAGTTTGAAAACCGCTGCCTTAGATAGATGATTGAATTGAGAACCTAATGATGGATAATTTTTTAGATGATTGAACTTATTGCGCAATAACTATTGATGTCGTCGCAGGCTGGATGAAAGGCATACGTGGGCCACATTGTGGCCCGCGGGCCGTATGTTGGACAGGCCTGGACTAAGCCATCCCAATCAAACACCCAACAATCTCAGAACCACAAGGAAGGAAAAGACCAAAAGGCTAAAAGTGCAATGGATGGACGTACTATGATCCCATCAAATTTATGAATGAGCCATGTTTTAAAATGACTTGTCTTTGCAGGTCCTCGTAACTTCCTTAATCCTAACCAAGAGAAGACGATGTGGGTGGCATTTATAGATCATCTTCAGAAGGATAATAAACTCCCCGTGGTCGTGTTCATTTTATCCAGAAACAGGTAAACAATGTTGAAAAGTCATCCCTTATTTTAGTCACTAACTGCACATTCTGGCAAATATTTGCCAAAAAAATTTTTCACCTTTACTTGTATAAACTAATAATAATCACATTTAATTTAAAACGTATGATATATCATATAACAGACCCGAAACTTGCTCACAGCATTGGAAGTAGATTATAATAATAAATAATAAACTAAATTTATTTACACTGTTATGTTATTTTAAATAACATATTATAAAAAAAACAATCCCGAAGTGTGCAGTGTGTGTTTGTGGGCCGTGCGGAGCCGAACGGTCACGGAAGCGGCCGAACTGCACCGTATGAACTAATCAGGCCGTCGTTCGTTAGTTCCCGGCAAGATGTCAACCGACTAAGACGTCAGCGACTAAGCACCAAGCGGTGCAAGAGGGGGCACTACAATGGAGCTCCCTCCCCCCCTCCATCTACTTGGATTTCCTGCCAGCAAGGCACCCGCCTTGTGGACCAGAGGCATAGGAGCGCCCACCCAGGGGCTCCCACGTGTGGAGGCGTCCGCCTTGTGAGCCGCCGCTAGCCTGGGGCGCTGGCCCAGGCCTTCCGTTTAGAACTCCAGCCAACGGAATAGGGAGTGTTCTGGTGACAACCTGTAGGTCTGGCCAATGCCTTATTTCCCCTTTTCCCCCCCATATTAGTACAGTAATAAACCCTTATTTGTTCATGTTAACTCTATCTTTTAATTATACAACCTTCCCAAGATATAAGTAAGCAATACCAAAGAAAGAACTCCACGCCCTGAGAGTGATGCCGATGAGAGCTAGCCGGATGTAAGTATCCTGAAGATACCTTTCAATCTAAACATAACAACACCTTTTTTTTACTTATATCACTACAAAGGCGCATGTGGGCTCTAGTGGGAAAATAGAACTGTTTTCAGCATCTCCCTAAAGGCTGTCTCGTTGTCCTGGACTCTCAGCTCCTCTGGGAGAGCATTCCATGACGCTGGCCCGGTTATGCCGATTATGTAATACAACTGTCAGCCAGACCTGTCAAACACGGCAGTGTCCTCAAAATCGTACATTTTCTTGCTTTGTCTTTTACTCCCCTTGACATGTGAGCGTAAACTAGGTTGTGTTATAGCGAGGTGCTGCTTGCAAACATTGCACTGTATTGAAATGTCCTCAAACGTCACTGAAATCACCACCTTAAAGGTAAAAGTGAATAAGTGCCGATTCACTGATTTGAGAAATCGTGGATAAAACATTTTATTGAGTGTAACTTCTCTTAGTAAGTGACCTAATCCTAAGGAAGTGCTCATGAAAAACTTCTAAACTACAGGATTTTCATATTTTTTTGTGTTTTTTCTCATAGAAAATAGGGAAAAAGGTAGATTTATCTGAGAAACCCATGTTAGCTTAATATGTTACTTATTCATTTATATCTTTAAGGTATTGAAATAATTATTTTATTTGCAGATGTGACAAGACAGCAGAGGCACTAAAGTCCATAGATTTGACCACAGCTAGAGAAAAAAGCCGTATCCACTGCTTCATCAAATCCTGCCTCAAGAGACTCAAGGAACCCGACCAAAAGCTACCGCAGGTATGGCAAATGATGACAAACGGCTTATATACAATATACATAACCTAGCAGAAACCCCAATATTTATCATGTGGAAAAGGTATCTTCAAACTTTAATGACTTCAATCTATGTCAGTTGCACTGAAAGTTCTTGACATTCACTTATATAACCCACAATCACCTTTCCTAAAGAAAATCTGACCTTTCTTCCTCCAATGGCACCGTAGCCTAAATCTCTCGTTATCCCTTCAAACACCGCGCCTCCAACTCCTCGTGTCTACTGCAGCTGAAAGTTCTTAAACTTGTCACCTGGAAAAGCTGTGTGGTATCTCTTCTCACTCCATCCTCCTATCGCAAGGTAGACGTTCCCATAACTTTATTCCACTCATTTGAGAAATTATGTATGTTTGAATCCCGGCGGAGCACAAAAAATATACCATTTATATTTTTAAATTTGCTCTTCGCTGGGTTGAAAAATTCATAAACATTTACCAATGACCGGTCACCAAAGGTCCATCCAGCCTTACAGCAACTGGGTCTTGCTTGAGAATTGGCGCTTTATAGTGACGACGACCAAGCTCGTAAAAAGGTTGATAGCTCAATTGGTAGAATGCTTGCATTCCATGCCGAGAGCAAGGGTTCGATCTCAAGGTTTACTCAGCCTTCACAAGAAATGAGAACCAGCCCCCCGGGAGCTGGGAAACCCCCACTTCAACTGAAAGTGGTTGGTGTGAGGCTGGCCCCCTTACCCGTAAAAATAAATAGATCCCTCGGGGATAACGCAGGAAAGAAGTTATACTATATGTGTAGCTTAGTTGCGTTTTGCGTGGATACAAAATTTTATTGGATGTAACTTCTCATAGTAAGTGAACTAATTGCAGCAAAGTGCTCATGACACTACACATAGTGTAACTTCTTGCGGCGTTATCGCCGTAGGGTTTCGCATGTGGAGAGTGGAACCTATTTATTTTTACAGGTAAGGGGGGCAGCCTTACGCAAACCACTTTAGCTGAAGTGGGTTTCCCAGCTCCTGAGGAGGCTGGTACTCATTTCTTGTGAAGGCTGAGTAAACCTTGCCAGTATTTTATTTAGGGTTTTGAAATAAACACCGAAACGGGAAATCATTTCTGACACCCTTGGTGGGATTCGGACTTAATCATCCTAATATTGATGGTTAAAAGGAAATAAGCAACGTTTTGGTCGAAAATGAGTTATGAATGTTATCCTACTTAAAAATTTCTGCTCTTTCTAATGCGCTCACTTCCATAGCTCTACGATGACTTTTTTGTCGTTTATGCCCAAGCAAAAAACAGCGTTTTCGAAGTATGGTTTTGGTGTAACCAATGAAATTTGTGGCCTTTTTTGCCCTAAAAACACTTGTGACATAAAACCTTGTAGGAAACGTAAAATCACATTAATAGAAATGCCTTAATTTTTTTAATTTTAGAGCTTTTTTTATTTGAAGGAACGAAAAAATAAAAAGGCCATGTCCAGTTTTCAGCAATCTCAAACTTTAAACTGCTCTCCTGAACAATTTAATTTTTGTCGCTTATGCCCTATATCCTTTTCACCGTCGATATTGTTTTGTTTCCTTGCAGGTGATGACCATGCAGGCCCTGCTGTCCTGTGGCATTGGCATCCACCACAGCGGCATCCTGCCCATCCTCAAGGAGATAGTGGAGATGCTGTTCCAGTCAGGGCTGGTGAAGATCCTGTTTGCCACGGAGACCTTTGCCATGGGGGTCAACATGCCGGCCAGGACCGTGGTCTTTGATTCCACGTCCAAATTTGACGGCTTGGAAGTGCGCGCGCTTTTGCCAGCAGAGTATATCCAGATGGCCGGGAGGGCTGGGAGGAGGGGTAATTCAAGTTTTTCTTTCAAATGGAGTCCGAACAAAACAGCTGGGGGAAAAATTATGTCACCCTAATCTTTAAGGATTCAAATTATATGCATTTTCACAAGCAGACACATATAAGTTTGCATTTAAACTTGCCGCATGTGGACAATATAAAAACCCAATTCCATTTACAGTGGAATGTTTCAGGGTTGGATGACACGGGAGCCGTTATAATCCTGTGCAAGAAGGATGTGCCCAGCAGCTATAGCCTCAAGGACATGATGCAAGGGAAGCCAATGAAGCTGTCCTCCCAGTTCAGGATCACCTACTCCACCATGCTGTGTCTGCTGCGGTGAGTCCACCTCCTGACCCCTAAAATCTAAATCTATAGGATTCATATTAAATACATGCCCACAAGGAGACATGTGTAAGTTGGCATTTACACATGCGGCATTTGAACTTACAAAAAAAAAACACCAGTGTAACTCTTCCCTGAAACAAGGGTGACACTGGCAAAGTGTGCTATTTTTTACAGTATGGGTGGTCAGCGTCATACCAACCTAAAAGTCAAGGTACTACCCATTTCAGGAACGCCTGTCCTCAATGCGTTAAGAAAAAAAACCTGATGGGGTGATGTTAGAAAAAAAAATTCTGACTCCGTATCACCCCGACTATAAAATATTGCATAAACTCCCCTTGATGGCATAAACAGGATAATGTTTAGATGATAAAACGGCACCCCTAGTAAGCTAGTTACTTTTTTTCCTCATCATCATAAGCTCGACAGCCCTGGGTGGGCCTTGACTGAATCCAAGATTCCCCTCCTCTCTCGCCTGTCTTAGGCCTACTATAGCCTTTGCTCTCCAGCCACGTATGTCCGCCTTCGCTGCATCCCCGGCGGAGCTCAAACCCTCCTCGTACCCGTCCTGTATGTATGTGTCAGAAGGACCCACAGCACATGGCTGCATCCATCGCATTTTTAGCCTCCCTGGTCTTCTTCGGCTTTATGGTGCTGAGAGTGTAGGTAGCGTCGTCCCTTCTAATTATGTGACCAGCCCTCTGCAAGACAGTTACTTTTCTCACAATTTAAAAAAAGTGGCACTTAATCTGTATACCGCCAGCGATTTTCTGCCGTAATCCAGCCACCCAATTCTTTGTTTTGATATTAAATATCTCCGATCATACAAAACATATCTCCTGTCAGTTTTTTTTATCTCGAAAGACAGTTAAATAAAGTTTTTGTAGTGCCTACAAAAAAAAAACTTGTGACATATTAATTACCCTGCATCGTAATTTAGATTATAGAACAAAGATCGAGATTCTAAAAATAGATATATCTCATTAGTATGCGTAGGCGCGAAACCCAAATACTTACATCACAAATGATAGAGGCCAGTGACCCTTTGTATTGAACACTAAGCATTTTTTATGTATGTGAGTGTTGTTTTCTAAACAAATTGTGTAATTCGTCTTTTTCGAGAGTCTATTTTCAAGGTCAACTTAAATATTTTATTTTAAATATTTACAGATGAAAATTAATGCTTTGAATTTATTGGTGGACGATTCTACTCAATTGCAGTATTTCATACAATTTTCAATATTATTGCTGTGTAAAAACTAAAGAAAAATGAAAAAAAAGTGATTAGTACTATGAGCGCAGAGCCGCATTCAGGGCTGTAGCTAGAGTCGAATTTGAGGTAGGGCAGCATTGGTTACAGGTAGGGCGGAAGTAAAAAAAATATCATAATATCTGCCCTCGAAGCACGGGCTCCTAAATCAATCACCATGTACATCACTGACCTAGAGGTCAGTGATGTGACTAGAGGTCAGTGATGACCTAGAGGTCAGTGATGTACATGGTGATTTTTCGATTTCTCACAAAATTATAAAATAATGAGAATTTTGAAAAAAAAATCAGTACAAATTATTTGGTTAGCCAAAACTATTTAATAAAAAAAATATTAAAAAAAAAGTGAAATCTCTCCATTAACATAATAATAATAAATTGCACAGAATCTGTACTCGACTTTCTTGCAAAAATTTACCCACTGTATGACGTATGTAAAGCTAGAATCATCTACCAGCTGATGCCGTTTCAATAAAAATGTAATATATCAATAATAAATCAATTTTATTCCACCGCGGTGTGTACCTGCATACTCGTACAATATGGATATGGTCATATAAATACTTAAATGAATATAAATATTTTGTTGATTTATTTGAAAAAGTACCAATTACACAAGAAAGATCCTCGACTCATAGGTTGGTATGAAGCTGACCTCAGTACTGTACTGTACTGTATCCTGCCACCGTTTCATTAGGGGTGGCCGGTACCTCCGCAGATGCGCCTCCACTTTTTGCTGTCATCACCTTTTTCATACATACTCTTCTCTTATTCTCACTCTGCAGAATCCATTCTTTCGCAATCTCACCTATTTGGTCTAACCATTCTTTCCTCAGCCTTCCCCTTCTGCGCTTTCCTCTGACATTTCCTTTGTACACTTTCTTCGTTAGTTGTTCATCATCCTTTCTTTCAAGATGTCTGAACCATCTCATCGTACTTTTTTGTACTTTCATTCTCATATTCTCTTTTATACCACACTCGTTCATCACTCAAGCATTACGTACTCTATCACTCAGTGTCTTTCCAGCCATTGCTCTCAGGTAAGCCATTTCAACCGTACTTACATACTTTACTCAGCTCACATTCATTAAGCCTCACTTCCACCAACCAATATGCCATTGTGGACCGCCGATCTCATATTCTTCGTAAGTTTCCTATTTCTTGCAATTCTTCCAATCGTTTCCATTACACTTCTTCCTCTACTAGCGCGCTTTTCCAATTATTTCGTCAATTTCGCATTCGACTCAAACTTGCTTCCCAGATAATCAAATTCTTTCACGACCTCCACTCTTTTTTCATTCAGTCTTATCTCAATTTTCTCGCATTTCTCAGTCCTCCCAAAGTGTAAAAAATAATTCACTTTGTCAATGTCACCCCTGTTTCAAGGAAGGTCGGCAAGAGTTGCAAGTTTTATGTTCATTTGAGATTTGGTTTTAATTTGTAAGTACAAATTCAGCATTCGTAAGCGCGAACTTACACATACCTGTTTGTGGGCATGCATTTCATATTAGTTTTGAATGTTTATATTTCATTGCAACTTATATTCTAGATTATTATAGATGGTCATTGAACCCTTCTGTATGCAAACTAGTACTTTGTATGGTGGGTAAACTTTTTAGTTATATTTTGAAAAAGTAACGACTGATTATTATTGGTATTTATAAAATTTTAAGAATCGCAGCCATTTATCTATTTTTAACCCTTTGACTACCAAGAAAATTGCTAATACATTTTGTATGGAAAATTTTCACTTTGTATGGCGGCTATACTTTTGATTCACTTTTTGGAAAAAATAATGATGGCAATATATAGGTTATTATTATTATTTTACATTTGTCCTACATTATTTTTTTATTAACCCTCTAACTGCCGAGAATTTTTCCATATTTTTTTTCTTTTATATGGCAACTCCCTAAATCGAGATTAGGATGAAGAAATGATTATAATTATTAGATAGCACTATTATATAAATGGATTCACAAAAAATTTAAGAAAAATCGTCGGTGCCGTTTTTGAGAAAATCGAATTTTAAATTTTCAGCTCTTCGGAAGCCATCTTGAATTTTCAAAAAAGTAAAAAAAAAATGATTACGAATTAAAGTGATAAGCATGTTCTTTCTATCAAATCTAAAACAAATTTAAATATCTGGCATTTTAATAGGTTTTTGTAATATTTTCGATTTAAAATTTCAGGTCGTGTAAACGGTGCTTTATATTTATTTTTTCAAATTTTTTTTTTATAAATTTGTAGAAATTTATGTTGTCCGTAATATTGTACAACATTATATTTTTGTTGACCCCTTAACTGTCGAGAAAATCACAATCGTTTGTTTTTTTCATATGGCAGCCCATAGACACAGATTAGTAAGAGTATTGCCATAACTAATTTATTAAGTTAAAAACTAATGAATGGCAACTCTGAAAATTTAAGAAAAATTCTTGGAGCCGTTTTTGAGAAAAGTGCAATTTTATGTTTTTTTTGTATGGCAGCCATCTTGAATTTTCAAGTTGGTGTAATGCCATGTTATTCATACTTAATACATGTCCAAAAAAGTTGATGTAGCCAAAATTTGGTATCTCTAGGTCTTATACTTTGGAAAGTGACACACACACATACATACATACATACATACATACATACATTCATACATACATACAGACGGACGTTTTTGAAAGATAGTGTTTTTTGGCATGTCCTGCACCAGGACAACTCATTTCCGTGAAAACCTCGAAATTTATTTTTCACACCAAATCATAACTTTCTTTATAGCCTTCGGCTATAGCAAGAAAGTAAAAATGTTATTAAAAATGCGAAGTACTTCGTTCGGATCAACTTATTTTGTTTTTTTTTTTCAAAGATTAGAAATACCATGCCAGCCATTCTCTCTTGACCCATTGACAGTCTTTGAGGCCTATTGATTGCAGTTAAAGTTGAAAATTTCAACTTTAAGATTTCGTGTTGCCAGTATATAAAAAAAAGTGTGACAGCTGGAGTTTACCCACATAATATGTAGGTAGGTACCTACTCTTTGAGTTTAGGTACCCATCTTTTCCTACTGCGTAAAGTTTGGTTAATTTCTACATTTTTTTTATCTCAAACTATAAACAAACAATTTAATTATAATAATTTGTCTTAGTTTTTGGTATTTTTAAGGTAGGGCATTGTGATTTTAAGGTAGGGCATTGCCCCACAATGCCCCCCCCTAGCTACGGCCCTGGCCGCATTCCAGCAACTGAGGAGAAGCTACAAGCAAGAAGAGAAGGCAAGTGAAAGAAGAAGAAGAAGTGAAGGTGTCATTGTTATTGTGTTATTATTTATGCAGGGCGACGAGTGTGTCAGTGGAGGGGATGATGCAGCGCTCCTTCCGGGAAGCGCACCAGCAGCTGAAGGCCGACAGCTACAAGCGGCAGCTGCAGGAGATCGAGAAGCTGCTGGAGGAGCAGGCGGAGCGGCCGCTGCAGCCGCACCAGGCCGCGCTGGCCCAGTTCCACGACCTGGCCGCCGACTACATGACAGAGATGGCCGATCTCATGCCGCTGCTGCTGAGCCAGCCCAAGAACCTCAAGCAGCTCATGCCCGGCAGGGTGCTCATCATCTGCTGCGGCAAGTACATCAACCAGGCCGCCGTCTACCTCAACTTTCAAGGTCAGCCATCCACTTATCAAACCTTAACCTTTCTAAATATAAGCCCAAAAAAAACTCTGAAGTCCTCGAGGTGCTATATGAGCTACCACCCGTTCTGCCAAGAGCAATCCTCTGAAATCATCAAGAAGATGACTGCAAGGACTCGCTCTCAATGGGCTTGTAACACATGCAGAGTGGAGGACCCGAGAACCTCCAAGCCGGGCCCCACTCCATCTCCAAGTGCAGTCTCTCACCCTGCAACAAGCTCACCGCCTTCTTCTACAATCCATATAGACAAGGTGATGAAGGCTCTGGAAGAGCTACAGAGTAGATGTGCTGCTCTGGAGGAGAGGTGCAAGGATCTGGAGGCGGAGAGGAAGGTCTGCACGTGTAAGTGCGAAGAGAGGATTGATGACTTTGAACGTGCTTTGCAAACTAAGACACTCCATCCAGAATCTAAGGATGAAGAACTGGAGCAACTAAAGGCTAATGTTGTTTGTCTCACGCAAGAAAATGTTGATAGGGAACAATACTTGAGATCTCACAGCATTGAAATTACTGGTGTACCGGAGAATAAGGATGAGTCGTTAGGTAATATTGCATCCAAAATTGCAGGAAAATTGGACATAAACTTAGAGATAAATGAGGCTAATTTTGCAGTGCTGTGGTGTGTGTTGCATTGCGTTGTCTTTGTTTTGAGACACTATCTTAACAAGTTGTTTTTGTTTTCATTTCAGGTCCGAAAGCGGCGCCGTTCAAAGTGTTGGTGCTAACCACTTCTGAAGTGATGGCGAGAGACGAAGTTTCCCTGCCGGTGGACCGGAATGAGACCTGGTACTTCATGCTGGGTCTGGCTGAGGGCTTGGAGCGGGTAGGCTCCCAGGAGACCACGCTGCAGCACACCGTCCTGTGCATCAGTGCGCACAATATCATTGGCATCACCCACAAAATCGTCAATGCCGACATCCCGCTCGTGGTGCAAGACTACGAGCTGCAGCAGCTGCCCAGGTTCCGGAAGAACAGCGTCCCAGACAGGCTCAAGAGAGCCCTCGTACAGCTCACGCAGATATCATTCAACTTCTACTCCGGAGTCACCCCGCTCGAGTTTGTCAATCTGAAGGACGGCCTCGTCATCTACGATGGAGAGATTCTAAACTCTATCGAGAGAATATGCGCACTATCGGTAAATATTTATTTTATCTAATCTAATCTAATTTAAGTTGCAAAGATATGTTACATTGGAGATTCACATTACATGCATTTTCACTAGCAGACACGTACAAGTTCACGCTTGCACATGCCGCATGTGAACGTACAACATAAAAACCAAATCTCAAATGGACATACACCCTGCAACTCTTGCCGTCCTTCCCTGAAACAGGGGTGACATTGGCAAATTGAACCATTTTTACAGCATGGGTGGTCAGCCGCTTACCAACCTACATATAAGTCAAGGAACAATATAAAATGTTAAAATGTTCTTGGACCGGTGCGTAGTCCAGTGGCAACACTTCGGATTCGTAAATGGAAGGTTGTGGATTTGGATCCCGTTCGAGCACAAAAAATATACAATTTATATTTCCAAATATGCTCTTCGCAGGGTTGAAAAAATTCATAAAACCTTTACCAAAGACCGGTCACTAAAAAATAGGTCCATCCAGCCTTACAGCACCTGGGTCTTGCTTGAGTATTGGCGCTTTGTAGCGACGACCAAGCTCGTACACCTCTGCGGCACTACAACAAGTGTCATAGGCCCCTAGAATCTAGGGAGTCTACCGCACAGGATTTCTTAAAAAAATCATTTTAAATGATATGAAATTTAATTGAAATTACGAGCCTGAAATTACGGTTACTTTTGCACTTTTTTAGTATGTATGATTTATTTTGTAGGACGCCATCAACAAGACCAGACGTGATCTGAACATAGCCAATTTCGAGAAGGAATTCTGCGAAGTTTTCAAAAAGAAGCAAATGGAGAGGGAATGTGTTAAGATCAAACGCATGTTGTCTTACGAGGGCCTCGCTCTCTACCCAGACTATCTGAGGAGACTGCACGTGCTGAGGGAACTCAGGTATGCCAACATTGTGACTGTAACTCTGTCGCCATTCCGCTTGGGGCGGCCAGAGCCTTTGCCAATTTGCCTCCATTTTTTCCTACCCTTGCATATCTCTTTCAATTCATTCATATCCATCACCTTTTACATTTCCTTCTTTTACATCCGCTTTGGAAATCCCATTCTTTCACAATTTCAACAATCTGATCCAGCCACACTTTGCTTGGTCATCCGTTTCCCCTTTTTCCTTTCACATTCTCTCCATATAATGTAAATCTATTCTTTCTACATGTCCAAACCATCTCATCACATTATTTTGTACCTTTTAAGTGAACCAATTTTTACAGCACGGGGGGGTCGCCTAATCTAATCTAATCTAATCTAAGCTGCAAAGATATATATCATTTAATATTTATATTAAATGCATTCCCACAAGCAGACATGTATAATTTCGCGCTAACACATGCCGCATGTGGGTCTACAATATAAAAACCCAATCTCAAATGAACATAAGCCCTGCAACTCTTGCCGTCCTTCCCTGAAACAGGGGTGACATTGGCAAAGTGAACAAATTTTTTTTACAGTATGGGTGGTCAGCCTCATACTAACCTATCAGTCAAGGAGCCAGATGATAATAATAATAATATTAGGATGATTTATTTGGTGAGCGCTGTTTTTGTGTGTATCACACCTCAAGAGCCCTCTGCGAGCTTGGTCGTCGCTGTAGAAAGCGCCAATTCTCAAGCAAGACCCAGTTGTTGTAAGGTTGGATGGACCTTTCAGTGACCGGTCTTTGGTAAAGGTTTATGAATTTTTCAACTCAGCGAAGAGCACATTTGAAATATAAATAGTATATTTTTGTGCTCCGCCGGGATCCGATGATGGCAGAAATTTGCTTATCTTCAGTGCATTTACTTTCCAGATACGTGGATGAGCAGAACTGTGTGGCCATGAAGGGCAGGGTGGCCTGCGAGATGAAGCGCAACGAGCTCATCATCACGGAGCTGGTGTTCCGGAACATCCTGTCCGACCTGGACCCTGCGGAAATAGCCGCCCTGCTCAGTTCGCTGGTCTTCCAGGACAGGAGCCAGACGCAGCCCAACATCGAGCCCAAGCTGCAGGAGGCCATCAAGAAGATAGAGGCCGTCAACGATGAGCTGACCAGTGTGGAGAAAAAGTACATGGTGAGGCTCATCTTCAATTATAAAATTTCCTGAACAATTTACTTTTTGTCGCTTATGTCCTATATCCATTTAACCGTCGATATGTTGTTCCTTGAGAGTCATAATAAAAAGAGAGCTTGTATGAAAAAGGTTATAGCTCTGGATGAAATGAAAGAAGTCCCCCCTCGGAGAGCTGGGAAACCCCCACTTCAATTGAAGTGGTTGGCGCAGCGCTGGCCCCCTTACCTGTAAACATAAACAGGTCCCGAATCGCCACATGCGACCCCTTCGGAGATAACGCAGGCAAGAAGTTACACTATATGTGTGGCTTTGTTGTGTTACTCTGTGGAGTGATAGTGCCTGCTATGTGTTTACTTGGCTAATTTGGTTGCAGGTTGGCATGGATGACCCGGCTTGCTTGGCAGACCGGGTGAACTTTGGACTCACACAAGTTGTCTATGACTGGGCTAAGGGGAAACCATTCTCTGAGATCGCAAACATCACGGATATCCAGGAAGGCGTCATCGTCAGGAACATACAGCAACTGCATGAAGTGAGAACCTGCACTAAGTTTATTGTGTAATTGCTTACTTTTACTTCATTCAGCCAGAGCCTTCCGCACCACAATCCTCCAGGGCTGGAAGTCTTATCACCACGGTAATTCTTACCTACCGAATATCTGTAATATTTGTATGGAGACCAATCAGCTGTTCACTTGCGGCCATATTATATTGATAGGTCTTCATACAAATATTACAGATATTCTGTAGATAAGAATTACCGTGGTGATGAGACTTCCAGCCCAGGACTCTCTGTCTTGTGCCGCTTACTACCAGAACCTCGACATTGTCTGACCACTGCATCCTGACACACAAAAGAGGACACCGAAGAGGGCGCCATGTGAAAATGTGCAAATTTTAAAGAACAGATGCATTTTAAAAAAAAATATCTTTAATTTTCTGAAATAAAAAAAAGTGAAATTTCCACTATTGAAAAAATAATGCTAGCTGTGTATTGTTACGTTTTTGCTGAGTTCTCTTTTTTATTAAAATGCAATTATTTATTTTTACAGAATTTATTTTGCACAATTTAGTTCACAACTTGACAATCTCTGTTTATTGGTCTTTCAAAGGTAACTTGCTCTATGCGACAACTGACTCTTCGTACCATTTCAGCCCCTTATATTGGGTACCAGAGAGGTCTTTCTCGCATTCACTAGATCAGTGGTTCCCAATTAGTTTTTGCTGCGTACCACTTCAAAAAAGACCTCAAACCTGCGTACCCCTTGTTGTAGCAATCACACTTTGTGTATGTCACAGTTTGTGACTGTGTGTATGTTTGTTACTTCTTCACGCTCAAACGCCTGGACCAATTTTGATGAAATTTGGTATACAGGTAGTTGACACCCTGGATTAACAGATAGGCTACTTAAACCGCGGGTAACACCGCGGGCACAGCTAGTGATAAATAAATAAAATAAGTCAGTTTAAATAACATTTATTATTTTCAAATGACAGTACAATAGTGAAAATCAAAATAATATGATGTATTGGCGAAGACGCTAATGTGACAAATGTGCACGTTTTTCTTTGCACAGCTCTTGAAAATCTGGTTGTCCTTCAGTCAGCTTTAGTCTTAAATCGTCTTCAAGTTGAAGTCTGTGACGATGTTTAGTTTTTAAGTTCGTCATGGCCGAAAATCCGCTTTCGCAAAGGTAGGTTGTGCAAAATGGCAGTAAATATTTTATTGCTGATTCGCTGATATGATAAATATCTTTTAAATTAGCCCAAAAGTCACCCAGTGATTGCTCTGCAAATCAACTCTTGAGTCTGCTGTTGCATGAGATGTATATTAATTCCTCTTGATCAGAGATGGGTAGGTGGTCGACGGAATGGTTCGCGAAAGGATTGTTTACCCAGTTCCATTGGGGCGATATTTCTTGGAAGTAAAGCCGCCGACAGATTTTGCAAGTGGCATTTTATGTCCGATTTTAAATCTTCATTTACTGTCGAAGAAGTTGTATCCAAAAAAATATAAGATTCGGAAACTGGTCATATTTACACTTGTCAGTCAAAGATGTCCAGAGGGATAGTTTTTTTTATAGGGGACTCAACTTTCTCCTGCATAGTGAATGTGGTTGTATCACAGCCTTGTAGTCCCAAATTCAACTCATTTAATTTTGTGAAGATATCTGACAAGTAAGCCAATTTTTGCACCCACAAAGAGTCAGTCAGCCTCTGTTTGTACTCTTCGTGTCCCTGCTTGACCAAAAGTAACTCAATTTCATGTCTTAACTCAAAACTTGTTTTTACTGATAGCCGCACGTACCCCTTGATGCAACTTCACGTACCCCTGGGGGTACGCGTACCACTAATTGGGAAACACTGCACTAGATCATTCTTTCACCAGAACGTCATTCCAATGCACCAATACAATCATGGACTACTCACGTATATAGGTGTGCGTGGGCACTTTAATTTCATAGTTCGTCACAGTCTTCTTCTTCGTGTCAGCTTCACACCGTATTGGCCCAGTAACGAGCAATGTCTACGGCTCTTTGCTTCAGCTTCTTTCGTCACAGCAATAATGGGTTTTTCTTTATTTTTAGGTTTTGACAAACGTAAGAGATGCAGCAAAGATAATAGGCGATCCAATTCTGCAGGCCAAGATGGATGAAGCCTCTGTAGCCATCAAGAGAGACATTGTGTTCTTCATCAGCTTGTACACACAGGACGATGTCAATGAAATTTAAATATTTATTCAGATTTCAAATTTACTACGATTGTACATGGAGTGAAAATTAATTTTATAATTTATTGATTAAAAAACTTTTAAAAAGACAGTTTTTATTCTCACAACAAATTTTATATTGCGGTCCAGTGGTTAACATCAAATTTAAGCTAGAGGTACAGTCGCTTGACATATTTACAAATTCAAACTACTTAACTTTCAAGATTAATTACACTTTTCGGATATTAGACAAACCGTTTTGGGAGAACTTACATTATTCTCGACGTAGCCAATGTCTTCAGGAGGCACTCTTTCTGCATGACTTTCTGCATGACGTTAGCTAAATTGACAATGATGTCAAGATTTAGTTAGTTGTCTGTTCCTTGATTAATAGGTTGGTATGAGGCTGGCCCCTCATGCTTGAAAACCTTTGTTCACTTTTGCCAATGCCACCCTGGTTTCAGGGAAAGCAGCAGAAGTTGCAAAGTTTTTGTTCATGTGAAATTGGGTTTATTTTGTATGTACACATGCAGCATGTTGGCGCCATCTGTTGATGCATCGCCAAAGGTCACGTCATATACCTACAACCTCTGATCTCCAGTGACAACTTCTTGTCACATGCTCGTCTATGCATGTGCTCACATGATCGCTGGTCAGTTAAAATTTAATCACTCCTCTTCTCCAGAAGCTTCACTGGCTCCGTGTCCCAAAGTGCGTCGAGTATAAAGTGTTCTTGATGGTCCACAAAGCTTGATTTGGAAAGACACCCAAATATCTCGCAGATTTAATCAAGCCCGTCACCCTCAGCAAAAAAAGCCTCACAAGTTTCTTGCTCTTGGATCTCTATACCTTTGCTTTCCAAAAGAATGATCATTCTCTATGCAGTGGTTCGCCTTCATAGAATATCGGCGATGGCTGAAATTTTACTGAGGGTAGCCCGGTTGAAAAAAACAAAGTCCCTTGCAAGTATACCGAGGCATGAAACAACTGGACCTTGCTGCATAATAGGTACCTACTTAAAAACACTGTTGCGAAATAAAACATATCTGAAGCGCTATTCTGTTAAATTCTTTACGACCTCAAGGCGACGAGCTGGCGATTCGTATCCAAAAATAAGATGTACAGTGATTTTTTATCTATGGAGTTCTTTTTCGCAAGCGCTAGCAAGCTCCGACTTGTATGGATATCCAAAGTGTAAGGAATTCAGCAAAATAGCAAGCCAAAAAGCCAAAACCGTCGTCTTTGAGAGTAAGATGAAAATAGAAAGTAAGGAAAATGAGAGAGCGCAGCAGAATTTCCTCACCAATAAAAAATCATTCTGGAGCTGGGTACGTGATAAAAACGAAAGTCGCGGATCAACCACCCCAGGCATTAAAAACGCTGAGGGAATCTTGCTGTGGGACGAAAGTGATGTAAGGAAGAGATGGAATGAATATTTTAAAAATTTATATGGCCAGGGCGAAAGAGACTATTATGATGTTGAATATAATGACAGCGATGAAGAAATTGTGAAAGAGGATGTGATAATAAGTATAAAAGAACTGAAGAATGGAAAAGCTGCTGGGAATGATGGTGTGAATGCTGAGATGATCAAATGTGCTGGGGAGTGCATGGTTGAATGGATGTTTGAACTGTGCAAGATGTGTGTGAAAGAGAGTAAAGTGCCAATGGACTGGAAAAAGGCGGTCATTGTTCCTATCTTCAAAGGAAAAGGTGACAAAAAGGACTGCCAAAATTTCAGGCCCGTCAGTCTTCTCAGTATAGCTGGTAAAGTATTGTGTAAGGTTCTCATAAAAAAAGTGAGACTGTCTACCGGTCATGGGGTTTCTGATATCCAGACTGGCTTTATGCCAGGAAGAGGGTGTGTAGACCAGATCTTCACTCTCAGACAGATTGTTGAAAAACATCTGGCTGTGGGTCGGAAGGTCTACACGGCTTTTGTGGATCTCGAGAAGGCTTTTGACTCGGTGGACAGAGGTATGATGTGGAAAGTACTCCTAAAGTACGGTGTGAACGGCAAGCTTCTGAATGGAATACGCGCCATCTATGAAAATAGTTTGGCGTGTGTCAGAGTGGATGGTAAATGTAGCGAATGGTTTGATGTTTACAAGGGAGTACGACAGGGGTGTGTAATGAGTCCGTGGTTATTTAACATAATCATGGACAATTGTATGAAAGAAGCAGAAATTTCTCATTATGGTGTGAAAGTGGGTGAGACGAATGTTGGAGTTCTTCTCTATGCTGACGATGCCGTAGTGTTGGCTGATACAGCGGAGGAGCTCCAGATGATACTCACCAAAATGAATGATGCTTTTAGTAAGAACGGTTTAAAAGTGAATGCCAGTAAGACGAAAGTATTAGTGTTTGACAGGACTGAGGAATGCGAGGAAATTGAGATAAGACTGAATGAAACAAGAGTGGAGGTCGTGAAAGAATTTGATTATCTGGGAAGCAAGTTTGAGTCGAATGGGAAATTGACGAAAGAATTGGAAAAGCGTGCTAGTAGAGGAAGAAGTGTAATGGGAACGATTGGAAGAATTGCAAGAAATAGGAAACTTACGAAGAATATGAGATTGGCGGTCCACAATGGTATATTGGTTCCGACATTGATGTATGGAAGTGAGGCGTGGACAGTTAATGAATGTGAGCTGAGTAAAGTATGTACGGTTGAAATGGCTTACCTGAGAGCAATGGCTGGAAAAACACTGAATGATAGAGTACGTAATGATTGGGTGATGAACGAGTGTGGTATAAAAGAGAATATGAGAATGAAAGTACAAAAAAGTACGATGAGATGGTTCGGACATCTCGAAAGAATGGATGATGAACGACTAACGAAGAAAGTGTACAAAGGAAATGTCAGAGGAAAGCGCGGAAGGGGAAGGCCGAGGAAAGAATGGTTAGACCAAATAGGTGAGATTGCGAAAGAATGGAACCTGCAGAGTGAAAATAAGAGAAGAGTATGTATGAAAAAGGTGATGAATATTGAGGAAATGAAAGTGGTTTGTAAGGACAGAAAAAAGTGGAGGCGCATCTGCGGAGGTACCGGCCACCCCTAGTGGAACGGCGGCAGGATACAGTACAGTACAGTACAGCACTTATGGTTCACTTTGCCAATGGCACCCCTGTTTCAGGGAATGTCGGCAAGAGTTGCAGGGCTTATGTTCATTTGAAGTTTGGATTTTATTTGTAAGTAGGGTCAGAGTGGCAACAGTGGATCACTTTTTTTCAAATGCTCAGAATAATTTTTGTATAAATGTTATCAATTTGTAACTTTTACCAAATGATAAATAAGTTAAGTACCTGCAACTTGTTCTTAGAGATTAATCTTTTTTATCCAACAAATACGGAGAAATTTTGCCTTTAGTGAAAAATGGAAAATGATCCACTGTGTACACTATGGTGTACACAGTGGATCAGGTATAGGTACACAGTGGATCAAACAATGAAAAGCCAGATTATTGGTATTACAAAAAAATATATTAAGTAGACAAAATTATTTATTCTCTTACACATTAATTATAATTAAACAGAACAAATGAACACATTACATTAGCGGATAATAATACGGGAAAAGTCCACATTGAAGTAGTAATAAGACTGTTGGCGCACAGTGCTTCCTCCCACACGGGGCGGAGGTAAGATTACTCCTATGTCATCTTCTTTAACATACGACAAGTCGGCTACATTTGGCATATTAAATTGAAATTTGGAGTTCATTCGCAAGAAGCTAACGTAATACTCTAATTTTTCATTGCGACCATGTAGAATTTTACCCACGTAAAAGATGGGTTTTTGTCTTGTTTGAAAGCGAACTAGAACATAGTCACCTTCATCCGGAAAACGAATTAAAGGTGTAGACATTAGTTTTGCCTCAGTTAGGATGTCAGCAACATCTTCTTCACCTGAAAAATCAGAACTATCGTCATGGACTGACATTGTTTCATTATCTTCCTCTGAGTCGCTCTGTAATATTTTTTTTACAGCCTTTTTTACTTTTGAAGTTTTGGCGGCTTTGGGAATATTTATTTTCTTGGCAGTTGTTGCTTCTCTTTGGGCTTTGATGTTTTCCTTTTCTGGAGTATCAGTGGCAATCAAACTTCGACCTGGCTTTCTTTTCCTTGTATTTTCCCTTGGCTGTGCTTTGATAGGTGCCCTAAATTGACATGGCCCTATGAAATTTGACGAGGCATCTTTTGAGCATCCTGCTGTCGCTTGTGGTGATGCAGTTTGTTGATCGTTGGGACGGAGAGTTGGTGCTACATTTTCATCACAAATATTTATATTTTGACTGGCATCGTTTTCAAGGCCTTTGGAATTTTCAATATCAGCTATTTCATTTTGGAGAGCTGATACACTCCTGTTCAATGTAAGGTGACTTATATCTTGAAGTGGTGTCTCGTTTTCAGTAATTAAATTGGGGTCAGGCCGATTGGTGACTTCGCTTGGCAAAAAATCTTCCTCACTAAATATGTTTTTGTCGAACGGGAAAATACCAGATTTTTTGAAAGAGTTAATTATATTTGAAGGAGTCATTGTTTTGACAAATGCATTGCCAATCAATTGTCCTAAATTATAGATGGTGACTGGTTTTCCAGGATTTCGTAGCATCCAAGATTCCATTGCAGCGTTGAAATACTTTTTAAATGGCCCATATATACCGACATCCAAGGGTTGCAACTTCGCTGATGTATGTGGATGCAGTGTTAGAATGGTGATACCATTATTCTTCGCCAAGTCTAATACTTCAATACACAGATGGGATTCATGGTTATCTAGTATAAGTAATGAAGGATTTTCTGGCGAGCTTGATGTATGTTTAATGAAATGTCTCATGGTCTCAACAAAAAGTTTCCCATTCATCCATCCGGATGGTGTCGCTAGACCTAAAGATCCAGGAGGAGATCCAGAAATCATGTGTGGTTTAAAATTTTTTCTGGGAAAGATCAAAACTGGAGGCAAAGCATGGCCAGAAGCACTAATTATGCAACAGGTCGTAACAAGTGTGCCCTTTTCCCCACTTGTAACTTTACAAACGTTCTTTCCTTTCACAGCAATTACTTTCTGTGGTGTTTGTACAGTGGTGGTGGCTGTTTCATCTAAATTATACACCCTTGTACCATCAGCAAATGTAAGGTGTCTTCGGTAGATGGATTCTAAATTTTCAAAAAAACTTTGTACCGTCTGTGGATTAAAAGATGTTGCTCTAGCTAAGCTGCATGCTTCTGGTTTGCGTAGCGACAGTTCTGGATGGCGTTTTCGGAAAGCCTTAAGCCAGTCGACACCTGCCAGTTCTGCAGTTGACCAAGAATGTGGCATTTTAATACCGTTGATTTGGGCCATCTCATAAGCTAATTTTCGGCAGTCCTTTGTAGATAGGCCATAGAACATAAGGGCACATTTTTTTAAATAGTTTTTCAATGATTCTTCCTCCTCATCTGTGAAAATTTTGTTGACATTATAATTTGGGGTAAACCGAATATTCAGATCTGTTCCTGCTTTTGATTTTACAAAATATCGCTGAAGCGTTGTAAATGGAATATTTTTTTCTTTGGCGACAGCCCTTATTTTTCTGCCTATTTTTATCTGTTCAATGGCTGCTTTCATATCTGCCTCCGGCGTCCTGCCAATGTTTCTAACTGTTGTTGATTTATTTCTTGGCATCCTGAAATAATAAAATTCCTTAATTACTCTTATTTTAATATTACATTAATTAGGGTAAACAATGGATCACATAGGGTACACAGTGGATCGTGATCCACTGTGTACCCTATGAGGTTGATCCACTGTGTACCCTTTTGACATATTTGTTTAAAAACATATTTTTATGTACTTTTACTTTTAATAAAATAATGAGGTTACGTAATAATAGAAGGAGAAGAATTGCTAATGTGAATAATGAAATAAATTTTAAAAGAACTTTAATACTCAAAAAGTAAGAAAGAAACATAACATACCTGGTTTATTTACTTTTGACTGTCAGAAACACATTTTTTTACTCAGCACAACCTAACTGCACAGAAGTAGGACTCCAACTGGTTCAGACATGTTAAGACATGAGCACCAAGCTACTGTGAAAGAGATAGACATATATACCTACTCATCTTTAAGAAACTGCTCTGATCCACTGTACCCACATGATCCACTGTTGCCACTTTGACCCTACACAATCAGCATTTGTAAGCGCGAACTACACGTGCTTGTTTGTGTTTGCTGAGAGCTTTGAATTAATATATCCTTGCAACTTAGATTATAGATTATTATTATAGTCAAAGAAAACACTGATAATATGATATTTTATTTAATATATAAAATATCACAAAAAATACACACATAAACAAGATATCAGGCGTAGATTTTATTTTTTTGTGAAATTAGGCATTATATTCCAACAGAGCTTAAACTAAACGTTGAGACTTTAGGGCCTTAGAAATGTGCATCATCCTGTTTCTCTACAACACAATACTTCTTAAATTCTAACAAATCAACTAACTTCCCGTTGAACTACCAAAAGTGATGTTTTACAAGACCTCTATGTTAGTTACAATCTTCACCATGTTCATTATTTTTAAGTCAGGTAGGTCTATGTGTGAATCCTAACCTCCAAAATATCTTTCAGATTAAAATTAATTTGTATAGATGAGAGATCAGCACCTCTGGTGGTCAGATTTAGAACCAATCCAGCTGAATGACATATTTTTTCCCCAATTTTTTAAATGTTTGTTTTTTTTAAGTAGGAACCACGCAGACAGTACAGTACACAGCACTCGAGGCCAAGGAAAACTAGACAGCGTACTAAACCAAGACTTCATGGTTTAAATTGGAAAACTTAAGGTTTTTCTTAAAAAAAACTGTTATTTTATTTTTGTAACCTTTTTTGAAATGTGTAGGTACCTATTTTTAACTACTTTTTTGCCTACTTTCAAAAGGGAAGACGAGTGACACGCACACCCCTAAATGCTCTTTAAATCAATTTATTCATAAATTTATTAACCCGTTCGCGGACGAAACGGTTACAGCCGTTCTATGAGCTTGTCTAGGACTGGACGAAACGGTAATAGCCGTCGTGATAAAAAGTTATCACTAGGGACGAAACGGCTATTTCTGATAGAACTTGCATACATGTAGCATCCGTGCGTCCCTACAGAAATCCAAAGAACACGGCAATAGCCGTTTCGTCCCTTGATGTCAAAAAATTAAAATAAATAAATAGCTACAAATTTTATAATAAAAATACAATTTGAGATGATAAAATAAGTGTGTTTTTTCTAGCCTACTTCACAATTCGTGTGTCCGCGAATGGGTTAACTAGGAGGTCTGCCCTACATACTTCTCTTTTGGTGTCCTGTCAGGTCCCCCCGACGTTGACTGCCACATGAAAGCAGTCCTCACTGTCTTGGGGGCCCACATAGGTACATGGATTCATATTAATTGAATGCTATACGGTAAACTCCAGCACCCTCCATGCGATCCTTCTTGTTGAAGAGCATCCTCCTGTTGATGATTAGCAAAAAGTCAAAAGCGCTTGGGCATTATACTCATTGGGTGAAGATAAAAACTGTGTGTGTTTTTTATGAATATATTCATAATAATTTTACCGTAAAGAAAACATATGTATAAAATTGTAAGTATTAAAGTTAAAAAAATTGTGTATTAACATTGTGAATATTAATTTCAAATTAATAATGCTAAAATAATATTAAGTTTTTCTTCATGGGTTGGTTTATTTTCTGGAACGCTTGTTCTCTTGAACATGGTGTGAGAACACAGAAAGCGCTTGTTCTCTTAAACATGGTGTGAGAACACAGAAAGTTTGTTCTCTGGAACATGGTGTGAGAACACAGAAAGCTTGTTCTCTGGAACATGGTGTGAGAACACAGAAAGCTTGTTCTCTGGAACATGGTGTGAGAACACAGAAAGCTTGTTCTCTGGAACATGGTGTGAGAACACAGAAAGCTTGTTCTCTGGAACATGGTGTGAGAACACAGAAAGCTTGTTCTCTGGAACATGGTGTGAGAACACAGAAAGCTTGTTCTCTGGAACATGGTGTGAGAACACAGAAAGCTTGTTCTCTGGAACATGGTGTGAGAACACAGAAAGCTTGTTCTCTGGAACATGGTGTGAGAACACAGAAAGTTTGTTCTCTGGAACATGGTGTGAGAACACAGAAAGCTTGTTCTCTGGAACATGGTGTGAGAACACAGAAAGCTTGTTCTCTGGAACATGGTGTGAGAACACAGAAAGCTTGTTCTCTGGAACATGGTGTGAGAACACAGAAAGCTTGTTGTCTGGAACATGGTGTGAGAACACAGAAAGCTTGTTCTCTGGAACATGGTGTGAGAACACAGAAAGCTTGTTCTCTGGAACATGGTGTGAGAACACAGAAAGCTTGTTCTCTGGAACATGGTGTGAGAACACAGAAAGCTTGTTCTCTGGAACATGGTGTGAGAACACAGAAAGCTTGTTCTCTGGAACATGGTGTGAGAACACAGAAAGCTTGTTCTCTGGAACATGGTGTGAGAACACAGAAAGCTTGTTCTCTGGAACATGGTGTGAGAACACAGAAAGCTTGTTCTCTGGAACATGGTGTGAGAACACAGAAAGCTTGTTCTCTGGAACATGGTGTGAGAACACAGAAAGCTTGTTCTCTGGAACATGGTGTGAGAACACAGAAAGCTTGTTCTCTGGAACATGGTGTGAGAACACAGAAAGCTTGTTCTCTGGAACATGGTGTGAGAACACAGAAAGCTTGTTCTCTGGAACATGGTGTGAGAACACAGAAAGCTTGTTCTCTGGAACATGGTGTGAGAACACAGAAAGCTTGTTCTCTGGAACATGGTGTGAGAACACAGAAAGCTTGTTCTCTGGAACATGGTGTGAGAACACAGAAAGCTTGTTCTCTGGAACATGGTGTGAGAACACAGAAAGCTTGTTCTCTGGAACATGGTGTGAGAACACAGAAAGCTTGTTCTCTGGAACATGGTGTGAGAACACAGAAAGCTTGTTCTCTGGAACATGGTGTGAGAACACAGAAAGCTTGTTCTCTGGAACATGGTGTGAGAACACAGAAAGCTTGTTCTCTGGAACATGGTGTGAGAACACAGAAAGCGCTCGAGAAAATAAACCAACTCGTGAAGAAAAACTTTGTTGTTATTTTTACATTATTAATTTATAAGTAGAAATATTTAAAAGCATACCCACAGGCAGACATGTGTAAGTTTGCGCATTCAAATTAAAATCTAAATCTTAAATGAACATAAGCCTTGCAGGGCTTTGCAGCTATTGCTGACCTTCTGAGATGACAATAGGGATGACATTGGGAAAGTGAACCATTTTTTACAGTAGGTATGGGTGGTCAACGTTATATAAACCTAATCACAACAGTGACAAGCAAACTCCATTATTCTCATCATCATTATGATAAACTTTCAGTCACAACTGCAGTCACAGCCACATTCACAACCTTCTTCTTCTTCTTGTGCCACTTCTAACGAAGATTGGCGATCATCATAGCTATTTTGATTTTTGATGCTGCGGCTCGAAACAGGGACTTGGTGCTTCTGCCGAAACACTGTCGCAGGTTCTTCAGCCACGACCACAACCGCAAGCACATAAAACTATATCAAGATCATCATCATGGTATACATCCTCAGCTGTGCCCCCACAACCACAGTCACAACCGCAGTCACAGCCACAGCCACATTCACAACCACAAACACATAAAACTCCATTATTCTCATCATCATCATGGTTTACATTCTCAGCTGTGCCCCCACAACCACAGTCACAACCGCAGGCACAGCCACAGCCACATTCACAACCACAAGCACATAAAACTCCATTATTCTCATCATCATCATGGTATACATTCTCAGCTGTGCCCCCACAACCACAGTCACAACCGCAGTCACAGCCACAGCCACATTCACAACCACAAGCACATAAAACTCCATTATTCTCATCATCATCATGGTATACATTCTCAGCTGTGCCCCCACAACCACAGTCACAACCGCAGTCACAGCCACAGCCACATTCACAACCACAAGCACATAAAACTCCATTATTCTCATCATCATCATCATGGTATACATTCTCAGCTGTGCCCCCACAACCACAGTCACAACCGCAGTCACAGCCACAGCCACATTCACAACCACAAGCACATAAAACTCCATTATTCTCATCATCATCATCATGGTATACATTCTCAGCTGTGCCCCCACAACCACAGTCACAACCGCAGTCACAGCCACAGCCACATTCACAACCACAAGCACATAAAACTCCATTATTCTCATCATCATCATGGTATACATTCTCAGCTGTGCCCCCACAACCACAGTCACAACCGCAGTCACAGCCACAGCCACATTCACAACCACAAGCACATAAAACTCCATTATTCTCACCATCATGGTATACATTCTCAGCTGTGCCCCCACAACCACAGTCACAACCGCAGTCACAGCCACAGCCACATTCACAACCACAAGCACATAAAACTCCATTATTCTCATCATCATCATGGTATACATTCTCAGCTGTGCCCCCACAACCACAGTCACAACCGCAGTCACAGCCACAGCCACATTCACAACCACAAGCACATAAAACTCCATTATTCTCATCATCATCATGGTATACATTCTCAGCTGTGCCCCCACAACCACAGTCACAACCGCAGTCACAGCCACAGCCACATTCACAACCACAAGCACATAAAACTCCATTATTCTCATCATCATCATGGTATACATTCTCAGCTGTGCCCCCACAACCACAGTCACAGTCGCAGCCACATTCACAACCACAAGCGCATACATTATGATGAGCCATGGTGTTCAGAGCTCCCCTGTAGCTTTGTACAGCTGTTTTCTTATTTTTGTTTAAAGCAAATCCATTGAAATGTATAATAAACGCAGGATAAATTTCATCATCACAATATTTTACTAAAACTCTTCCATCGTAGTTTTCTGAAGTATCATAACGCAACTTACAAGCATCATTATAAAACGGCGGCAGTATCATGTTTTTGTTTCCCTTGCAAGTATGAGACTTTAATACTTTAACAGCAAACATGGCTCGGGGTTCTGTATCATCACAGTAGTTGCTGGAGTAGTTGGATATGGGAGACAAGGAGATGCCCTTTCCATATCTATTGCCGATAGCAGTGCCATAAAGACGCCAATCAAAATTCTCTCTGCATATTTTTGAAATATTTTTAGCCTTGGTACCATGGTAAGCAGTGACCTCTTCCACTGTTCCGTACAGAATCAAATACTCTTCTTTTCGTAAAACGTAAAATCCGTAGAGATAAAAATTTACATTTTTTTCAATCTTTATCACTTGAAAATGTGCCTGCGTGGTTCTTTTAAAATGGTCTCTCACGCTGATGAATTGATGATGGTTTGATGATAGTTTTTCTACGCTACTACCATCAGGAAGAGAAGGGAATAAATCTGAAGAGGTTTGGTGAAAGATGGCTCGATGTAGGGGAACCACATGGCTTCTAATGGCATGAATCTTCAACAGCCTGTTTTTGCTTTCTTGTATGGAACTCTCAATATGGCATCTGAAACAAGATGATTTACACAATTCAGTGAAATTTTATAATCTTTAAAAGTAGACCATCGTAGCACAGAATCCTAATAACTTATTATTGTCTCTCCTTTTGAGATTAAGCGAAAAATATAATTTACTCTGGATGAAATGAAAGCAGTATTTAAAATAAAAATAAAAAAAATTCTAAAAGGTAGTTTCAGAAAAAAAAAAAAAAATTCAATAAAATGAATTTTCACTGTGTGAATACACAAACCCTACAAAATCTACTGAAAGAAGTATGTAAGGACAGAAAGAAATGGCGGTTGATCTGTACTGTTGGCGAATCTTCCAGAATTGGCTGGAGTCTCCCAAGCAGGAGTCGCTCAAGGAGCTTCCCGAAGCCGTCCAGCATGCACAGCGGTCTAAAAGATGAGGGTCCGTCCGCGACTGCCTTTTTGAGAATAAGGACAAGCCTTTGTCTCTTCCAGGGATCGCCAACTAGACCCTCTTCCAGGCACGCATTGTACACGCCGAGCAGAACCTCAGGGAACTCCCGGGTCACTAGCAGCACAATCTCATTTGGGACTTCGTCAGGAGCCTTACCTTTACTTACCCGTTTTGCAGCTGTCTCGAGCTCAGGGTTAAGGGTTAGGATTTCTCAAATTTTTTAATTTTTTAAAAATTTTAATTAGAATATTGTATTTGTTTTGAATGTTTATCCATGTTATTGTTTACTTCTAAAATGTAATTTGTTGTGTATGACTTATAGGATGGTATGCGGCTGACCACCCATGCTGTAGAAAATGGTTTAAAATGGTTGCGAATGTCATCCCTGTGTCAGGGAAGCTCGGCAGGAGTTGCAGGGTGTATGTCCATTTGAGATTTGGTGTTTATGTTGTAGGTTCACATGCGGCTATTTGCAAGCGCGAACTTGTACCTGTCTGCTTGTGAGAATGCATGTAATGTGAATCCACAATGTTACATATGTTTGCAACTTAGATTAGATTAGACTAAAAAAAGACTCAATTTTTTTTCAAACCTCTGATCCTCCCTCCGCAAATGCAACACAACTAAACTACACATATAGTGTCAATTTTCACCGCGAGAGATCGCATATGGTGAGTGAACAGGTAAAGGGGCCGGCCTTACGCGTTTCCCAGCTCCTGAGGGGGCCGGTACTCATTTCTTGTGAAGGCTGAGTAAGCCTTACCAGTATTTTATTTGGGGCTTTGAAATAAACACTGAAACGTGAAAACATTTCTGACACCCTCGGTGGGATTTGAACCCAAGCTCTCGGCATAGAATGCAAGCACTCTATCAACTGAGCTATCAATCGGACATCCAATCATGTAGAATAAAGGTGCAGACTGATGAAAACTACCGAATGCCCCTGATAAGTCAATTCCTGACGAGACCACTGGCCCGTAGTTCCAACAAACAAGGGAATCAGAGGGGAGCAGTCGGAAGCGAGGAGGCGAGTGCTTTTTGACACAATAACTTGCGCTAAAGTGAATCCGGTCCAACACCAGATTGCTCTTGGGCGTAGACACCATGAGTGAGGAATCTTTCTAAAGTTTGCATGTTTATGGATATACAAAATATTTATTTCTTAAATTAGATTCAATACAATCAATACTTAACCTTCCCTGGCCGAAGCGGGGTATATGAGATACCCCAAAAAAACGTTTTATTTGATTACTCAATAATTAATCGAGCAATTCAATTGAAACTTTTTGTAAGCGGGTAAGCGAGTGGAACAGTCCTGTCATTCCTGTGGTTCCCAAAACGTTCTATAATATTTTACACATATAAAATAAATATATTTTTGTGAAGAGAAAGGTAAGTTCGTTGTTTTTTTTTCTGAATAGGTATATTGTTTTTCCTTTGTGATATGTGCCAAACATTTGATTTTTTTCTCTCTCTAGAAAATGGCTAGAAAAAATACCTATGAAGAAATAGAAAAATTGCAAGACTTTAGTGATGACGAAGTTATTGACAGTGACTTAGAATTCGAATTGTGTAATTCGGATGATTCTGAAGTCGGAGATATTATTGAATCTGAGTCTGATGAATCTGAGTCTGCATACTGTAAAAAAATGTTTCAATTATGTCAATGCCACCCCTGCTTAAAGGAAAGGCGGCAAAGTTGCAGAGCTTATGTTCATTTAAAAAAAAAAAAATTAAAAATTAAATTAGGCTGATTTATTTGGTGAGCGCTGTTTTTGTGTGTATCACACCTCAAGAGCCCTCTGCGAGCTTGGTCGTCGATGTAGAAATCGCCAATTCTCAAGCAAGACCCAGTTGTTGTAAGGCTGGATGGACCTTTTGATGACCGGTCTTTGGTAAAGGTTTATGAAGTTTTCAACCTAGCGAAGAGCAAATTTGAAAATATAAATGGTATATTTTCTGTGCTCCGCCGGGATTCAAACCCACGACCTTCCAGTTACGAGTCCGAAGTGTTACCACCTGGACTACGGACCGGTCATTTGCGGTATTTCCTACTGTAGACACATTTGAAATTGTATTTGTATGCGCGAAAATCTTACGTATGTTTACTTTTGTGGGTGTATAAGATGTGGATTGTAAATTTTAATATATATTTGCATCTTAGATTTAGATTTAGAGTATTTAAATAAATAACAAACCATTCGTTAATTTGTTGCAGATATAAACTACGCCCAGATAATAAAAGATGCCTTCGCTTGATATTTCTCAACACTATTGTACATAACTTGAAAAATTGTATTTATGTTTTTTTGGATTTTAACTTTATTTATGTTTTTTTTTAATTTCGTATGTTGCATATTTCACTATTATACAATTGAAAATGAAATAAAAATTATTATAAAAATGTTTATTTTAAATTCTCTTCCACCGTTTAGGAAACACTGGTTGAGTTTGTCCTATTTGCGTCATTCCCACGGCGTATGCGGAGCGAAACGCACGTCTGGCGGGCTCTCTGCCTTATGATTATTTTGTATGAAAAGTAGCTGGGGTCCTCCGGTACCCCACTTCGGACCATGTGTAATTTTTAGATACTTAGGGTGGTAAAGGTTAATGAATCAAATAGATTAATAATTAATGAATATATGTATTTAGAATGATAAAAAAATACTCCTATATTCAAGATTACATTGATACTATTCAATATTAAAATACACATTTAATATAAGGGATTATTGTTCAGTTTCACATTCAGTACACAATTATGGACTTAATCTATAACCAATTAATATAACTGCAACTAAGCTACACATATAGTGAAACTTATTGCCTGCGTAATCCCCGAAGGGTTCACATGTGACAATTCGGGACCTATTTATTTTTACGAGTAAGGGGGCCGGCCTCACACCAACCACTTTCAGTTGAAGTGGGGGTTTCCCAGCTCCCGGAGGGGCTGGTTCTCATTTCTTGTGAAGGCTGAGTAAACCTTGAGATCGAACCCTTGCTCTCGGCATGGAATGCAAGCATTCTACCAATTTTTTTTTAAGAAATCCTGTGCGGGAGACTCCCTAGATTCTAGAGACTCTAGGGGTCTATGACACTTGTTGTAGTGCCGCAGAGGTGTACGAGCTTTTTGAAATTGATTGATGAAAAACAATTGAGCTATCAACCTTTTTACGAGCTTGGTCGTCGTCGCTACAAAGCGCCAATTCTCAAGCAAGACCCAGTTGCTGTAATATAATAAACCATAAAATATACAATGTACAATCTCTAATGTACACAAGCAGTGTGTGTACTACTCTTATTTAGGGTTTGGTATTTGGAGCTACTGATGTAATATCAGTAACACTGTTAGGTTTAGGTTGGAGATACAGTTGTTTGACATATTTACAATAATAATAATCACACAGTTAAAATTTATTAATTGTATATTAGACGTAGTAACACTGCTTCGACCAGAATCGGTAAAATTCCTTGGCAGGCAAGCCCAGCCTTGTCGTTGTCGTATCGATAATGACTTTGATCCTGGTTCAACAGTTGTCATTGCATGCATACAAGCTTCTGCTTTTGTATAAAGACAACTGGCCAGGCTAAATAGGTTGGTAAATTGCATTCCTTTTCACAAATCTATTTATCAAAAAAATGAACAGGTCATGAGGGAGATAAACAGCATTCCAGTCCAGGCGTTCCTGAAGGCGTACGAAAAACGGAGAACTCGAATGCAGAAGGGTGCTTCTTTGAAAACTTTTAATCGTTTGTTCTTTTGTCATATTAAGTATGTATTTTTTTTAAATGAGTCTTACACACTTTCAGTGACAGATATGCGTCACCAAAGAATTGCTAATGTAAGCATAATAAACTAAAGGGGTGAAGCTGACTAAATGATAATGAAGCTGACATTGCATAAACTTTAAATATCCTATCAGTCAGATTAAATTGCTCGCCTTTGCTTGCTGTGTCTTTTTGATAGCAAAACCTCTGTAAGAAAGAATATAGGCGGGATAAAATTCATCATCATTGAATTTGACAATCACATGACCGTCTGGTTTCTCAGAAGTATCGTAACGAAGATGACTGGAAGAATCGATAAACGGAGGGATAACCATACTCGGGCTCCCCACACAACTATTGGACATTAAAATCTTTACAGCCAACATAGTTCTGCCTCCCTTCTTGTCGGAATAGTTGCTGGCATAGCTAGCAATGGGAGAGAACGACACTCCCTTGCCGAAGATGTTGCCTCTAGAAGAGCCGTGCAGACGCCAGTTGAAATTTTCTTTACAAATTAAATCATTGTTTGCCGACTTAGTTCCATGGAAAGCTATAACTTCTTCTACTGTTTTATACAGGATCAAGTACTCTTCCTTTCGCAAAATATAAAATCCGTATACAAACTTATTATTATTTTTTTTTATATTCTTTACAGAAAAGTGCTGTTGAGTTGTTTTCTTGAAGGCGTTCTTAACTCTAATGTATTCCTTGTCTTGCTCTGATAATGTAGAGAAGAGGTCATTTCCCTCACTGGATACAAAGCCATCAGCCTGTGTACGGAGAATAGCCTTATGTAATGGAATTGTGTTGTGTCCTGGGGAATGAATCTTCAACAGCCGCTGTTTGCTTTCTTGAATTGCAGATATGTTGGACCTTGAGGACAAAACATAATATTGGGCAATGTAAATAGCATACAAAAATATAGAATGTACTTAGGGTAGATGATACAGTTGTAGCCATTTTGCTATTGAAAAGTGCATAAATCAACCATAGGTAGGAAACGCTTTTCTCATTTTGTCAATGATAAAAAATATTTTATCTGCGGTTTGTTTGAACAAGGGACAACAGTGTTGCCACTCCATTTCATCAAATCGCAAATTAAGTTCTTGTTGCCTTTCATAAAAACTAATCGCTATGTTAATAAAGAACCGCGGTTCAGTAATCCTGAAATAACTTTTTAATCCTTTGTGTTTTTTGTCATTCATCGATTTAGCCTACGAAATCAAAGATGCAAGAATATAATTGATGTCAATCGAGTACTGCGCGATTTCACTTAAGTAAAATTGCAGAATACTAATGTTTTTTAGCAAATTTAACCACATTAGTAGGTGCAATTATCTCATTTTGCATTGAAAGTCACTACAAAAGCAATCTCTTCACAACCTCCTAATGAGCTGTCAGTGTCAAATGGCTTTGTATGGATGACAGTGCCAAGACGGTGGTGGGCAGATTCGGAACTACCCAGGCAAGTTACGTCACATTTTTTCCCCTCACTTAAAATGTGTGGACTCCATTTGGAGTGATGTAAGTCAATTGAATTTTATTGAGTCTAATATATGCAAGGCTTCTTGAGTGCCCCTCATGTAGGAAGAAAGCATGTGCATATTGGTACCTTGGAAGTATCTCCGGGGCTGGTCGGGCTGCTACTCTCACAGGAGGAGCGGGAGGAGAATACGACGGTCGTGAGTCGTAAGTGTTGTATCTGGAAAGGACAAGACAACTAATTGTAAAATTTCAAATAACATACATACGGTTAAAATGTAATCCGGAGTCATGATTGTTTAACATCTTTACAAATGAGAATAAACTTGAAAATTAATTACATTTTTTGGATATTTGAAAAATTCAAATTCTTATAATTTGGTCAATGTCCAAATTCCTGCTGCCTCACCTTTGTTATTAACTAATAGGGTAGTTGCAGTGGTAGGGAAAATGGTTGAAAATAATATGGTTGTGTAGAGTACATTTCAAGGATCACAACCATATATTTTTTAAGTAGTAAAATAAAGATATTGATAATTTTGAAAAACAAAATGCGGAGAATTTGAATCCCGCCAAAAAAGCAATGTAAACGGCTAGGGACGTGTGTAGTCATTTTGACGACAAACGTCGCTGTCAAACTGACTACCTGGGCCATTTGACACCGAAACTCCGAAGATCTGACGTCATATCCGCCCGAATAAAGACATGACCTGTTTTAGCGGATTTTTTTATTTATTTTATTAACGGACATGATAGTCCAATTACATAATTGTATGACAGGGTATTATAGAAAATACGCAAATTTTAAAGAGCTATAATTTAAAAACTAAGTCACATATAATTTTTTTTAAAATGCAAATGCATTTTAAAAAATATATCCTACCACTTTATGAAATAAAATAAAAAAGTGCAATTACGTTATAATTAAGTTATTACGTATTAAAAGTTATTTTTAATTGTTTAATTAAAATTAAAAGTGAATTTTCACTCTGTGAATGCACAAACCTAAGATTTTTTTTATATACTCGTAAACTCATTTACCACATCAACGTTAATTCCATGTACTTAGGGTAGATGATACAGTTGGAGCCATTTTGCTATTAAAAAGTGCATAAATCAACCATAGGTAGGAAACGCTTTTCTCATTTTGTCAATGATAAAATAGTTATTTATGCCACTGCCTAGTAATGATAGTCTTTGTAACACGAGTGCTAGTTTGTGCCATGAGGCGCAGCCGAATGGCACAATAGAAAGCACGAGTGTTACAAAGGCTAATTACGTGCAGTGGCATACAATACTTTTTCTACGACCATGAAAGAATTAACAAAATAGTGAATAATCCTTTATTATATTACTCTTCGTGGTCGTCCATCGCTTGGAATTCGATTTTCAAAATTAATGCCATCACAGATGAAATACATTCTCGACCTATGGAAAATCAAATTTTGTATATATGCTGCAAAACAGTACCATTCATATATGTGTTTGAGAAACACACTCCAATATCATATAACTTCTTTCAATATTTACAAAAAAAAAATTTTTTTTTGTAAAACAGTAGTTTTTAGTAGAAGTACTTAATTATAATTTCTGAAAAAAGTACTTTGTAAAAAGCCGCTTAATTTTTTAGACCTCTATTTGTTTTGTATTGAAATGTAAGAAAATGTATGGAAAATGTAAAAAGACCAAATAGACATCTAGCGGAAAAATTCGAAAGTTTTTTTTTTTTACGATATTTTTTTTATTTGATACAAATCAAAAAAACAACAAACAAAAAAAATAAAAATGGATTTAAATCTGTAATATTAGTTGCAGAGGATATATTCATTTACAGCTCTCAGATGCATGCCCATAAACAAACACGTGTAGTTCGCGCTTACAAATGCTGAATGTGTACCTACTTACAAAAAAAACCAAACCTCAAATGAACATAAGCCCTTCAACTTTTGCCAAACTTCCCTGACACAGAGGTCTATAATCTAAGTTGCAAGGATGTATAAAGATTCAAAGCTCATATACAATGCATGCCCACAAACAAACTTTTGCCTGTAAATTTTGCCAACCTTCCCTGGAACAGGGGTCTAATCTAATCTTATCTAAGCTACAAAGATATATATCATTTAGGATTTATATAAAATGCATTCCCACAAGCAGACACGCATAATTTCGCGCTAACACATGCCGCATGTGGGCCTACAATATAAAAACCCAATCTAAATGAACATAAGCCCTGCAACTCTTGCCGTCGTTCCCTGAAACAGGGGTGACATTGGCAAAGTGAACCATTTTTACAGCCTGGGTGGTCAGCCGCATACCAACCTATAAGTCAAGGAACATACACGACAAATTTCATTTTTTTAAATCAACAAATAATAATATGTATGGACATCAAAACTAAAAACAAAACGAATTTCAACTTAAATTAAATATTAAGTCTAATTTTACTTTGGATCTGTTATGTGTATAAGTAAATAAGAATTTTTGTAAATCATTTATTTTTTTTGTGCTCCTTGACTGATAGGTTGGTTTGAGGCTGACAAATGTGCTGTAAAAATCGGTTCACTTTTGCCAATGCCACGCCGGTTCAGGGAACGGCGGCAGGAGTTGCAAGGTTTATATTCACGTGAGGTTTTGTTTATTTGTATGCACACATGCAAAATGTGAAGGCGCGAACCTACATGTGCCTGTCTGTGGGCATGCATTTAATATGAGTCTTAAATGTTAACATATCTTTGCAGCTTAGATTAAAGATCATAGATAGATAGTCTCCAACATTACAGATCAACCGCCATTTCTTTCTGTCCCTACATAATTCCTACATTTCCTCCAGAATCATAACCTTCTTAATACAGGCTCTTCTTTTGTTGGGTGACATTGGCAAAGTGCAACATTATTTAACAGTTTGGGTGGTCAGCCTCATACCAACATATAAGTCAAGGACTATGATGGAGCAAATTAAAACCGGTTTCGTTTTCTTATTTGCTTTTAGTTTTCTTTCTTTTGTTAAAAGACTTTTTACAAAAACTGCATTTTTTATTTTACATGTTCTCTCATATAACAAGTTTTAACGCAAGAAAACTATGTGCAATATACACATTGCCTAATGTTAAGGGGTTGGGCTGTGTAGCAGCCAGGGGCGGAGCCCCTAGTAGTCATTATAATGTACTCGTCCATTTGAAGTAATTAAAACCTTACCTTTGTCAAAACGTTTGATTATCTAATCTAACCTAACTAAGATAAACTATATTTAGGTTTCATATTGAATTCATGCCCACAAGCCGACACATATAAGGTCGAGCTTTTACACCCTGCATATAAGCTTAAACATTCAAACTCAAATAAACATATGCCCTGCAGTTGTATTTGCAGGTGAAGCAAGTTTGTACAGCATAGGTGATCAACCTCATACCCACCTATTAACCAAGTAACTATTTGAGTTTGTTTATTTTTTGCGGTGAAAATTTTTGTATTGTTTTCCTTTCAAACCTTTTATTTTCCTTTGAAAAAAGGAAAGCTTTATTTGGAGCATTCCGATTAATAAATTCGATAATTTTTAGCACTATTAACTATTTTTATTTGACTCTTCACATAAAATATATTTATTTTCATCTGAACAGGGATGGAAGTCTCATCACCACGGTAATTCCTACCTACCGAATATCAGTAATATTGTATGAAGCCTAATCAGCTGATCGCTTGCGGCCATCTTGGATCGACAGGTCTTCATACCCCCATACAAGGTTGACATTTGAAATTAAAAAATGGTTCCAATTCTGACAATGCGCATGCGCACATTTTCATTTCAACACGGTTACCGGTTGCGTAATGTTACATTACGCAACGGGTGTAGAAATGTATGGTATTGTGATTGCGTTAGCCGTTTTGTAATTAGTAAATTACCAAATGGGAGTAGAAAAAATATTTTATCTGCGGTTTGTTTGAACAAGGGACAACAGTGTTGCCACTCCATTTCATCAAATCGCAAATTAAGTTCTTGTTGCCTTTCATAAAAACTAATCGCTATGTTAATAAAGAACCGCGGTTCAGTAATCCTGAAATAACTTTTTAATCCTTTGTGTTTTTTGTCATTCATCGATTTAGCCTACGAAATCAAAGATGCAAGAATATAATTGATGTCAATCGAGTACTGCGCGATTTCACTTAAGTAAAATTGCAGAATACTAATGTTTTTTAGCAAATTTAACCACATTAGTAGGTGCAATTATCTCATTTTGCATTGAAAGTCACTACAAAAGCAATCTCTTCACAACCTCCTAATGAGCTGTCAGTGTCAAATGGCTTTGTATGGATGACAGTGCCAAGACGGTGGTGGGCAGATTCGGAACTACCCAGGCAAGTTACGTCACATTTTTTCCCCTCACTTAAAATGTGTGGACTCCATTTGGAGTGATGTAAGTCAATTGAATTTTATTGAGTCTAATATATGCAAGGCTTCTTGAGTGCCCCTCATGTAGGAAGAAAGCATGTGCATATTGGTACCTTGGAAGTATCTCCGGGGCTGGTCGGGCTGCTACTCTCACAGGAGGAGCGGGAGGAGAATACGACGGTCGTGAGTCGTAAGTGTTGTATCTGGAAAGGACAAGACAACAAATTGTAAAATTTCAAATAACATACATACGTAAAATAATTAACTTGAAAATTAATTACATTTTTTTGATATTTGACGAACCACTCTTTGATTGGTTGTAGCCAATGTCTTCAAGAGACACCTTTTCTTTTCTTTGACATTTGACGTTTTCATTTTTTTCTTCTTTAATCATCAGGCAGAAAGGGTGGCGATGCCTATGATTCAAACAAAATGTCGAATAATAATGTCAGTTCTCTTACATACACTGGTTAATAGAAGTAATACTATAAAATTGTATTTTTGAGTGAAATATTATTCCAGATTTTGTAATACTTTTTTTTTGGAACATTTTATGGAACATGTAACACATTTTTTTTGGAACATGGCCAGCTTAGCATTTTGGATGAATTTCTGTTAAATTCACCATCATGTTGATAGTTACCTACGGACTGAATTTGGATTTTATCAAAGTGAAATCCAACGCTCAGTGTCCGCTTCTTTAGCCCATCTATCTATAATCTAAGATGCAAGGATATATTCATTCAAAACTCTCAGATGTATGCCCACAAACAAACACGTGTAGTTCGCGCTTACAAATGCTGATTGTGTACTTACAAATAAAATACAAACCTCAAATGAACATAAGCCCTGCAACTTTTGCCGACCTTCCCTGAAACAGGGGTGACATTGGCAAAGTGAACCATTTTTTACAGTATGGGTGGTCAGCCTCATACCAACCATACTAAATAAAGTTTAAAACTTTCATTTTCATGGCCGGTGTTAATAATAAATAAATCACTTTTATGTTCTTTCGGGTTTGACCATGTTCTGAACGACATGCCATACTATTTCATGCAACAAATTTAAGAGAGCCCATTCACTCCACATGCTTTCAAAACATCCCACAACATACCTCTGTCTACTGAGCCGAAGGTTTTTCCAGATCTACAAAGGCCATGAACAGCTTCCCCCTCACCGACAATTATTTTTCAACAAGTTGTTGTAGAGTTAAAACCTGATCAACTTTTGAATTTTGAAACTTTGAAATTGATTGAAAAACATCACTAGTAACAAATATCATTGCCATGGCGATTTCATGGTTTCTATGGTGATATATACATAGATTGAAGACGGAGAAGAGACACGTTGCTTACATAGAAAATGACAAAAAGATTTCATGTCGTGAGCAAGACAGTACTATGAAAATTTTGTGTCAAAGACCGTGCATCATTTCAATTGGAACTAAATCACATTCATAGCCAGTCCATTGATTACTATCTCCATGATTCTACCACACATTCACTTCCTACTTTCAACATTTCACCATTTATCCCATCAAATCCACCATACTTTCCATTCTTCACACAAGCAACAGAACAATACATCTAAAATCTAAATCTAAGCTGCAAAGATATGTATCATTTGAGATTCATATTAAATGCATTCCCATAAGCAGACATGCATAATTTCGCGCTTACACATGCCGCATGTGGACCTACAATATAAAAATCCAATCTCAAATGAACATAAGCTCTGCAACTCTTGCCGACCTTCCCTGAAACAGGGGTGACATTGGCAAAGTGAACCATTTTTTACAGTATGGGTGGTCAGTCGCATACCAACCTATCACTCAAGGAATACAAGCAATTAATACATTCAAATATATATAAAACAAATAAACTAACAATTAAACAGTAAAAAAATTAAAAATAATAATAATAATGATAATTTAAAAGCCTCAGCTTTAATTAAGCTCTCAATTAAGAAAAAACACAATAATGCATGAAAACTTGTACAATGTGTAATAAGAAAGCATGTGCTCTGTGAATGTTGTACCTGGGAATAGGATAATCTCCCGCACAGTTGTCACTTCTGGTATTGATGGGGGCGAGTCATGTGATCTACAAAACATTCCTTCTTGTAATATTATTTTAAGACTTATCCTCATCCACCACCACTCTATAGTTTGGAGTGAGCCAAGTTTTTACACCATGGTGGTCACCCTCATACCAACTTTTTAGTCAAGGAACAAAATAAAAGCAATTGCTGTATATATCGACGGTTAAAAGGCAATAGGGTATTTTTTTTTTTTTTTTTTTTAAGGAATCCTGTGCGGGAGGCTCCCCAATTCTTGTGAGTCTTGGGGGTCTATGTCACCCTGGAAGGGTGCCGCAGAGGTGTTGCTTGAGTTCTTGGTTCTGTCGTGAGGCGCTGCAAGGAAGTGGTGATTGATGTTGGTTTTGAATAAAACCGGATTAAATTGGGAAGGGAACACAGATACTGGTAGACCATTCCATAAACGGGCAGTTTGGCAAAGGAATGAGTCATGAAAACGCCAAGTTCTCATAGTTTTGAGATCGACTGCAAAGGGATGAATGAGAGTCGTACTACGAGTTTCCCTTTCTGAAATGCGAGGGGGAGGGATTAATGAATGGAGCTCATTAGAACAAGCTCCGTGGTAATATCGATAAAAAAGACTGAGCATTCCAACTTTTCTTCTGTGCTGGAGCGGCTGCAGATCGGATGTCAGAGAAGGATCATTGATCAACCTCACTGCCCTCCTTTGCACAGAATCAAGTTGGTCACTCAACTTCTTGGACATACCACACCAGAGATGGCTGCCATACTCGATAATGGGGCGGATTTGGGATTTATACAGAGTCAATAACTGGGCTGAAGTAAAAAACCTACGGGCTCTGTATAATATGCCGAGTCGCCGGAAAGCGGAAGTTGTGCGAGACTCAATAGCATCATGGTATTTTAACTCTGATGACATAGAAACACCAAGAAGATTTAAGTGTTCATGGTTAGAGAGGGAGACATTGTCGAAAGTTGGGAGATAGTTGTTTGGAATCCTCTTTAAGGATATCAGACATGCTTGAGTCTTTTTGACGTTGAACTCTACAAGGTTGTCAGTGCCCCAACGGCTGACAGCCCTGAGATCTGTATTGATCTTTGAAGCTAATGATTCACGAGCAATAGATATCGCTGAACTATTTGGGGGCTTTGTAAAAGAGAAACCGTCATGTATTGTACTGTCATCGGCATAGCAGTGGATAGGAGCACAGGATAGTAAATCATTGATGTGCATAAGAAAAAGTGTCGGAGACAAGACGGATCCTTGGGGGACACCGGAATTGATTGGTAGCAGGGCTGATTTACTACCATCGATGACTGTTTGGATAGATCTGTCTTTTAGAAAGCTGGAAATCCATTCTATGAGGAGAAGGGGAAGTCCAAATGATGACAATTTGTTAAGGAGGCTGGAGTGCCAAACTCTATCAAAAGCTTTGGAAATGTCAAGAGCAACAGCTTGTGTTTCGCCCATTAGATCGAGGCGTCGACCCCAGACGTGTGTGACATAAGTGAGAAGGTCACCACTGGAGCGGTTACGGCGAAAACCGTATTGGTGGTCGCTAAGCAGTTTATGGGTTTCCAGATATTCCATAAGCTTATCGTTTATGATCCTTTCCATGACTTTTGAAAGTAAGGAAGTGATTGCGATTGGACGATAATTGGCAGGGTCAGAGCGAATTCCCTTCTTGGGGATGGGATGAACGGTTGCAACCTTCCAGTTAGAAGGCACGGTACCGCATACCGTATAAGCGACAAACACTAAATTTTAATACCTGACGATGATTATAGATCGAAAACGTTTGTAAAAATTTAAAAAATAAATAATTGTATATGTTAAAATAAAACAGTGTTTAATTTGAATCCTAAAAATTTACAAATTATTGAAAATGAATTTTCAGTGTTAATCTGCAAACAATACAAAATATAAAAACTAAATTGTTCAGGAGAGCAGTTTAAAGTTTGACATTGCAGAAAAATGGCAAAACTTTTTCATTTATCATATTGTTAAAATCAAAACGGCTCTAAAATTAAAAAAATAAAGGCATTTATTGGTACCTATTCCTATTAATGTGGTTTTACGATGTTTTAAGATTTTTTTATTTCACAAGCGCCTTTAGGACAAAAAACGCCAAAATCTTGTCGGTTACACCAAAATCATACTTTGAAAACGTAGTTGTTTACTTGAGCATAAACAACAAAAAAATCAGTGTAGAGCTTTGGGAGTTTGCACATTAGAAAGAGCGGAAAATTTTAAGTAGGATAGCATTCATAACTCATTTTTGACCAAAACGTCGCTCATGTACTTCCTTTTAACAGTCGATATTATATTGATACACCACACTCGACTAACATAGGCCCTGGATTTCGCCTCCCGTCGAACTCCTTGACAAAACTTAACCCAACACGCTGATTGGCCGGTGTTCGGCAATACATGGACCGATCCGAATTTAATCATAAGATCTGACGAATGCAAATTTAATAAAGACCTGGGAATTTTTCTTGATGAGGTAGGCCTGTTCGCCCCGAAGTTCTCTAATGATTGTCGGCCCGCTGGCCCAAAGCATTGAGAGCATAGAGTCTGTAACCTTGTACACTGTCAAACTGTACCTACCTGAATAAAGAAAGTCAAATAACACAAAATAAACCAAGTCTTCCTCAATTTGATAGAGGTTATTAATATCATCCATCAATCATATCTAAAAAGTATCCACAGATGTGTGTGATGCTTGGCTACGTCAGCATTATGAAATGCTAACTTTGACGCGTTGATTAAAAAGGAAAATGGGGGAAATACTTGGCGAAAATTCTCCCAGAGATCACACTACCTACCAACATATCAAGAAAAAAATTGCACTCAGCAATTATAGATAAACCCGTTAATAAACCTCAAACAAAAAGGTTCTGCTGTACCATTGGCTTATGATATCTGTGGACTAGAAATTAATCTAATGAAAATAGTCGAGGATCACTTGTGAGAATGCCTCGTTAAGTAAAGTGTATATACAGAGGAAATGTGGAAGGTAAAGGGGGAAATCATTGATTTAAATAATATACATATATTTTATTTAAATCAATGGGGGAAATGGAAGACCAAGGAAAGTATGGCTGGAACAGATTGGTGAAATTGGGAATAATGGGATATACAAAGCGAAGGTAAAAGAAGGAAATGTATGCAAAAGGTGATGCGTCGAGGACACTGGACACGGCCGTGGAGTAGGTATACATATACAAGAAGATTTGAGGAGTACTTACGAGGAGGTCCATGTACTATCCATGTAATTATATGCATATGCCGGCCTCCGAGGCGGCGGCGCCGGCTCGCTGAATAACCCTCCCATTGTGGACAGCAGCACAGAGTACAGCAGTACGTAACGCAGTATAAAACAGTATTCAAGAAATCCAGCATGTGAGGAGAAACACGATGGCAATGAGACAAAGTAAATAGGAATCACTTATGAACCAGACCCCGTTCACAAGTATTTTGCTACTGGTTACCCTGTTTTATAATTCGGAAGCCATATTGTAATCGATCTATGGTACGCGGAATGTATGGTTATGAGGAAGGAGGAAGGGGAAGAGATCGTTTTTTAAACTGAAATCAGAATGAGCGTAAATAAATTTGAATTAATAATTTATATTTACTGTTATTCATGTAAAAAAAGAGTTTAAGCGACAATAAACTTTATTTTGTTTAGTATTTATTAAATTGCTCATTTTTTATTAAAAAAAAACTGATGAAAAAATATTTTATAATGATGGTTGAACTGTGTGTAGGATTTGCGCAGCGATAACAGCCATAACCACCCCACACGCCTGCTTGGCGCCAGTCGGCCTCAAACGTCAAGCGGTCAAGCGTATTTGAAATTAACTGTTTTATTTTCACTATTATTGAAGAGTGCAGAGAGTAATGAAATCAAGAAGACTCCAGTGGCCGGACACGTAGCATGTGCAGAAGACTCCAGGATCATCAGAACTGTCTTGGATGGTGCCCCCTCAGGTGTTAATCACTTGGACGTCCAAGGATGCGGTGGGCAGAGAACGTCGAAGCCAACGCCGAAGTTTTGGGAGTGAGGCGACCATGGAGGGAAGCAGCACAACGCAGAGTGGTGCAGGTGTCCCTGAGCCTTGAAGGCTGTCGGCTGATGAGCCGAAGAAAGTGAAATTAAAGTGTATAGATTTCATATTATAAATATTTCCGGTCCTCAGGCCATCATCAGGGGACAATCATCAGGGATCCAAAACTTTTGCAAGAAATAGTACAGAATGCCAGTGTCCTTGACAATATAGACAGGTGCCTATTTGATTGTTTACCTACTAAATTTATTTTTGCCATATCATTTGTTTTTATTACATTGAGGTTTTTTTATTTATTTTTTTCTTTACACAGTGTGTATTTTTGTGATTGTATGACTAATCTTTCTAGAATAAATAAATATTGTGCAAAATACAAGTGTTTTATTTTGATAGCTTTAAAGCAATAATAATAATATTAATAAATAATATCATGGCAGATAATAATATATGATTATAGTGGTGTGAGTGTACCCGCGTGCCGCGTGTATAATACACACATGCATACAAGATCATAGTCCAATACGCAGAATGTATGGAAGGGAAGTAAGAAGGCGAGGAAGGGGGGTTTCGAAGTACGTACCTACCCCTAAGCCATAGAGTAGCTTCTCTAAGTACCTATATACTCTGTGTTATGAACCACTGCAAATGCTGAGGCAAACGCCTAGTAGCGGGAAACGCTCACTTTTAAATGACGTTTAGCTTTTCACTCTGCTTTATCTGTGTTTGGCTGCCGTAACAACTTTATATTGGGGAATTCATGAATTGCGTGAAAAAAACTGCAAATGTTGCAATAACTTAAATAGGTATTTCTTATAAAAATATTGAAAATTAAGTTTATTCTTAGCTTTGATCATGCGATGGTCTTTTAATTAATATGGGAGATTAAATTTCATATTTTACATACAATTTTGTGTTTGCTTGAGGTTAATCTTTATTTTTATTTTTTTACTTACCTACCGTGTCTTGGAAGTACCTAAACGTTTAGGTATTTCAGAAAATTATTGCTATGTGACAGCTGTCATTTATGCCAGTAGAATAACAAACCACAGTTGAATTTTATTTTTTATACAATACTTTGAATGTTCAATTAAGCATTCTATGGGCTCCGCAAATTTTAAATAGACCGCAAAGTTATGTAGTCACACGACCCGGTTGCTTTTGAAAAGTAAAACGCTCCGAATCCGAGCCCAATAATGAAAAACTGTTGTTCCTTAGAATCTTGCTGTACCGTATTGTAATAAATGACTTTGTAAATTGGTTGAAATGTTTTCGTTTTTGCATGAATACAAGAACATCAATGGCAAGGCATTTATCTTATCTCACCAATTGATTGGAAGTGATAATGAGGGATTTGAAGTAATTCTGAAACACTGCAATGAGAGCAGATTTTTCCTAAAGATTGTTGTTAATCTGTCGGCGCTGTTGGCTTATCTACTGGTTTCCTATCACAGACACAGCATTGAGTCGCACGCTCCCATCATAGCTGCCATTGCTCTATGTGTGACAATCATTCACAAGTCCTGTACTGTTTTAAAGGGTTAGTGGGTTAAAGTTATGTCTGGCAAGACTCTGAATGATAGATCCATAATGACTGAGTTACAAATGAATGAGATACAAACAAGAATATGAGAGTAAATTACAAAAGAGTACAATTAAATGGTTCAGGCATCGGAAAATGATATATATTATCGCCATTTCCTCTCAGTGTCTCAAAACTAAGCAACACAATCGCAACGCAACACACACCACAGCACTGCGCAGCTAACAGCCCTGTAACCAGATAAGGACAACTGCCACATCACCAACACCTTTGCGGCACTATAACAAGTGTCATAGAGTCTTTTGAATCTAGGGAGTCTCCCGCACAGGCTTCCTTAAAAAAAAGGATGATTCTTTTGGTTAGCACTGTTTTCATGTGAATCACACCTCAAGAGTCATCTGCGAGATTGGTCGTCGCTAGAAAGCACCAATTCTCAAGCATGACCTACCTTTGGTGACTGGTCTTTTTTTAAGACAAATGGATTTTTCAATCCAGGGAAGAGCATATTTGACGATATATTTTTGTTGTTGTTGTGCTCTGCCGGGAATCAAACTAACGACCTTAATTGGGCCAGTCTATGGATGATGAAAGCCAGAGAGTTTGAAAAAAGGGAGGGAATGCCACTAAATACACCACCTGTTCTGGTAATGTTCCTATAGTCTATACTCTATTGAACAATATTGATGCACACTGTGTTTGTTTTATTTTTCAGAAAAGTTATTAGTTGTCCCTTCTGTTGGCCTGCAGTACTCCACGGAGTATTATTTTGGAAACGAGACAAGATGTCTGATCCACTGGGAGCACCTACGTCATGTGATTATTAACGAGGCCATATACAGAGTGAGTATGTCTCCTCCTTCTCCCTGCGCCTCTTCAGAGACAAGATGTCTGATCCACTGGGAGCACCTACGTGATGTGATTATTAACGAGGCCATATACAGAGTGAGTATGTCTCCTCCTTCTCCCTGCGCCTCTTCAGAGACAAGATGTCTGATCCACTGGGAGTAATCTAATCTAATCTAATCTAAGCTGCAAAGATATATATCATTTAAGATTTATACTAAATGCATTCCCACAAGCAGATATGTATAATTTCGCGCTAACACATGCCGCATGTGGACCTACAATATAAAAACCCAATCTCAAATGAACATAAGCCTTGCAACTCTTGCCGTCCTTCCCTGAAACAGGGGTGACATTGGCAAAGTGAACCAATTTTTATATTATGGGTGGTCAGCCGCATAACAACCTATAAGTCAAGGAACATACATGACAAATTACATTTTTTAAAATCAAAGAATAAAAATAACAATATATACATGGACATAAAAAACTAAATCATAAAACCAAATTCACTTTAACAAACCCTAGCCGCCAACATCACAGATCAACCGCCATTTCTTTCTATCCTTGCATACTTCTTTCATTTCCTCCAGAGTCATAACCTTCTTCATACAAGCTCTTCTTTTATTATGACTCTGGATATTCCATTCATTCGCAATTTCGGATATTTGGTCCATCCATACCTTTCTCGGTCTTCCTCTACCACGACATCCATCTATTCTACCAACATATACTTTCTTCGTCAGTCTTTCCTCATTCATTCTCTCCATATGCCCAAACCATCTTAACAAACTTCTTTTAATCTTCACTTTCACACTTTCTTTTGCACCACATTCTTTTCTTACAAAATCATTCCTCACCCTGTCACTCCGTTTTTTCCCAATCATACTTCTTAGAAAGTCCATTTCAACAGTATGGACTTTACTAATTTCACTTTCATTCACCGTCCAGGCCTCGCTTCCATACATCAAGGTGGGTAAAAGTATGCCACTGCGTACCGCCAATCGAGCATTTTTAGAAATGTTTTGATTTTTGGCGATACAAGCTGTGGCACCCAGTACACACCTGCCCTTCATTACTCTTCTTTCAAGTTCACCTGTCATTCTTCCATCTTTCTCAAACTTACTTCCCAAGTATACAAACTCATTTACCACATCAACATTCATTCCGTTTATTCTAAATTCGTAGTTCGTATTTTCTTCATTTCTTTCAAAAATCAAAACTTTCGTCTTACTTGCATTCAATTTCAAATAATTACCTAGCAGAGCTTCGTTCAATCTAGAGAGCATCGTTTGCAATTCTACTGCTGAGTCCGATACAAGAACAGCATCATCCGCATACAGTAGAACACTCACTTTGCTCTCTCCTATCATTAATCCACAATCATCAAGTCTAGCATCTCGAACACACTTGTCCATGACTATGTTAAATAGCCATGGGCTCATCACACATCCTTGCCTTACACCCTTAAAAACTTCAAACCATTCACTATACTCATCATCAATACGAACACATGCTGTACTATTTTCATAGTTTGCATGCACCGCACCTAGGAGAGCCCCATTCACTCCGTATGCTTTCAAAACATCCCATAACATACCTCTGTCTACTGAGTCAAAAGCCTTTTCCAGATCTACAAAGGCCGTGAACAGCTTCCGCCTCACCGACAATTGTTTTTCAACAAGTTGTCGTAGAGTAAAAATCTGATCAACACAGCCTCTACCGGCCATAAAGCCGGACTGTATATCGGAAATCCTTTCACTAGTAGTCAGAATCACATTTTTTATAATCACCTTACAGAAGACTTTTCCTGGTATACTGAGTAGACTGATTGGTCTGAAGTTCTGACAGTCTTTTTTGTCCCCTTTACCTTTGTAAATGGGAACAATGACTGCCTTCCTCCAATCCATCGGTACTACTCCTGCATTCACACAAAGCTTACATAATTCGTACATCCAATCTATCACGCATTCACCTCCTGCTTTCAACATTTCACCATTTATTCCATCAAACCCAGCAGACTTTCCATTCTTCAAATGTTCCTACGTACAGTTCCCAGCAGACTTTCCATTCTTCAAATGTTCCTACGTACGTTCCTACTACAAGTACCTACGTGATATGATTATTAACGAGGCCATATACAGAGTGAGTATGTCTCCTCCTTCTCGTGTTTAAATTAAAGGTAGAGGTGTTGTTTATTGAATAACCAACCAAAAAATAACACATGATTGTCTGTGGGTGTCCATTAAATATAAACCTTAAATGGCAATATATCTTTGCAACTTAGATAACAATGATGAGATGCAGGAGTGAATATTTCTCAATCAGGAGAATGCATAGTGTATAGGCAAATATATTTCAGAATAAATATTTTCTCCTATTCTTTTAAAATAACTCATTTGAAATTGACTGAAGTGCTAACGATGGCTCCAATCAAACTACGTAACTAAAAAAAAAACTGAATATCAAGCTTAAATGTTTTTTTTACCATATATTGCCTACCTGTTTGGCGCATGTGCGTGTATGTGATGCACGACCCTGTTCTCAATTTATTCATCCAGGAAATCTTCTGCATCCAACGGTTGACCCCAGTTCAAAGCAGTGATTCTGTTCATGAGGCTCTGAGTCCCCCCTGAGTATTTCGTGTTTTGTAAACAAACTTCGATTAATTTTCTTGAGAGTATGCATGAAGTGAGTCTATGTCTCGGCATGCAATCAATTTTAATAAATCAACATTTTGAACCCTTTATTTTATAATACTTCAAGGATGTGAAGCGGCTCATGGATGTCTCCTCCTATTCACATCTCATGAGGATGGCAACAGACAGAGACAAATGGCTGACACAACAAGGCGCTGCCTTTAGAAGATGATGATTCTATAATCTAATCTACATCCTAGGCTGAAAAGTAAATAAACTATTTTAAAATAAACATTTTGAATTCAAACTTTATTAACTTTTCCTAACACAATTGTTTCAGAATAGAGTTTTGTACGTGTTGACTGCAATCGTTCAAGAAGGACCAGACAGGAGATGCTTGAAACCACTTTTTCTGGTAAATAGCAGCCTTTTCACATTAAATAAAAATTCTGTCCGGTTGTCAATATTATTTTTCTATCTGGTGCCGGATCAAATGTTTGGTAGTGTGTGGGGATGCATGAAAACTTTCACACGTCTTGTCTGGCGATCTCATCGAAACCATAGACAACCTCAACAGAATTTAAAAAAAAGATATTTTGATACCTGAAGATGACCTACTAGGTCGAAAACGTTCGTAATTTGTTTAAAGATTTTAATCTTTTTGAATAAATTTATCCGTGAAAATAAACAGTGTTTTTAATTCATCAAAAAATTATAAAATAAAAAAAAAGACTTCAGATAACTAAAAAAATTAAATTGACTGTATTTAAAATTACTACTGCACTATAACTACTAAAAACTACTGTATTCGATTATTTGTAATTTTTTCAGAACACAATGCCGAAGTTGAAATGCTTAGAAATGATTTACACAGATATTCAAAATCATCTGCATATAAACAAGTAACAGAGGAAGTAATCAAGATGATGTTTTAGTTTTTAATAATGGAAATAAATGGAAGAAGAAGATTCTTGTATAGTTAAAATGATTTGGTAAATCTTGCATTTGTTACATTTTTTTTTTGTTTAAAATCATATTCATACTTTCATCAACATCATCTTCATCACTTTACCTTCACACTGGAGAAGATCATCGTTGACATGGACGAAACGTCCGGAAGCTCCAGCTCCTATAGACCACGGCAACGCATTCCGGAAAGTAACTCTCCAGCATCAACAGCCAGCCGAGTAAGCTCCTATTTAAAATCGTATCGATTACAAAACTGACAAAACGTCTGGAAGCTCTAGCTAAGATAGACCACAGAAGCAGATTTTAAAAAGAAACTCTCCAGTGTCATCAGCTGTCCACAACTCCTAAACAATTATTTATAACAATAACTTTATGTATATTTCTAATTTTAATAAAATAAAACAATAAAAAGTATGTAAACATCAAATTTTATTTTATTGAATCAACATTACATAAAACTAAAGAATATGAATTGACTAGGCCTAATATTAAATAAATAACCTAACTACTACATAGATCTGTACATAAGATCACACTATGGACTACACACAAGTTCAAAATTTAAAAAAACCTCGGAAGCATCACAGGCCTAGTGAATAAGGTCCTTGATAAGAAATACCAAAATATTAATTAGCACGCTCCCTAGTAAACCTGACCGAATGGCGTATCAACTGTGATGTAATTGTGCAAGCTCTGATAACGATTCAAGCTTTTTACCGTTTGCACATTAAGCCTACAGGAAATCAAAGTTGTGCCATTGGACTCAGCATACATTTGAGTCAGAACTTTTTTCTCGGCAGGAAAACGTCACACTGGCACAAATAATTACAACGTATGAATTGATTTCTACTAAATGTTATGGAACGGAAGTTCGAATCCCGCCGAGGCGAGGGTGTCAGAAATGATTTCCCGTTTCGGTGTTTATTTCAAACCCCAAAATAAAAATACCGGCAAGGTTTACTCAGCCTTCACAAGAAATGAGTACCAGCCCTCTCGGGAGCTGGGAAACCCCCACTTCATCTGAAGTGGTTGGCGTAAGGCCGACCCCCTTACCTGTAAAAATAAATAGGTTCAACTCGCCACATGCGACCCCCTCGGGGATAACGCGGCAAGAAGTTACACCATATGTGTAGCTTAGTTGCGTTTAGTTGCGTATGCAAATATTTTCGATCAATGAATTTTCAGTGGACACAAACCATACAAAATATAATTACAACATATTTTATTGTCTTTTCCTAAACAACCCAGCCATGTGAGGTCACAATTCTGTATATTTCAATTTATGCGAGGAGTATTGAGTCCATTGGAGATTTTTTTTTTTTTTTTTTAAATAGATTTGTGGAAAGGAATGCAATCCACCAACCTATTTTGCCTGGCCAGTTGTCTTCATGCGAAAGCAGAAGCTTGTGTGCATGCAACGGCATCTGTTGAACCAGGGTCGAAGTTATTGTCGCGGGATTCGAACCAGCGTTATCCGGTTCCAAATAACCTGTCTTGATCCCCGCGGCCATAACACCGACTAAAGATCTACTGTAATTAAATAAAGTCCACTATAAATTGAGTCATATTGAACCAAATGTGGCAATCTAGGATTTCCAGTTCATCCACAGATGTGCAGAGAGGGTGCCTCATGAAGACGTTGGCTACATTGCAGAGGAAACATCAAGAGTGATGTAAGTTCTTCCGTTTGACCAGTCCGTAGTCTAGTGGTTAACACTTTTGACTCGTAAATGGAAGGTTGTGGGTTCGAATCCCGGCGGAGCACAAAAATATATATTTATATTTTCAAACATGCTCTTCGCTGGGTGAACAATTCATATACCTTTACTAAATACCAAACACTAAAGGTCCAGCCAGCCTTACAGCAACTGGGTCTTGCTTGAGAATTGGCGCTTTCTACAGCAACGACCAAGCTCGCAGAGGGCCCTTGAGGTGTACTACACACAAAAAACGGCGCTTCAAACAAATTATTCATTTATATATATCTATATATTCGTCGGTGTTATGGCCGCGGGGATCAAGACAGGTTATTTGGAACCGGATAACGCTGGTTCGAATCACGCGACGATAACTTCGACCCTGGTTCAATAGATGCCGTTGCATGCACACAAGCTTCTGCTTTCGCATGAAGACAACTCGCCAGGCAAAATAGGTTGGTGGATTGCATTCCTTTCCACAAATCTATTTAAAAAATATATATATATATATTATTTGTCTAATCCAAAAAGTGTGTTAACTAACATTGAAATTAATTATAATTTGTAAATATGTCAAATGACTTTTAACTCCAGCTTAAACATATAGACGGTTAAAAAGATATAGGGTATAAGCGACAAAAACTAAATTGTTCAGGAGAGCAGTTTAAAGTTTGAGATTGCAGAAAAATGGACACAACTTTTTTACTTTTTATCATATCGTGAAAATCTAAACAGCTCTAGAATTAAAAAAATAAAGGCATTTATTGGCATTCCTGTTCATGTAATTTTACATTATTTTACAAGGTTTTGTGTCACAAGCGCCTTTAGGACAAAAAAATTGTCGGTTAAAGCTAAGGCTTTTAAATTTAAAAAATATGTGTTGTAGTTTTTTTTTTTTTTTTTTTTAATTTTTTACTGTTTAATTGCTTAGAATTTACTTATTTGTTTTATATATTTGATTGTCTTAATTGCTTGTACTCCTTGACTGATAGGTTGGTATGCGGCTGACCACCCATACTGTAAAAAATGGTTCACTTTGCCAATGTCACCCCTGCTTCAGGGAAGGTCGGCAAGAGTTGCAGGGCTTATGTTCATTTGAGATTGGGGTTTTTATATTGTAGGTCCACATGCAGCATGTGTAAGCGCGAAATTATGCATGTCTGCTTGTGGGAATGCATTTAATATGAATCTCAAATGATACATATCTTTGCAGCTTAGATTTAGATTTAGATTTAGACACCAAAACCATACATAGAAAACACAGTTGTTTGCTTGGGCATAAACAACAAAAAAATCGTTAGGTTTAGGTTGGAATTACGGTCGTTCGACATATTTACAATAATTATAACCAATCAATTAAAAAACAGAGTTCATACTCAGTCGTCGTGCAGAGAGGGGGTCTCCTGAAGACGTTAGCTACGTCGCTAACGAAACGTCAAGAATACTGTAAGTTCTCTTATAACGGTTCATGTAATATCCGAAAAATAAATTTTAACTGTGTTGTTATAATTATTGTAAACAAAAAGATCATCGTAGAGCTATGGGAGTGAGCGCATTAGCAAGAGCAGAAATTGTAAGTAGGATGGCATTCATAACTCATTTTTGACCAAAGCATTACATATTTCCTATTAACTGTCAATATCATTGCAATATGCGGGCGCAGCAGCAGTTCAGTGATCAGTCCAGTTTGATGGCAAAGCTGGCCCCACACGAGCACCCCTGCTCCGCTTTCGGGTTCTTGATGACTCTGAAGGCCGACTTGATGAGTTCCTCGTGGTAGTCTATGGTGGAGCCTTGCACATACTCCAGGGATGTCTCATCGATGACCAGCTTGGCACCCTCCTTCTCAAAAATCCTGAAAATATACAATCAACCATTTTAGTGTTACGTGTTTAAGGTTTGGTAAGAAAATGCATGAAAAGGTGATGGATATGAATGAATTGAAAGAGGTATGTCAGGATAGGAAAACATGGAGGCAGCTCTACAGAGGCTCTGGCTGCCACTAGCGAAATGGTGACAGAGTTACAGTTACAAGTCCAATTTATACGCTACGCAACTAAGCTACACATAGTGTAACTTCTTGCCGCGTTATCCCCGAAGGGATCGCAAATAGCGAGTGAACCTATTTATTTTCACAGATAAGGGGGTCGGCCTTACGCCAACCCCTTCAGTGAAGTGGGGGGTTTCCCAGCTCCCGAGGGGGCTGGTACTCATTTCTTGTGAAGGCTGAGTAAACCTTGCCGGTTTTTTAATTAAGATTTGAAATAGACACCAAAATGGGAAATCATTTCTGACACCCTCGGCGGGATTCGAGCCCGAGCTCTCAGCATACAATGCAAGCACTCTACCAACTGAGCTATCGACCGAACACTATACAAATTGTGTTTGTAGTGATTGTATACGTATTGTTGTGTTTTCTGACTAATAGGTTGATGTGAGGTTGACCCAGATGCTGTAAAAAACTAGGTTCACTTTTGCCGATGCCACCCCGGTTTCAGGGAAAGGTGGCAGGAGTTAAAAGGCTTATGTTCATATAAGATAAGATCATACACATGTAGCATGTGTAAGTACAATCTAAGATGAGCCTGCTTGTAGGCATGTATTAAATATGAGCATTTAAAGTCAATTAGTGTGGAACTTAGATTATAGATGAACATTGCTACTGGTACTGTAAATATTGTCTGTTTAACATATTCTGGGAGTTACCTATCATCTGGCGTTATTTTTTCATCTAAGTCAAATTTATACTGGAAACCGGAGCAGCCTCCTCCTTCAACTGACAGGCGCAGACATGAATTTGTGTCTTGACAAAGGGATTTTAACCTCTGAATACATTCTTCGCTTAATGTGAGACCTTCGTCGGTGTTGGCAATGTCAGCCTTTTTAGCTGCAGAAAATGCACTACAATTTAAAATCCTCGGATTATAAATTGAGCGCGTAAGGAAACGAAAAACTCCTATTTGCGTCATTTTTCAATTTTTATTTTTTGTTTTGAAGTTTACGAGTTTACGTCAATTAGTCTTCTACTTTTACCTTGGTGGAAAAGCTGTACATTGAAACTTTTATGTAGCTATGGTATTATTTACCTAACATTTTGAACGTAATTTTTCTCGAGACAAAATGAGCAGCATATAAAAAGGGCTGTTATTAAGCTTGACTTGTGCTTAGTAAAAATGTATGGTAGGTACAAATATTGTATTTTAAATAATATGAAGTATAAACAGCTGTGTTCAAATTATTGATATTGTGTAAATAGCAAAACAGAAAAGTCGCGGGAAAATCATAGAAAATGTCAAAATAAATCAAAATAAAATAAAGTGTTGTGTTTATTGTTCGATGTCATAGTTTAACTGAATAAAAAAATCTGTTTATTTGTTAAGATGGGTACTTCACGAGCCGCCACCCCAGAAAGTTCCACGTCGAGGGATAGTTCTGCATCTTCCAACCGCAGCGGATCACACAGTTCTACTAAATCCAATCAAAGTTCCTCTGATTCTGGAAAATCAAGGGGTAACAGCAGGCGATCTTCTTGCTCCAACAGATCAAGGAAAAGCAACAGGACATCCTGTTCCCCGCAGTCAAAAGAATCGGGGAACAGCCCACGTCGTAGCAGATCGAAAGAAAAAAGATCAAGGAAAGGAAGTGAATGTATGAACTACAAGTCTTCCGATGAGGCCTCGGACCATTCCGATGGTAATGCAGAAAATAATTTAAAAGTGAACAGTAAAGTGAGATTTCCAGAACAATCGCATGCGAAGAAACCTGATTTTGAAATACCCCAAAATAAACTTAACGTATTTGATAGTGATTCTGATTCATCGAATAAATCAGAAGTTCAAATAAAAAAAAAGTCTAAACGACGCGTTGCCAAAAAAATCTTCAGCGATCAGAGTTCCGATGATGATGATTTAAAAAATATTAATAAAATAAATACCGAGAATAATGATTCTGGTGAACCTAAAGAAAACGACAAGGAATCAGATTCTGGTATAAACAAGAAAAAATCAAAGAGGAATAAAATTAGTATAATTGATGATACGAGCTCTGATGATGATGATGATTTAAAAACTGTTAATAAAACAAATACTGAGAATCATGATTCTGGGGAAACTAAAGAAGAAGACAAGGGATCAGATTCTGGTATAAACAAGAAAAAGTCAAAGAGGAATAAAATTAGTATCATTGATGATACGAGCTCAGATGATGATGATGCGATGAAAAAAAATGAAGACGTTATATCAAGCAGGATAAAGAATAAAAGGGAGGCTATGACAGAAAAATTTAAGAATAGATTTTTGAAGAATAACAATGCAGGAAATGAGGAGGGGGTCCCTGAGACACTCCAGAAACCTAAAATTGCCAATTTGTATGATTCGGAGAGCTCGGCTGATGAAGCCAATTTGGAGGGAGAAGGAAATCGTGTGGAAGAGTCGCCGCACGGCTTTAGTCCAAGGAATAAAAGTGCAGCTAACCAAAGGAAAACTAAAATGATTGAAGCGCAGCCCAAACAAAGAGTAAGGATAATTTTGTTTTTGTTTTTATGAATAGGATTTAAGAGAACTGATATAATACTGCAAGAATGAATCACTCAAACATGCCCTGTTTCCAGGGGTGTGCCCAGCATTTCAAGTACGGTTAGGTTTATTCCTTGACTTATAGGTTGGTATGCGGCTGACCACCCATGCTGTAGAAAATGGTTCACTTGCCAATGTCACCCCTGTTTCAGGGAAGGTCGGCAAGAGTTGTGGGGTGTATGTTCTTTTGAGATTTGGTTTTTATGTTGTAGGTTCACATGTGGCATGCGCAAGCGCGAACATGAGCGTGTCTGCTTGTGAGAATGCATGTAATGTGAATCCCCAATGTTACATATCTTTGCAACTAATATTAGATTAGATTAGATGCAGTATTTGTAAGTGTGAACTTACACGTGTCTGTTTGTGGGCATGCATTTAATATAAATTTTGAATGTTTAAATATGTTTGCAACTTAGATTATAGATTCTAGACAACCATGTGGAATTTCCCGAAAACAACAAGATATCAGTTCATCGTAGAAATTTTACACTTGGAAACAGTGTTTTAAAGCATCTCTAGACTCTAGTCTATTTTTACAAATAAATTAATTTTTATACAAAAGTTTTAAGTGTCTCTGAGTCAAACTCATACATGATATGTACCTCTTTTTTATACCAACATATTTTTTTTTATTAGCGCCTGTGGGCTGGACAAAATCCTTTTGCAGGCCGTAGTTTGGAGAACCCAGTTGTAAACCATCAGACAAACACGGTAGACCCCCCTCTCCGGAAAAAGAAACCAATAAAGTGTTCTTAACAGGGGAGTAATATGACTACAGTGGAACCTCTCTCAACGAGCACCGCTCATAACAAGTAATTTGCATAACGAGCAAAAAAAAAAGTGAAAAGATTGCTCCCTTAATGAGCAAAATTGTGCATAAAGAGCTTATGAAAGCTTATGAAGTTGGATCGCAATTAACAGCAAGAAGTTATGAAGGAGAGTTTGTTAGTGGAGGAAGAGGAAGTAGCAGAGCAACAATCTTCTGGCGCAATAAGAGAAATACTAAAAGCATGGGAAACTGTTTCATTGTACATTCAATCATAACGCTGTGTCACATTTTCACTAAATTTTAAAGAGTCGGCTAAAACAAATATCTCTTAGACAGCTTTCTAGCAAAAATAATTAATTATTTGTCATAAATTAATAAAAAAATAAGCTTGTTTCGATTTTTAAATATGTTCTTATTTGAATAAACATGAAAAAAAAAATCATGGAATGCATTATCGTGTTTTACATTAATTTTCTTTCGCTTAATGAGTGTTTCACATAACGAGCGACACTCTGGAACGAATTATGCTCGCTATGAGAGTTTACACTGTACTTACCTATGCTTGAAAATCCAGCTGGGTGAAAGTGTTGATGCAGCCATGGCATTGTTTTTGTTGGTCGTTGCAGATGTCGGCCAAGATGGCCAAGGAGCAGCTGCAGGTGATCAAGAGTGAGTCGGGCCGGATGCTGAGGGAAAAGCAGGTGACGCTGCCGTACCACCGGCCCCGGCAGCTCTCCCTCAAGGACGTACTGGCCAGGAAGAACATCTCCCTGGTGCCCGGAGCCAGGACTCTCAGCCTGCACATGAACCAGCAGCAGCTACACCACTTTGCGTAAGTCGGTGCTATGGCCAAGGGGGTCAAGTGGCTGATCTTTCTAGCATACAGTGGAACCTCTCTTAAGGAGCACCTCCCATAACGAGTAATTCGCATAGCGAGCAAAAATCAATGTGGAAAAATTGCTCCCTTCAGATACGTATTTCCGTTTCCCAAACCCAAAATAAAATACCGGCAAGCTTCACTCAGCCTTCACAAGAAATGTGTATCAGCGCCCTTGGGAGCTGGGAAGCCCCCGCTTCAAATGAAGTGGTTGGCGTAAGGCTGACCCTATTAACTGTAAAAATAAATAGTTTTCACCCGCTACATGCGAGGAGAACATGGCAAAAAGTTACACTTACACATACAATGTGTAGTCGCTTGTATCATCAACATGTTTTTATTTGTTTCAGAAAACAATTGGAAGAGAAAGAGAAATACATGATGGAGCTTTGCAAGAGTGAAAGTGAGGAAGAAGAAGAAGAAGAACAGGATGACCCAGTTAAAGATGACGGAGTTGAAGAAAAAGATGTAGAGAAAACAAATACATTGAGCTGTGATGAAGCTGTTGATGGGAAGAATGATGCGGAAGTTGATAAGAGTATTGTAAAGGATGGCGGCGATGAGAATAAAATTGATGCGCATGATTTTGTAATGCAAGAGGCTTGCAGGGATGAAGGAGGTACATGTAAGAGTGCGGAAAGAGTTGGAGATGATGAAGAAGACAATGCCGTAGAAGGTGGTGTTGTGAAAGATGGGGAAGATGATAAAATATCTGATCATGAATCTGTTGAAGAGAAGGTGGAATCTCAGATTGATGAAACAGAAGTTCAACACGATGATGTGCAAAATGAAATTGATAGAATACATGACGAGTTGGAGAGCACAGAATGTGTCAGTAAAACTCAGCTTCCAGGTAAATATGCCATTATTTGTATATACCTTACAGGTAAAACTTAATAAGTGACATATTTTACCAGTCCGTAGTAACTGTAACTGTAACTCTGTCGCCATTCCGCTAGGGGTGGCCTGAGCCTCTGCAGAGCTGCCTCCATTTCTTCCTATCCTTACATACCTCTTTCAATTCATTCATATCCATCACCTTTTTCATGCATGTTCTTCTTTTACGCTCATTTTGTATATCCCATTCTTTCACAATCTCCTCAATCTGATCACTCCATACTTTTCTCGGTCGTCCCTTCCCTCTTTTTCCTTTCACACTTTCTTTGTATACATACTTTGTCAGTCTATCATCATTCATTCTTTCCACATGCCCAACCGTAGTCTTGTGGTTATGCGTCGGATTCGTTAATGGAAGGTGTGGGTTTGAATCCCGGCAGAGCTCAAAAAATATACAATTTAAATTTTCAAATATGCTCTCTTGCCGCCCTTCTCTGAAACAGGAATGGTGTTCGTCAAAAGGGAGCCAATATTTACTACTACTTACACTAGCGGGCTTTACAAACATTTAGATGTAAAAAAAAGTATTCCCAATGGCAAATATTAATTATATTTTGATTGTTTTTGTATGAAAATTCATATCGATTAATGATTTGTTAATTTATAGGATTCGAATCAAACAATGTTTTATCAAATATTAATATTTTATCGTAATCTGTGCTAAGGCTGGTCCAAGACTTAAAAACAATGGACTCAGTGCATAAATTGACATTGAAAAAGTTGTGACGCCACATAGCCGAGTTTCTAAGGAAAATGCAAATAAATATGTTATTATTGCTAGTTAACATTTTTGCTTTTGTATATTCTGGCTACATGAATACCCCCAGTGCCAAATACTTTTTCAAGCACATTTTTATAAGCAGTTATTGATTTCCTACCTTAATTGATTCACTACACTTCAAACTATGTGAACAGTCACATGTATTAGTTATTCAAGAATAAAAATCACAAAGGTTTAGCACATATTTCCATTCTTGCAGTCTTTTGAATTTTTGAACACAGATCTCAGGGATAAGTTCAAAGTTTGATGACGCATATGATTGACAGCAGCACTGCATGCAAGTTGACACTTGATGCCTATGCGTAGTACCGGCAGTTGAAGGGTTAAAGACTTGTCCCATAGGAGTGTGACGTTAGCCCACCGAGAAAAATATTCTAAATTCAAGTCCATTCAAATATATTTTCAGAAACGCTGAATATCCATGATGTGTTGCCGTGTAGTTTACCAAATCTCAAACCCAAGATCACGGGGTCGCCGGGTACCCTCATAGACTTTGAATCCGGGGAAGTGAAGGCCAGTCCCATGGAAATGTTCAAGATGAGGTTCCTCCAGCACACGGCCATGAAGACTCCCATGGAGATGGAGCGGGAAAAGGAAAGAAGGTTTGTGAACTCCAGGGCTACTATCATCATCACATTGACTTATAATATTTGTGGACATGAAATTATTTTAACAAAACTAGATATTACATCGGTTTCAAACTGCCTACGAAAATGGTCATTAGTAAGAAAGAGAAGGAAGAACTTCACATTTGCATTGCCATGTATACAAAAAATTCGGGCGAATGTAAAAGAAATTATAGAAAGGTGGCAGCGTTGCCGCGTGTGGCAGTATTGCCGGAGCAGTCCGAACATGTGGTATAAATCTTGTGATGGATAAAATTGACGAATTTTAAAGGAAAAAAACATTATTTTAAGATATTATGGCATGTGTTGTAATTGGGTGTCAAAACTCAAAATAGAGAAAGCAAGCAAACATAGAAGTTGGCACGTAAAAGCATGTTTTGTATGGCTACACAACTGCAACTTTTGACTTTGATGTGGTCCAGTCAATAAAAGTCAGCAGACTACATTGGTTGGGTCACATCCAACGACCTGTCTGTAATCCCATCCCATGTTATATCTTCTTCGCGGTGTGTTCCTGTCCTGTATTAGGTCTTAAATATGGTAGATTTTCATTTCAAAGATGTTGAGAGAGCTTTGGTCATGCTCGGTCAGTGTCCAGGTCTCGGGGCATATGTACTTGTATCCAGCCCCTATTCCTCTAACGGTGTCTAGTACCTCTGCAGATTTCTCTCCACTTTGTTCTGTCCTTGCACATTTCTTTCATCTCCACATTCATCACTCCCTTCATGCATGCTCTTCTCTTTTTCTCACTCTGCTGGTTCCAGTCATTTGCAATCTCGCTTATTTGATCTATCCATTTTTTCTTTGTTCTTTCCTTCCACGTTTACCTTTGACATTCTCTTTGCAGACTTCTTTTGTCAGCTGCTCATTGTCCATTTTTTTATAAGCCCATCAACCGGCTATTATTAAACTTTTAACCCCCAGTTATCAAACAAGCACATGCATTGAGGACCAATTGTAGCCTGTTAAATTGTCACTTTGGTTGTCCTACATTTCAACCATTGCAGTGATCTATTTTTGGAACTGCAAATGCATTGACCATTGTCATTTTTTTGAATGCCTCTATTTAAGTGTATTTATTTTAAACTAGCTGCACCCTGCCACCACCTGTGGTGGCTTGTCTGGTTACTGTTATTATGCCGCCATTCTGTTAGGGTGGCGAGTATCTCCGTAGATTTGTCTCCACTGTTTTGTGTCCTTGCATGCTTCTTGTAGTCTAAAAAATCCCTGTCCTAAAGTGAAGGTTGAAGTGTATTTCTGCTTTCATTTATTTTATTGCTCCATTTTTTTTATGCAGTAGATCAAGTTGGCATGTAAAGAATTACTCATGAAAGTTTCATCGCAATCTGTTCAGTAGTTTAGAAACCCATACAGGACAAACATACATCCGTTTGATTCTATATTTTAGATAAAATATTGTAATTTTTTTAATCAATTACAATTTTTGCAGGATACAGCCCGGGGCATCTCTCATGAAACTCAAAAGAGAGTTGGAGGATCAAATATGCGAGCGACGCACACAAGAGTGGACAAAAAGGCAGCAGGAAGAAGCCTTGAAGAAACAGCAGGAAAAGGAAGCAAACGGTGGCAATCTGTCGGATTGTGAAGAACTCTTGGAAAAGGAAGGTTACGAAGACGAGTGCAAAGAGCAACAAACGGCTGAGGACGAAGAGGAATGTGAAAGTTCGGGAGAAGAAGAGAATGACGTCGTTATTAAAGAGAGAGAAAACAATGATTGTGATTTGATTGATGGCGAGGCTGAGGAAGATAATGATGATGATGATGATGGTACTAGCGATGAAGTTGAGGATAATGATAATGAGAGCAGTAGTGAATCAGATGATGAAGAATTACCTCAAACTGGTTTAGTCAAGAAAAAATTGACCAGGATAATAAAACCGGTTGATTCGGATAGCTCAGACGAGGAAACTGAAGCCAAGTCGGCAGAGAAAGGTGTGGAGGTGATGGAAGGCACTCCCATGAAGAAATGTGACTCGGAAATCTTTGAAAGCGAAAGTGACGTGGGGAAAAATAATGAAAGCTTCTTAATGGACTGTAAGTTATGACTTCTTTATTTTAATATTTATATTGTTTCATTCATATTGTCGGACAAGAAAATTTGTGAACGTGGGTGGTTTGTAAGCGAGAGCACTTGTGTGATATTTAAAGCTATGTACCTGCTGATATAGTTAATGGACCCATCATTTTGTTTTTCTTTGTTAAAGGTTTTCGCCTCAGCATATAAGTAGAACCAAACTGCATACTTTGTTATAAATTTAATATTTTGCTGTTTACATAATAACTGTGACTTTAATGCTGCCCACTAGTGGTAGCTAGAACCTCTGCAGAGTTTCCTATCCTGATATTCTTTCAGATCGTTCATATCCATCATTGTTTTCATATAATGCCTTATTTAAATGAGCCATTCTTTTTATTAAATGGATATTTCTTATTTCAAGGGGAAGACGACTTGCAGCTGGGTCAGAAGACACTTTTACCTCTCGGAACGCAACAGATCATCAAAAGAGTGTTCCCAGCTAAAGCGGAGACTTCTTCAAAGCAAAAGACATTAGGGAGACCGGATCTGGGAGCTCTCATATCCCCTCTCATCAAGCCCAACTGTAGCAAACTGCTGAGCTCCGATGCTGTAAGTCATGTTGTAGAAGCCTGTCTGGCTAATTATAATAACATTGATCATCTTCTTGTAAAGGCAGTGCCTTGTTGTGCCAGCCATCTGTCTCTGTTAGTTGCCAATTGCCATTCTCATGAGCTGCGAATAGGAAGAGACGTCCATGAGCCGCTTCAAATCCTGAAAGTCTAATGTTTTTGGGTGACTTCTTGTTCGTCTTTTTCCTTCAAAGTTCCTTCAAAAATGCTAAAAATGCTCTGATAGCATGTTTAGTTTTGATCTTCAAAATGTGACTTATAAACTCTCTTCTTTCTTCTACTCCCGCTTGATCATAGCATGGACCAGCAAATAGAATTTTTGAAAATTGCTAACTGGCCATTCATTAGAGCAGCGTAACTCTGACCCCCAAGCAAGCAACACCTTTTATAGTATAGCTGACCATACAAGAATTCAGGACAACATTAATTTAACAATTACTCAATGACATCTGTTAAACCAGGGTCAAAATTATTGTCAATAGGACATGGCGCAGGCGGGGCTCAAACTTGCAATTTTTTCAAAAACGCAAATTCGAGTGCCGACGCCTTATCCTGTTGACCATACCAGCGATTTATACATTGGACGTCTTGTCATTCATCCTAACAGCTACAATAAGAATTTTGCAGAGTTCTGGCCAAAACAGGAAACATAACAAGTGCTGACTGCAAAAATTGATGTCACATGATTGTTTTTGATTTTGCAGAAGTCCTTGAATAAATCCATAGAGTCTCCAACGTCCACACAGCTAATGTCATCCCCCAAAATGAAGTCAGCGTGCTCGGTGGAGAAGTGGACCAACCTGCAAAAGAAGCTGTTTGTGGAGACCGACGCTTCCCAACCTATGGAGGTAAATTTCTTTCAAGATCTAAAGTCATTCATTATATTCGTTGTCTAAAAACTTCTTCATTTGAAAAGTTAAGCAAGAAATCATAATTATAATGCATAGCAGTGGCGAAGGGTGCCATACAAGCCAGTTCCCATCGGCTTCCCTTTTAAAATTATGTAACAAAGTAGTTAAAAAATATAGGCACAAAGTAAAAAAATACATTTAAAACCAAAGAAACAATTTAAACAAACAAAAACAACATTTTTTCCCCATTGAAACCATGCAGTCTACTTTATTATCATTTCTGCCTCATTTTAAACAGGAAACCGATGGGAATCGGCTTGTATGGCACCCTTCGCCACTGATGCATAGTCTAAGTTGCAAAGATATATTCCCGCAAGCAGACATGGATAAATTCGCATTTACACATGACGCATCTGAACTTACAACATAAACGCCAAATCTCAAAATGAACATAAGCCCTGCAACTCTTGCCGACCAAAACAGGGGATGAATTGGCAAAGTGAACCATTTTTATAGTATAGGTTAATTATTTTTTAAAAGGCAACTTGTGTTGAAAGGTCATACCGGGAATAAAGGGCCCTTGAGACTAAATTTTAGTAAAAACGGCGCTTTTAAAAGAAATCAACCAAATATATATATATATATATGTTGTGTATGTTCCTTGACTTATAGGTTGGTATGCGGCTGACCACCCATGCTGTAGAAAGTGGTTCACTTTGCCAATGTCACCCCTGTTTCAGGGAAGGTCGGCAGGAGTTGCAGGGTGTATGTTCATAAGCGCGAACTTATACATGTCTGTTTTGTGAGAATGCATATAATGTGAATCTCTAATGTTACTTATATTTTGCAACTTAGATTAGATTAGATGTTACTCGCCGATAATTCAGCTTTTCTTATGAATATTTAGTTTGTGTCAATTACTATGACTTATTTATTAAGTAAAAACAATAATGCACCGAAATAATCTCGAGCTTTCTACCGATATCTGGAGCCAAGCTAAATGGACCTTTCTGGTAGAACAAGTAAACCTATATAAGGACAAATTTTGCATCAGTGTGCCTCACAATATACATAAGTGTGTGAGAGAGAAGTGATCAAATTTATTAAAATGTTGTTAAGTATATGAAAAAAAAACATTTTAATTCCAGGAAACTTAAAGAACCCAAAAACCATAACAGGAAGTAAGTAACCAATGAAAGTTGTTTGTTATATTTCAGGACAGCCAAGAGTTGGCCGACTTGTGTTCTGGCGCCTTCCCTAGTCAGGCTTACCGACAAACAACCAGCAGTGTCAGCCGTGAGGAGAAGAAAGCTCCCGAGTTTATGGTGCCTCTGCCATCGCAAGCGGTCCCAACGCAGATGTCGCAGAACACGGAGAATGAGCTGATGGAATTGTGCACTGGGAAGTTTGAAGCAGCTGGAGAGACAAGTTTTACTGCCACCTCAACCACAGTGCCAGTTCTGGTGAGCGCATTACATTCTAGTTAACAATTCATTCATTTTGTTAAACTCCTACTGGGTAGAATGTTTGCATTCCCCGCCGAAAGCAAGGGTTCGATCTCAAGGTTTACTCAGCCTTCACAAGAAATGAGAACCAGCCCCCCCGCGGAAGCTGGGAAACCCCCACTTCAACTGAAAGTGGTTGGTGTGAGGCCGGCCCCCTTACCCGTAAAAATAAATAGGTCCCGAATCACCACATGCGACCCCTTCGGGGATAACGCAGGCAAGAAGTTACACTATATGTGTAGCTTAGTTGCGTTTTTTCCTACTTCAAATTCAAATTCTCCAACAATGGAAACTTACTATCTTATCGATACCTTAATTTTAAAACCGAATAAGTGACATATTAAGCTAACATGGGTTTCTCAGATAAATGCACCTTTTTCTATTTTCTAGGAGAGAAAACACTAAAAGGTTGTGAAAATCCTGTAGTTGTGAACCATGAGCGCTGCCTTAGATTTAGTTGGCTTACATACTTTAAGATGATTCACACAATAAAAGGTTTACTCAATGATTTCTCAAATCAGTGATCAGCACTTATTCAGTTTTATCTTTAAAATGGCAATATTGAATTATGCTTTTGAGCTATTTACAAATTAAAATGATCTTAAAACTTAAAATTAATTACACTTTTCGGATACAAGACAAAACATTGTAGGAGAACTAAGATTACTCTTGATGTTTCATAGAACATCCGTTTTGACATAATAATAATATCAGGCTAATTTATTTTAAATTACAAATGATAAGAGAGCGCCGTTTTTATTACTCTTGATGTTTCATAGAACATCCGTTTTGACATAATAATAATATCAGGCTAATTTATTTTAAATTACAAATGATAAGAGAGCGCCGTTTTTATGTGTGTCACACCTCAAGGGCCCTCTCCGATCATGGATAAGACTTTCAAAAAGGGTGTGTCGTGCTCCGCGAAATACACCCACAGATCTGGAGTTTTTCACTCCGGGTGGCAGTCTGTTCCACTCCACTGGACCCGCAACACAGAAAGCGCGGTCTCCGAAATTTGTACGAATCTGACAGCGTGGTTGAACCAAATTGACTGCTCCATCGCCCGTGGATCTGAGTGTCTGCCTCCTTACACCCATCTCAACAGGCAACATCATGTCAGTCAGATAAGGTGGAGCCAAGCCATTGATGGCTTTATATACCATCACACAAACACGGTAGACCACCCTCTCCGGGAAACGAAGCCAATGTAGTGTTTTTAACAGCGGAGTGATGTGAGCGAATTTGGGTATCCTGAATATGAGTCTTGCTGCCGAATTCAACACAGATTGAAAGTGATTGAGCTGCTTCTTTGGCTGACCACTATAAAGCGTTGAACAATAGTTAATCCGAGACATATGAGTCTTGCTGCCGAATTCAACACAGATTGAAAGTGATTGAGCTGCTTCTTTGGCTGACCACTATAAAGCGTTGAACAATAGTTAATCCGAGACATCACAAACGCGCCCACTAGGGTCTTGACTGCATCTGACGGTAAACATCACATCCTTAATCGTCATGTAGAAAGGGTCTCTCCTAAAGATGTTGGCTAAGACACCTATGAAATGTTGAGAATAATGTTGGTTCTCATACAGTGTGATTGTGAACACCTCAAGTATAAAGCATTGTGTATCTACTCTTCTTCTTCCTTCTTACTCAGCCTTCCTCAGTCCACTCCTGGACGTAGGCCTTCTCCATATATACTCTACCATCCTCCTGATATACTTTACCATCACGTAAACAGAAAACTTATTGCATTAAACTAAAACAATTTTCTGTTCATAGTTTGTAATGTTTTATACGTCCTTTTTCGCACGGTCTAGTCTGTTGCAGGATTAGAAGTCACACGATCCAGCTTGGCTATCCCATACATTGTGCAACCAGTTTGACGCTACCGGGCAGTCGAAACCGAATTGTGTGTAAAAGAAAGAAGTGCTTACTATATTATTATTGTTTTTTCTAGAATACATCTGATTCCCAGAACATCTTCTTAAGTTGGTCTGAACCACAAGTTCCTGAATCAAACACACAACTCCCTGATAGTTTACCAGCTCCCGATCTGAATGAGGAGAATTGTGATGATGACCGTACAGAAACAGAGACTACTCCTGCAAGTCCATCAAAGGAGGAACCTAGTTTAGTGGAGAAAATCATGAACAGCTCTTCTAGGAAGACGATCACATCGTTTTTTAAGGCTAATGGGAATGTAAATAAAGAAAGTGAGAGTGTTGTGGAGGAAGATAAAGGCAATGTGTTGGTTGCTAAGCAGAGAGGGAAATATGTCATTGTCTCCTCGTCGGATGAAGAACATTGTGATGAGAGTAAAAATAAAACTAAGGTTTTGAAGAGCAAGAAGGAAAGATCCGAGAGGCTTAAAAGACGGCAGCTGCAGATTTCAGGTAAAGATTACTTTTTGTTCTTGAAATGATGCTTCTTCTTTTTCTCTAACGGTGCTACACCCCAATTCAAGCTTAAATTTGATTAAATGGATCACATGGGCGTGCCCAGGAAGGGCAAGAGGGGGGCAGCTTCCCCCCCTGTAAGGAAAAGGATACCCAAATCCTTATTAAATTTTATAACAATTATTGAAATAACCATCTTAGGACTATGGCTTCCTCCCCTCCTTAGTTTTGATCCTGGGTACGCCCTTGATGAATCATCCTAATATTTTTATATTTAATTGATTGCCTTTATTTATTTATTGCTCCCTTAAAAACTCAAATTGCTCCTTAGGTCCCGATAGCTGCCAGGTTCTGAAACCACTGTCTTAGAGCTTTGTCAAAACTTTTCAACACAAATAATTTACAAAGAATATGAGTTTTAGGCTTACATGACCGGCTGTTGATGCTGAAGAGTTGCTTTACAGGATCTGTTGCCGTTTCTATTAGAGCTGAAGCTTTCAGACGTTTCTTCCATGTCTGCGACGGCCTTCTTCAGCCTTAGGATGATGATAATGCTGTTGATGAAAATGTTATGAAAATTGGGAGTTCACTCGGGGTGTAAGCATGATAAAGAAGGCACTATACATGCGAGTTGTATCATGAACATCATCCTCACGCTGAAGAAGCCCATCGCAGACATTGGTGAAACACCCGAAAGCTCCAGATCCAATAGACCACGACAACAGATCCCTCAAAGCGACTCTACAGTGTTCAATTCAGAAAGAGATAGTAGGATGTGATATGAAAGTAAAAGTATTGTTTATAATTGCATTTATTGTTTTAGATGACGAGCAATCAGAAGAAGAAACGCCTGATCTGGAAATGGATAATGATGATGATGATGATGCAATTGATGATCCTGACAAACTTGTAGAGTATGATTCTGAAGAAAACGAGGTATATCTTATATTGTTTGAAAATTGTTAGAATGCTTGCATTGCATGCCAGAGGGTTAGAATTTGATCTGGCCCATCAAGGGTGTCAGAAATTGTCATTTTCGTTTTTTAAATAAGCTACACATACGGTGTAACTTCTTTCCGCATTATCCCCGAAGGGGCTGTCCATATATTACGTCATTCGCATTTAGGGGGGGGGGGGTCTGGTCTGCCGATGATGGCAAATGATGTACGAGTATCAAAAGTGACATCGTTCTTGTAAATACCAATTTCTACAAAATATACAAAATAGTATGCAAGTAATATAACATTATTAATTATTAAGCTCATCCATTATAACAGCAAGAGGGGGGGGGGAGGTCATTAGATAATGACTATAGGATGATTGTAAGGGGGGGGGGGTCGAAAATCGGCCAAAATCGATGACGTAATTTATGGACGGCCCCGAAGGGGTTCCTTGACTTATAGGTTGTTATGCGGCTGACCACCCATACTGTAAAAAATGGTTCACTTTGCCAATGTCACCCCTGTTTCAGGGAAGGACGGCAAGAGTTGCAAGGCTTATGTTCATTTGAGATATATAATATAAATCTTAAATGATATATATCTTTGCAGCTTAGATTAGATTAGATTAGGGTCGCGTGTGGCGAGTTGAACCTATTTATTTTTACATGTAAGGGGGCCAGCCTTACGCCAACCACTTCAGTTGAAGTGGGGGTTTCCCAGCTCCCGAGAGGGCTGGTACTCATTTCTTGTGAAGGCTGAGTAAACCTTGCGGGTATTTTATTTTGGGGTTTGAAATAAACACCGAAACGGGAAATCATTTCTGACACCCTTGGTGGGATTCGAACCCGAGCTCACGGCATGGAATGCAAGCACTCTACCAACTGAGCTATCGACCGGTGGTTTCCGTACCCCCTTATTTGTGAAAATAAATTGTGTCCATCCATCACAAAACTGGAAAAATCTCCGCAATAAGTTACTCAATGCATCCAGCTTATTTTCATTTACGGATAAAATAGTGGTTTCACATTATCTTTATTTTTCAGATTGAAGTCCTTCCGCAAATCGCAGCCGTCAATCACAGGAAAGACAAGGTGTCCTCCGAGTTCTTTGACCATGAAGCCGAGATGACCTCGGAAGACGAGTGGGTGGGGTCAGGGGACGAGGACGAGGGGGGACTGGATGTCCTGGAGGCCGAGGAAGGGGACAAGGATCAGCTCGATCAGAATAGCGTCAAGAAGCAGCTGGAGCGGATACACATGTAGGTGAACATTAAGAAATATTCAGGTTCAATTAAACTGTTTCAGATAGATCATCTTCATCATTCACTTTCACACTCAAGAAGCCCATCGTGGACATGTGTGAAACGTCCAAAAGCTCCAGCTCCCACAGACCACAGCAACAGATCCCGGAAAACATCTCTCCAGCATCAAGATGCCCTTATTCGACTTGAGCTTGACTTCCCTCAATTCTTCCCTGTATGATGAGATGCAGGAGGGAATACTTCTCATTTGTCAGTATGTAGCCGAAATAAACCAGCTTTTGCCTTTTGATGGGCATCAGTTCGGTTCTGGTATTTATATGGGAAAGAACCTTGGTATTTGTGACTGGATCCATCCAGGAAACCTTTAACATACGACAGTAGACCCACATTTCAAAGGCAGTGATTCTGTTCTCGGGCACTGTATAAGTGTCCACCCTTCCATGCCATACGGTACAATCGTTAAGACAGAAATCGGTAATAGGCAATAGCGCTACATCCCAAAGTGCCTGGGCCTCTCAAATGCTGCGCCTTCAACTCCTCCTCTCTTCTACGACTTCCTCCAACTTGCCACTTAAAGACGCTATGTGGCATTTCTCTGCATGGCATCCTCCCACCACAACCTGGGCCTCTCTACCAGTCTCCTTCCACCCATCCACTTTTTTCATTGTTGAATATGATTTCAGGAAGGAAGTGATGGATCAAGATAAACGAGAAATCCGGATGCTGCAAGAAATACTGCTTGAGGACGGAGACCTCGAGGGAGGGACCAGGGAGAGGAAGTTCAGGTGGAAGAATGTTGGTGGGTAACATGCCAGCGGAGCACCTCATTACTTTTTTTAGTAGAGTAGATCCCCGACTGAGGTGGCTCGATGACATCAAGAGAACTTCAGGCATCTATAATAATAAATATTAGGATGATTTATTTGGATAGCGCTGTTTCTGTGTGTATCACACCTCAAGAGCCCTCTGCGAACTTGGTCGTCGCTGTAGAAAGCGCCAATTCTCAAGCAAGACCCAGTTGTTGTAAGTTGGATGGACCTTTCAGCGACCGGTCTTTGGTAAAGGTTTATGAATTTTTCACCCAGCAAAAGGGCATATTTGAAAAAATAAATGGTATTTTTTTGTTCTCCGCCGGGATTCGAACCCACAACCTTCCATTTACGAGTCTGAAGCAGTACAACTAAACTACGGACCGGTCATAAAAATTGTGTGATTATGGATTGTGCACAGATGGCAGATGGTAGGGATGATCAGATCCTTTATCATGTTTATCATGGGTGCTTCACTCAGGGAGAAATGATTTCCTTTATTTCTTTTCACTTTTTGATTAAGAACTGTTTTTGTTCATTTTGTCGATAAGTACTCCTACATTTCTGTTCTTCTGTTTGTATAATAAATACATACATTCTGTTTTGTGAGCAGTAATTTTTTCTTGTAATTAGCATAACAATAACAACTTGTATTTCTTTCCATCTTTACCGCTAAACTTGATATCCGTGGCAACATAAAATTGGCCATAATTTTATTATAACTGTTATATTATATTGCTTCTGTAACGCTGTTTGTTGTCCTATTAAAATAAAATTTGAGTTTTCATGGTGTGTAGAACTGTGTTTTGTTGTTGCAGATAATGACATAGAGGCTGGAGCTGTTCTGGGTGATGATGATTTGGAAACGGCTGAGGAGCAGCAGTCTGAAGAGCAGTGGAGGCGACAACGACATGAGCGGGAGACATTCCTGAGGGAACTCATGGTACGCACATTTGACATAGACAAACAAATTGTGATGTCACACAGCCTATTTAATTTCAAAGTTAGGGTGGACCACTCCATTTTCTCCTGTTTCTCTGTTTTTCTGCAGTTTATAATTCTTGTGAAGGCTGTAAATCTATAATCTAAGTTGCAAAGATAGACAGGACTCATATTTAATGCACACCCACAAGCAGGCACGTGTAAGTTTGTACTTACACATGCTGCTTGCGTACTTACAAAATAAACCACACCTCACATGAACATACACCTCAAAACCTTGCTTTCCCTGAAACCAGGATGGCATTGACAAAAGTGAACAAATTTTTTACAGCATAGAGGGCTTGTACCAGAAAAAACTACCTCTTTTTTTCACATGTAGGTGGCCCGCCCTTATGGCAACTACAGCTTTTGATGGGGTTGGTTCTCATTTCTTGTGTAAGCTGAGTTAAGCTCGTCGTTATTTTGATTTAAGGTTTGAAATCAACACTGAAACATGATATAGTTTTTGACACCCTTGATGGGGATCGCACTCTTGCCCTCTTGCATTGAACACAAGTATTCTACACACTGAGTTATCGGTCAGACCATCAACCTTCACAATTATATCTGTTGAAATACTCAGAACCTTGAAGGGGGTGTGCTGTCTCTCATTGTTTTGGGTGTCTTTTAATTGTAGTTTTTCTTTTTTTCAGGAAAAAGAAAATGGGCTAGAAAGCGAATCACAATTTTCACAAAGCTCCCAATCAAGTGTGAAAATGGTGACAAAAACTTCCATCGCAAGGACCGTGCTATCTTCTAAAGCCCAGAAGGAGAATACTTGTGAAAATAATGAAGTTAAACAAGGTGTAGATAAGAATACAAAGAAACCCACTAAGGAACTGCCGAGCCCTGTTAAGGCGCCGTTTCTTCTTACACAGGTAATCTACTGAAGTAATATCTGCATAATGTTAGTCAAAGATAACTCCACCTTAAAGGTACAAGTGTAAAGTGCTGATTCACTGATTTGAGAAATTGTGGAAAAACATTTTATTGGGACTTGGGACTTCTCATAGTAAGTGAACTAATTACAAGGAAGTGTTCATGACAAACTACAGGATTCTTGCACTTGTTTATGTTTTCTCACATAGAAAATAGAAAAAAAGGAAACCCATATTTGCTTAATAAGTCTCTTATTCGGTTTTACCTTTAAGGTATTGATATACTAACACTTAAAGTTCCTTTCAAATGTATGCCCACGAGCAGACACGTGTAAGTTTGTGCTTACCCATACTGTATGAGCACTTACATGTAAAATAAATCTCAAATTAACATTAAGTCTGCAACTTTTACCGCCCTTCATAGAAACAGAAGCTTTCTTTGTCTGTCATCATTCATTCTCTTCATATGTCAAAACATTCCAAATAAACTGCTTTTTATATTCACTCACACTTTCTCTTTCACCACATTCTCTCTCTTACAAAATCAACCCTTTCCCTATCTTTCCGTTTTTTCTCAATCATACATTCTTAGATAGACATGGGAATAGACAGAATACATAGGCAGAATCTCCAACTCCAATAAACCACAGCAACAGATCCCGCAAAGCAACTCTTCAACAAAATATTGTTGGCCTTGGCAATCCAGCCGGGAGACATCAGACTTTTTTCCAGCTTTTATAGTGCTGTACCCTTAGGACGAGTTGCAAAACTGGAGAAAAGTAAAGTTTACAGAAAATATTAAAGAGTGATTTTTCCCAAAATCTGCCGTTTTTGTTTCTTACACTTTATGGTCTTAGCAAAAGAGTTACAGTGATGAAGAAAATCAAGTTCAAACAAACAAAAACGGCAGATTTTGGGGGAAATCACTCTTTAATAATTGCCGTAAACTTTACATTACTCAAGTTTTGCAACTCGTACTAAGGGTACTGATCTCATTTGTTTTTGTAATTTCCAGACCAGCACATTGCGTGGATCATTTCTGTCCAGAGGTCCGGCGGCTATGAATCGTCTTGCGTTGCTTGCCCGAGCGGGCCCCAACGACGGGGATGAACCCGGCCGACTGAGACAGCCCGGGAAGACGGGAAATTTTGTCTTTGCCACCGTCAGCCCGCCTTGCAATAATCAAGCACTGGATAAAGAGGAAAAGGTAAGCTTCTATTCCTTTTATAACTCATGTGAACCTCTACCAATTTTCTCCAAGTTTTTCTATTCTTAGGTCACATCCTTCCCTTAAAAATCATCAGCTGTGTTTTCATCTCTCTCCACTAAACATCCTGGGTCATTTCAAAACGATCCTGTTAATCCCGTTGACTGTGGAAGACATGCATATAGTTGATACGCAGACTTGCATTCAGCATATTTCTCTTAGAAACACAAATCACCAAATTGAAGGTTCTAAGGTTTTATGAACAAACAGGATCTTACCCCCTTATTCATAAAAAGATTTTAATTTTTCATCTGGTTTAATCACATTTTTTCACACAAAAAATAGGTTCAAAAATGATTTTTGGTTTAACAAATCGCTCCCCCAGTTCTTGTTTATCGTATACGCCAATTTTGTCAAATATGACTTTTTCATGCAGTTGTCTTATGAATCAAATTCTACACAATCTGAGCTAAGAAAAACCGTAAAACTCGATAATGTGAGAGTTCTTTTAAATATTTTTTAAATAAATTTCTTGTTTTCATAAGACACAAGGTCCAGTACACATGCAAACATTGCTCATGTAAAATTTTCTCAATGGCGTATACGATAAACAAGAACTAAGGCAGCGAAATGTAATGAATAAGGCTATTGCAGTTTTGTCTACCCCAAGTTCTTCCGGGAGTATAATTATCTTGCCCCTTACCTGTAAAATAAACAGATTGCACCTGCCACATGCGACCCCTTCGGGAAGGACGCGGCAAGAAGTTACACTATATTTGTAGCTTATTTGCTTTGCGTAAATTAGAAGTGTACCATATTTTGGAAAAGTGAAAAAATAAGTTATAGAACCAACCAACTAACTGCCTGAAGTTGTAATATTTTTGGGTCCTCCATCACTCTAATGACATCTTTGTTACATAAAAATAAAAGTAAACCAACAAACGAACAGTTCCGATCCATTTAACTTATTTTCTATTTAACACATCCTCACAATCTGAGCATTCTTGATATTTTTATCACATACAGGGAAGTAACATGAAAATCTTATTTTCTAGTTGGCCAAGCGGAAGGCTGCATCAGATCTGGGTACTCCGCTGCTCATAAAGAAGATACGGGTTGAAGAGAAAAGAGAAGTGAAGACTAGAAAGAGCCTCGTGGACTACTTAGACTAATTTATGCGACAATTGATGGAGTCTGCACATTTATAACGGAGAAAACATGCTTAGTTACTCGGCCTGGTTGCTAAGGACCTTAGTTCCGAATCTGACAACCACCATCCTAGTGCCGTCATCCATACAAAATAACATACAGGTGTACTTCAATACAATAGTATATGGGTAGATTGAAAGATGCTTTAAGTGTTGTGTTCTGTATTTATCACATCTGTCATAGGATGTTTCAGTGTAGGCATATTTCACAATGCTGTAAAATAAAGTAAATCCTTGCCTATTGGAAATCTATTATTTTATTTACTGGGGAAAAATGTGACGTTTTCCAGTCGAAGGAATTTTGAATGCGCCGACTCCATTACATTTTCTACAATTTATATTGATGACCTTTTTTATTGTAAATATGACTTGTAATAATTAATATATTTATGAGAGAACTGAATTTTTAATAATAAAATTATTTGATTATATGTGGTAATTTTTATTTTTCAAAATGTAAAGAGTAAAAAGCTTTCCAATAAAACAGCTGAATATTACTTTTCTGCTGATTTAGGTTTCACAGAAGTTAAAGAAGCATGGGTATTAGAGATAGAGATGTTTTTTATTCAATACTTTGGTAGGAATTTGTAATGTAGAAGTATAATAAAAGAAGAGCCTGTATGAAGAAGGTTATGACTCTGGAGGAAATTAAAGAAGTATGTAAGGACAGAAAGAAATGGCGGTTGATCTGTAATGTTGGCGGCTAGGGTTTATTAAATTGGAATTTGTTTTCTGTTTGTTGTCCATAGATATTATTTAGTGATGTATAAAATGTAATTTGTCATGTATGTTCCTTGACTTATAGGTTGGTATGCGGCTGACCACCCATGCTGTAAAAATTGGTTCACTTTGCCAATGTCACCCCTGTTACAGGGAAGGACGGCAAGAGTTGCAGGGTGTATGTTCATGTGAGATTTGGTTTCTATGTTGTAGGTTCACATGAGGTATGTGCAAGCGCAAACTTGTACGTGTCTGGTTGTGAGAATGCATGTAATGTGAATCTCCAATGTAACATATCTTTGCAACTTAGATTAGATTAGATGTACCTAGATTATAGACGTCACCCCGCGTAGTAGCTAAGTAATGATGTTGTTTGTTACTACGGACCCAACACCTAAGCTTATGACGTGACCTCGCCTAAGGACACGTGGATGCTTCGATTATTTTTTTTAATTTTCGTAGTAGTAGGTACTTAGAGGGATAAAGGAACCAAAAAAATCCGGAAGTTGAAAAGTCGTAGCCTTCCCCCGTCAGCTTTCAGCGCGTAATCTCGATGGCAATGCCCTCAGCAGACAATGAAGGCGGTCCAGACAAAGTACCTCTTAATTATTTACTCTGGACATAATAAAAACCCTCCACGCCACGTGTTCTTGTACGCGAGGCAAGTTTGTTTGATGAGTGTGAGTGTGTGTAGATCATCCAGCCAACAGCTGATACGTCTGGCATCGTTGCACACACCGTTGCAGCAGCCGCCTCCCCCTCCCTGCCCCGCGCCCTGCCAGACGTTTGGTTGGCTTGTCGGCTCGCGCATCTGTGCTCCGTAGATCAATAGGTACGTCGTGACCGCTCGCCGCTACAATTTTGCGCGATCTAACTTATTTTTTAAATCAAATTAACCCGATAATCCGTTTAGAAAGTGAAAAAATGGAAAAGTGCGCGATAGACATCGGGGATGTGTTCACCAAATCTGCGGTTATAATCCTCGACATCGAAGGCACGACGACATCCATCAGTTTCGTGAAGGTAAAGGCCCTTTTCAACTTTCGCCGGCCGGCGTTTTTTCAACTTGCACAAAAATGATTTTATGCGTTTTTGGGAGAAAATAATAAGGTAATCGTGAAGTTTGAACTCGTGTTAATGGGTTTTACATTGATCACGCCCTTGCAGTTTTCGAGGAACATGGAAGAATTGCAAATGGTTGGCATTTTCAAGATGGGGACCTCCGGCCATTTTCGTCCCATTTCTTCCGGCATGCAATTTTTGCACGCGATTAACAAATTCAGCAATTACGACTGATCTGTAATACTTTGTAAAATTGAACTAACGCGCGTTTCCCGGCCAGCTGACCGTGTCATTGACATTGATATTAAAGTTCGCGTAAAAACTTGCTAATAATCATGCGGACTATACCTGATAAGTACCTACCTACGTATATGGCTTACTACGCGATGCAGTCTCGGCCCTTGTGTGAGAAACGTTAAATTCTTCACATATTTCAAATCATGTTTCCAACGATTAATAACGTATAAAGTGATAACCTTTGATCTAATTACTTATTTTTTACTAACATATCCATAGTCTCTTTAATTAAAAGCTGGTTTCTAAAACAACACAAAAATTCACGTTTTATGACTGAGGAACATTTTCAACACGATGCTCCGATTCTGATTTTTATCTGAGAACCCACTGTCCTTAGCAACCAATATCAAAAAAGTGGCAAGATAGCTGAACATCCGATATGAACATTTTTTGTGAATCACAGATTGAAAGATCAAAAAGAAAAAGAAGAAAATATTGTGTAATCGTGATATTCGGTTCATGCACGTTTTCTTGTTATTCTATTTCTTTGTAGATCGATTCCGAATATGTACCTATGTCTACCTACCTAAATCGAACCAGCGAGTTTTTGTTATCCATGCGTTCGGATTTATACCTGAATAAGGTCCAAACTTGACACAAAACGGACGAGGGAAAAACGTTATGTACTTGCTCTACTTTATTTCATTTAAAATTGAGAAAGACACTTTCCGACCGTTTCACGTTGGCGGCTACTGCTAGAGTTCTTTATTATTTAGTTGAGTTTTTAATTTTAACGTTATGGTTCGTATTTTTTGTTCCTTTACTGTAATAAATTGGCATTAGGCTGACCTCCCATACTGTAAAAAAAATATTTCACTTTTTGCTATGCCACCCCTATTTCAGGATGGTTTGGGTTTTATTTCGTAAGTACACATGCAGCATGTGTAAATGCGTATTTGAACATGTTTTTTAATCAATATTAATCTTGAATGATAATACTATAGCAAATTTTAACTGTAACTCTGTCGCCATTCCGCTAGGGGTGGCCAGAGTTGCCTCCATTCCGTATTCGTTGTGTAAACTGTTGCAAATAATAATAATATGGATCGGCTTACATTGTTGCTATGTGGTGCGGAGGCATTAAACTCTGTTCTCAGGATTGCATTGGATTCAACTCCCATGGCCAAATCATGTATACAGACATAGTATAATAAGTACGGTATTCGCTATACATTATACCCTTCCACCAACATGTATATATATTATATACCTGCGCTGGTAACCCGGATACCTCATTGTTTGATACCTACATATTTGCAATGGAATACTGATCAGCTGCTTGTATTCTTCCCATATCGTGGTATTCAATATTTACTTATTTTACTTTCAACTATAGTAACTGTTTAGACCGGTCCGTGGTCTAGTGGTTAACACTTCTGACTCGTAAATGGAAGGTTGTGGGTTCAAATCCCGGTGGAGCACAAAAAAATATACCTTTACTAAAGACCGGTCACTAAAGGTCCATCCAGCCTTACAGCAAATGGGTCTTGCTTGAGAATCGGCGCTTTCTACAGCGACGACCAAGCTCGCAGAGGGCTCTTGAGGTGTGATACACACAAAAACAGCGCTCACCAAATAAATCGCCCTAAAATTTATTAACTGTAACGCCGACGCCGTTCCGATATGAGTGGCCAAAACCTCTGCAGTCTCCTCCACTTGATCCTATCATGACATGCTTTTCTCAATTTTTTCATATCCTTTATTTTTTTTATACATTTCCTTATATAACATTAACTAGGAATGAGTATTTTTTATGGAAATGCAGTTGGCAGAAATGGCAGACGAAAACAATGTGGTGACACCCGATTGTGTTCCTAGAGATGAAAACTAACTAAAATTGATTAATAATTGATAACCGAAGACTAAGGTCATTAATTTTTTTTAAATGCTCTTTACTGTGTTGGGTTGAAAAATAATAAGTTACGACCTTTATTAATGACCACTCTCAAAGGTTCATACAGACTTACAGCAACTGGGTATTGCTTGCAAAATTAAGGGCTCTTAAGCGGGATTCACACGAGAACAGTGATCACCAAATGAATCAACCTGAAATGTATTATTTAGTAATAAGCAATATTTTTTGTTTAGTAGCAAACATTTAATTTCCTTGTTCTGTGAATAACTTTCGTTTTCGTTGCGCTTTTTTTTATCACTTATATGGCTGATGGCTCAATACACACCTATTCATTACAATACCTAACTATAATATGTATAATAATGGCGTGTGAATAATAAAATATTTGGTAGGTCCATTGACTGAACAGCTGTATGCGCTGTCTCGCTCTAGCCCGCACACATGCGCATACTCCCCTCTCTCTCCAACCCACTGCCCGCCTTTTTCCCTACCCCGAAGTACCATGTTGCTTTTTTTTCTTCCTTCTGCGAATCGACTACATAATTATTATCTTTTCTGGGATTGCCAACTAGTAGACTTGGAGATTTTTTTACAATGGGATCAGAAAGCAGCCGTTACGTTTTCAGGACGGATATTCCAGAATTTGTATTTATTTATTTAAAAAAAACATCACTTTTACAGCCACAGGATGTATTCCAATAAGTGTAAGCGTTGTTGTGTGTTGCCTAATTTATTTTCACCTTTTTATCGTAAGCCGGACATCCTTACACCTATTAATCAATTTAAAGTGAAAGGAACATTCATCATCATCAACGGAATGACAACCCTGGGTGGATCTTGGCCTCTTTGATCAATCACAACCCCCGCTGCTTGTCCAACATCTTCCTCCTCCAGTCCCATACTCCTGCCGCTCAGCAGTCTGCCACCACTCTGTCCCTTCCCACTTTTCTGCTCCCCTGTGACACATTCCAACGATCCGGTCCTTTCCAAACTCTGATGGTCCATGCACTGGATGTGACCCAGCCAATGCAGTCTGTTGACTTATTAATCGGACCGCTTTGGCGTATTTGCACTGTCAAAGCGTTTTTTTAACATATTCGAATCATAAACCCTTTAGGAATGGTTGATTCGGTAGAATTCGTTTTTTATTTTTATTTTATAATTTAACGAAAAGTGATCCGGTCGATATGATATCGCCTCCGCTAGCGGAAATGTCTTCGCCTGCATAAAATTACACGGAATTCCAACCAACGGTTATTTTCAGCAGCTAAAAATTCAAATAACTTAAACCTGTCTATTTATGGTTCGTTTGATCAAGTATGGGAATACGTCATCTTGCTCTTCCAGAAACTTCTTTTTTAAAGTATCAGGGTCTGAAGTCTCAATAATGATTAATAATATCAAGATTATTTATTTGGTGAGAACTGTTTTTGTGTGAATCACACCTCAAGATCCCTCTGCTTGCTCGGACGTCGCTATAGAAAGCGCCAATCCTCAAGCAAGACCTATTTGCTGTAAGCCTGGATGATAAAGGCAGATTAATTTTTCAACCGAGCAAAGATCATATTTGAAATAAGACTTTTTGCTCGGGAATTGAGCCCAATACCTTCCAATCATGAGTACAAACTACAAACCAGTCAACCATGAAGGTAGGTCTTTATTGAGTACGGTATAACTATTCGCCTTTATTGAGGTTTCGCCACCGCTGTCAAAGTCCCTGCACTCTGCAAACCTGTTTTCCCTGCGCCTCCGCCCCCCGCGCCCCCGGGGCTCATTATGCGAAACGCATCCCAGCCTCAAATACGGGGGCGAGAACCTCTGAGGCTCTAAAGACCAAGGGTCCCTGGACAACTATCAAAACTGGGACATTATCTGGGATTCTCCCGAGAAACCCGATCCATGATCGTGTGGCAAATATACTCAACAAAATATCTGCTTTATATAACACTTTAAATATATCGGTCACCAAAACTCCTTACAGCCTTTAGCAACTCGATCTTGCTTGAGAATTGCCGCTTTCGGAAGCAGCAACCAAGACTTTTAGTACGCGAATTGCACAGAAACAGCGCCCACCAAATGGTTAATCATTTTAGCCCTTTAGTTTAATCATTCTTATGGAGAGATCCCTTTTAGGCCCGATATTTGTAACTTAATATAGTTGCTTTATACTGAATGATAAGTAGGCATTTATGCCAATCGTATGGGTAGATTTTTTAATCAGTTTAAAATCGCTTTGAAAGTACCGGGCCTGAGGTAGCCTAGAATTGAACCAAATTCCATTAGTTTTACATTGGAGCATATAACGATGCATGGGGGATAGGCGGAAGGTTTGACGGGTTCCATTGTCAAGTCTGGGGGGAGCAGGGGGAGGGGGCGGGGCTCACACAGGCACATGTGCAGCCCCTAACACACACGTGGTCCGAGACACGTAGGCATTTGCAACCAACAACAGTCTATGCACGTGTTTTCATTCCCTAACAGTTCCATTTTCAGTGACAATTATTGTATTGATTTTTTTGTCATCTCTGAAAAGGTTGGTGCTTTGTCACAAAATTATTAACGGCCTAATTTACAGTCCCACCCTGTTAGAGAGTTTTTATATTTATGCACCGGATGACTACGTTTTTTTTATCCCGTACCGATGGCATTATAATCTATAACCTATGTTGCAAAGAGATATACTAACATCTAAAATTCATATGAAATGCATGCCCATAAACGGGCGCGTGTAAATTCGCGCTTACAAATGCTACATGTGTATTTCCAAATTAAAATCCAAACCTCAAATGAACATAAACCTTGCAACTTTGCCGATCTTCCCAGAAACAGGGGTAACCCAGAGTGTAACTCTAATCAACTTCGCTGATTTCATTTAGGTATATCCTTTTAAAACTGATCTCGTCGAGTTCCTCCCAGCTTGTTAATGACTGTGAGGGTGCACTGTAATCAGAGAAATCTGTTATGCACAAAAAAATAAACGATAGCCTGATTATTTGATAGGAAAGGACGTCCTTTTCACACGGCACAGTCCGGTGCCGGATCGGAAGTCTAGTGGTGAATGGGATGTATGAAAGCTCTCAGACGGTTTGTCCGGCGATCCCATACATTTCACGACCAAAACCATAGACAAACCGATCCGAAATCGTTACTGGTGGGGTGTGTTCTACCTTATGGTGAAATATTGCTTATACTAGAACTTAGGTTTGAAGACAACACCAAAACTGTAAATGTTTTTTAACGCCCTCGAATACCTTAGACTTCAGCTCAGAAAGTGGGATGGATCTCATGGTGTGAGGAATCTCCCATGCATAAACATCGGTAAATAACTGCTACCAATCATCAAAGTTCCTCAGAACTCCAGGCATGCTTTAAGGAACGAAAAACACCGCATTTTATCTTTTATCGTCCACGGAAAGATAGATGGAGAAGGATTTACGCTGGACGGCATTATTAATTAACTAATCCTTATTATGAGCGCAGGATCAGATATAAAGAAATTTTCTCCAGGTTGATAATTGGAAAACAGGAGAAGTTGAAAGACAAATATAATGTTATAACAAATCCCTGTGTAGAAAACAACATCGGATATGAAAACAACATCGCTGGTACTCAATATAACAGAGCTGAATTCTCCACATGGCCAAATTGAAGGGCAGAAGTTGTAGGTCAAGGAGAGATTTGGGCTGCAGCGCTGTCAGAGAGAGATCTTTGATAGAACTTCACTAAAAGGAAAAGACGGCGCTGAATATTTCCGGTGTAATGATGTCACAGTGTCGGTCAGCTGTCAGAGTGACGTGAGACGTCAGGATCAGCTGTTTGCGTGGCGTGCTTGAAGCGTTGTTAGCATGGCGCTAGCGCGGAATGCACCCGCGGCTCCAGACGGCCCCCCACTCCACCCCGCCCACCTCCCACACCGGCAGGGTCACCGACCCCGTCACCCTGCCGGCAACCACCTGAAAACTAGTCAACACACCTACCAACTGAACAGGCTCCTCTAATCTAAAGAAAACTAGTCAACACACCTACCAACTGAACAGGCTCCTCTAATCTAAAGAAAACTAGTCAACACACCTACCAACTGAACAGGCTCCTCTAATCTAAAGAAAACTAGTCAACACACCTACCAACTGAACAGGCTCCTCTAATCTAAAGAAAACTAGTCAACACACCTACCAACTGAACAGGCTCCTCTAATCTAAAGAAAACTAGTCAACACACCTACCAACTGAACAGGCTCCTCTAATCTAAAGAAAACTAGTCAACACACCTACCAACTGAACAGGCTCCTCTAATCTAAAGAAAACTAGTCAACACACCTACCAACTGAACAGGCTCCTCTAATCTAAAGAAAACTAGTCAACACACCTACCAACTGAACAGGCTCCTCTAATCTAAAGAAAACTAGTCAACACACCTACCAACTGAACAGGCTCCTCTAATCTAAAGAAAACCTTGTCTTTTACCAACAGTTTTTAGTTAGCGAGGATCATGGCAATCTTTTTTTCATTCCATTCGATTCCACCAATCAAATCTCACAGGGACGAGAAATGTATGGGATCGCCGGAGAAAATCCTGGAAATATAAAATTCTTAGGCGACCTCTTGTTCGTCTTCCCAAAATTTTCCTTGTAGATGTTGCTAAGAAGGTGCTCTGTCTAATCGAGTGTTCTATTAGTTTAGTTTTTTTTTCGAAATGTGACTTAAAATTATAAGCTCTCTTCTACTTCCTGAAACACCTTTTAGTTGGTACTTGTTTATTACGTTGGTACCTGCTTATTGCATGTTTTTTCTTTATTAGTATTCACCCCATGATAGTGAGTAGTTATTTAATGCACAATCCTAAATATTCAAAATGAAGGTCGCTTTGTCTGAACTCTGTCTGGCAGACGCGTGTACGTTCCGCCATGCTAGGCTGGCTCTCCCAGGGCTCGCCAACTTGTTAAACGTAAATGTTATTTATATCTAAATAGCTATTTCATTTTCCCTCCCTAGGTGTTAACATTTGTATCCAGCGAATATAAAATTAACTCTCCTCGGTCGCGTAAATATAAAACGTATCAAATGTACAACAGCAGCCCTAGAAGTCCAGTATATTTGCCGTAGTGCTGGCTGAAGTCGCATTGAATGTGAGTAGTTATTTTCTTAGTTATTTCTATGCAGTTCGACCCGGCAAACTTCCGGATTTTCTCAATAATTGCCAAAATTTTGCACTCTTTTTGGTTTCTTCACATTTCTACTGAAAACAAGCACGTTTTTAACAAAAACTTGCAACGATTTGAAAGGAAAATGGTCTCAGTAGCTGTAATACTTTCTGAGATACAGCTTTTGAAACTTTTAATATTTTATAGTAATTTTCATCAATAACTCGTCTAAAATGAGTGAAGTATACATTTATTCAATTTAGTACATTACAATTTAGTGATGGAGGGAGTTAAGAAAGGAGGAGCAAATGGTAGAGGGAAGTGACTGTTCAAAACGAAACTATAGTAATCTATAATCTAAGTTGCAAATATATAATACATTTAAGATTCATATTACTGTTATGTAAATATGAAATATAAATATTGAAATAAGTATGGGTAGTTATAGTTATAAGAATCCTCATAAGTATTAGTGGGTAGGATCGATAATTGTGTACAAGTGTAGAATTCTCTAGGCTAAGTAGGTATTTGTTATAATTATAGGAATTCTGTATTGTATTGGTGGGTAGGATTGATGGTTGTGTGTACATGGAGAAGTCTCTAGGTATTACGTGAAGCATCGAGAAATAATAATTACTATGCCTTTCTGGAACTGTCTAGCAACTATAGGTCTAGATTGTACTGCTTTAAAGAGTATAAAGGGTGCAAGTGGCCTGCAGGGCGAGCAGTATCATACGAGATTTACAAACACATAGAACTAACTTGATCAGTGAACAGAAACCAAGTGGAATAGTCGAGAAAGCTTTGTGAAAATAAATTATCTAAAAGTGTAAAATAAACAACTGTATAAGAAGACCTGTGTATTTTAATTTGAAAGACTTTTGAACCCTAATTTCGTAACATTACATTTATTCTCACAAGCAGAGACGCATAAGCTCGTGCTTACACAATATGCTGCATGTGAGCTTCTTACAACACAAAAACCCAATCTCGAATGAGCATAATCCCTGCAACTCTTGCCTCCCTGAAACAGGGGTGACACTGGCAAAGTGGACCATCTTTTACAGTATGGATGGTCAGTCTCATCTCAACCTAAATCAAGGAACAAAAAAAAACACTTAAATCAAAATACATTTTTTTTTTTATGCACAACAGGTTTCCCTAATTATAGTGCACCCTCTCGGCCATCAACACGCTGGGAGAAAATCTCTGATTAAATTTTTAAATCTATTTATATTGCAGTAGAATATATCTATATTAGTTTTATACTCTGAGTTACAGGATGCTGTGCGACGACATCTGTACGGCTTTTCGGTACATAAAATAAGTTAGAACACATGAAAATTTAAATATTTCCTTATTGGTTGTAGACACCTGAGAGGTGTATGGAGTTTATTATGCAGTCGTAATTTTAGAAAAGGTAATGGCAGGCTAGCTATACTAGGCAGCGTGGTGGCCGCTTCCCTCCTCGGCGCGGTCTATAAATAGCGCACAGCTGATGTTGTTATTGGCGGCATTTTGTTTTTCTATGAGCACACCACCACCTGAGAGTAACACTTATAATATCCACATTCCTGGCTGCAAGATAATAATATTAGTAGCAGAATGGCAGAACAGAGCCCCAAGTATAAAACATTCACATTAACTCCCCTCGATTGCTTATCCTGATCTAAATAGCAAGATACGGCAGCGCCCCTAGTGAGTGATTTAGTTTCAATACTATTTTAAAGAAATCCTGTGGGGGAGATTCCCTAGATTTCAGAGACTCTTAGGGGCAGGGGTGTCCAACTCAAAATCATGGCGGGCCAGATTTAGTACTTTTGTAATCGTTGAGGGCCAGAAAAAACGTCGACGGAAGGGGAGGGGAGGGGTAGGAGGTAGTATTTCCACAAGATCATTTTTTTGTGTGGCCAAAATGGGCCACACAAAAAGCGTTATCCCCGAAGGGGTCGCATGTGGCGCTTCGAGACCTATTTATTTTTACAGGTAAGGGGGCCGACCTCACACCAACCACTTTTAGTTGAAGTGGGGGTTTCCCAGCTCCCGGGGGGGCTGGTTCTTATTTCTTGTGAAGGCTGAGTAAACCTTTGAGATCGAACCCTTGCTCTCGGCATGGAATGCAAGCATTCTACCAATTGAGCTATCAACCTTTCTACGAGCTTGATCGTCGTCGCTGCAAAGCGCCAATTCTCAAGCAAGACCCAGTTGCTGTTAGGCTGGATGGACCTTTGGTGACCGGTCATTGGTGAAGGTTTTATGAATTTTTCAACCTGGCGAAGAGCAAATTTGAAAATATAAATGGTATATTTTTTGTGCTCCACCGGGAATCGAACCCACAACCTTCCCATTCAGTGTTACCACAGTGTAACAGTGTTACCACTGAGCTACGGACCGGTCGAAATAATATTATTCTCGTATCCATATCCAAAATTTATTACCCATTTACCGGTCCCTAGTCTAGGGATTAACACTGCAGACTCATGATTGAAAGGTAGTGCGTTCGAATCCTGGCGAAACATGAAAAAATATTTAATTTTTAAATTAACTCTTCGCTGGGTTGAAAAATTAATCTGCTTTTACCAAAGACCAGTCACCATAGGTCCATCCAGCCTTACACCTACTGGGTCTTGCTTGAGAATATGTGCTTTCTACAGCGACGACCAAGCTCGCAGAGAGCTCTTGGGTGTGAATCACACAAAAACAGCGCTCACCAAATAAATCATCCTAATATTATTATTATTATCATAACATCCCTAGTGTGGAGTGGCCTTACTAGGGATCTTTGTCACCACATTTGTTACATGTGTAACCTTGTTTGTTTCAGGACACACTGTTTCCCTATGTGACTGAGAATGTGGGCAAGTTCCTCACCGACAAGTGGGAGGACGAGGAGGTGCAGAAAGCCGTAGAGGGCCTGCGCCTCATGGATACCAAGGATATGGAGGGAGCGGTCACCATTCCCGACAAGGTTCACACTTCCTGTTCTTCTTGTTGTGCCCTCTGCGATGAGGATTGGCATTCATCGTAGCAATTTGCACCTTCGATACTGCTACACGAAAGAGAAGACTTGTGCTTCTCTGCCAAACCACTGTTTCATCTTCTTCCAACAACACGTTCTCCTCCGACCAGGAGCATCCCTGTGTAATGAGATGTCTATGTACATTTGTAATCTGCGGCTGCGGCAAAAGTGAAAGCATTGGGGGTTAGCCTCATACCGACAATCATTACATTTAGAATTCTTGTTAAGTGCATGCCCACAAGGAGATACAAATAGTTCGCGCTTACACATGCCGCATGTAAACTCACAACATGAAAATCAAAATCTCAAATGTACATGGCCCATAATTGGCAAGGGGACATTGGCAAAGTGAACCATTTTTTACAGTATGGGTGGCCAGCCATATATACAGAACTGTAGGAGTGAATATTAGCGGCGAAAATGAACCAGTTTTTGACTTTTAACAGACATCAGGTGCTCAGCTCTCACTTAGGAAAGAACTTATGCATTTCCGACTCGATACATCCAGGAAGTTTTCACCATCCGATGGTAAGCCCACATTGCAAAAGCAGTGAGTTTGTTCTCGAGGAGCTGTGTTAGTGTCCGCCTTCCATGCCATAGAGTACAATTGGAGAGATGCAGCATCTCACCATACGCAGACACGACTCTAGTTTCAGGTTTCTATTATCCTTGTTTCTATATTCTTCTTGTTTCTATGTTCCTTGTTTCTATATATCCTTGACTTATAGGTTGGTATGCGGCTGACCACCCATACTGTAAAAAATGGTTCACTTTGCCAATGTCACCCCTGTTTCAGGGAAGGACGGTAAGAGTTGCAGGGCTTATGTTCATTTGAGATTGGGTTTTTATAATGTAGGTCCACATGCGGCATGTGTTAAAGCAAAATTATACATGTCTGCTTGTGGGAATGCATTTAATGTAAATCTTAAATGATATATATCCTTGCAGCTTAGATTAGATAAGATTTGATTAGAGAATAAACTGCTTAAAAAAAGCTGTTGCATGCTCTGTTTGAGTACTCAGTACAGTCGCACTAGTCTGAACCCTGCCTAATCCGTTGATCACGGTAATCCAAAAGATCTTGCACCTAGGAATTAAGATAATAAGCCATGCTGAGGCTGTGGAGGCATTCAATGGGCTGACAAAAGCGGTGTGTCAAGTCAGGACATATTGTTACTGCGGCGATTGCGAAGTGATGTTTTTTCCCAAAAAATTGCCAAATCAAAACAAAAGTCAATGCTAGATTTTCTTATTCCAAAGTAGTATGCAGAAGGAAATATGTAGGACAATATCAAATATTTATGACTTTTTTTCATTTAAATTACGACCAAAGATTGCTTAAATAAATAAAACACAAACAAATCACATTTTTTTTATTTTTCACCTCCATAGAATTTTTCCCATACTATAATCCGAACGCTCCTGTGTTGTTAGGGGTTTGGGTTAACGAGGCTCTGCTGTATTTGATGTTTACCTGTTGTGTTGCAGGAAGCGAGCAAGGAGGACCAGGTGAAGGGAGTGTCGGAGTTTGTGAAGTGGCTGGTGTCCATAGACAGCAAGGAGACGCACATGAAGCAGCTGTCCGGCCTCATCTGGCAGAGAGGCTACCAGGAGAAGGAGATCCTGGGACAGTAAGATCACCATTCTTCCATTTAAAGTGTACTCAACTTTGGCAGCAGTCAACAACATGTCAGAGCAAACAACATGTAATGTCGTAGTCAAAATTAAAATAGGATAATTTCACATATTGTTATTTATTTCATATAATGATAAACTTATTCATATTTAGGTTAGGTTCATCAATTTGCACGGTGCCGTGTCTATAAGTTTGCAACTTTGCGAATAAAGTAAGTCAACTTCGCCGTACACATAATAACAACCTAGAAAATTATAAAGTAAATCTTTATTTTTACTACTTAAAAAATATATGGTGCGACCCTTGAAATGTACTCTACACAACCATAGCATTTTTAACTGCATTCCCCACCAACTGCACTTGTCCTATTGTGTTGTTTATTTTTAACACTTTAATTTAATTCAATGTGGTGCATTATTTTTTATAAGCAACCTTGATCTCGCTCTGAAGAGCAAAGGATTGCGAGGTTGAGGGATCCCCTCCTAGGATAATAAGTGTTATCATAAAAGTGTGTTTCAAAATGTTGTAGCTAATTATTCATTTTAAGTAAACCTTAGTTAACCTGAATCGCTATCATTGATATAATTGACCGGTCCGTAGTCCAGTGGTAGCACTTCAAACTCGTAAATGGAAGGTTGTGGGTTCGAATCCCGGGGGAGCACAAAAAATATGCAATTTATATTTTCTCTTCGCTGGGTTGAAAAATTCATACACCTTTACCAAAGACTGGTCATCAAAAGGTCCATCCTGCCTTACAGCAACTGGGTCTTGCTTGAGAACTGACGCTTTCTACAGCGACGAACACTCTCGTAGAGGGCTCTTGAGGTATGATACACACAAAAACAGCGCTCAGCAAATAAATCAGCCTATTTTTTTTTAAATCACCCTGTATCCATAATGAGTGCCTTATTACCTCTTTTTATAAAACACTCTCCATCCTCCACCTACTTATAGACGGTGCTAGGAAACTAGTCATGTAACAGTATGTTTTAAATTATGTAAAAGAGGAAGTTTTTTAATGTTAAAACTAATTTTAATATTTTAAAATTATCTGTTTGGTTCACAATAGCTGGGATAATGAAGTTTCTAGTGCACACATTTTTAATGAACCTTGTTCGATGCTCTAAGTATATTTGTCCAGTATCTGCTCGTCAACAAATATGCTGAATCACACAACCATCTCCTGACGCATCATCTTCCTATATCCTCCAGTGTGTATGAGGATGTGAAGCCTGCCCTGGAGTCGTGGCAATCTTCCGGCAAGCGGCTGCTGACGTACTCGTCAGGCTCGGTGCTATCGCAACGCCTGCTGCTGCAGCACTCCTCCGCCGGGGACCTGCTGCCCCTGCTCTCCGCCCACTACGACACCCACATCGGCCACAAGCAGCAGCCAGAGAGCTACACGGCTATCGTGGAAGACGTCAAGTGCAAGCCTGAGGAGACCCTGTTCCTGACTGATATTGTTAAAGGTAAAACAAATGAATCATTGATTTAAGTAAACATAACTAATTAAATACGTATCTATAGTGCAATTTCTTGCCGCATAATCTCCGAAGGGTTTCACATGTGGCGAGTGGAACCTTTTTTTTACAGGTAAGGGGGCCAACGCCAACCACTTCAGTTGAAGTGGGGGTTTCCCAGCTTCGAGGAGGCTGGCATTCATTTCTTGTGAAAGCCGAGTAAACCCTGCGGGTATTTTATTTTTGGGTTTGAAATAAACACAGGAATGGGAAATTATTTCTGTCACCCTCAGTGCGATTCAAACCCGGGCTCACGGCATGGAATGCAAGCACTCTACCAACTGAGCTATCGACCGGACATTTTCTATAATAATCTATAATGTATGTTGTGCAGGTATATAGAGATTTAAGGCTTATATTTAATTCATGCCCACGTTATTCCCGAAGGGGTCGCATGTGGTGATTTGGGACCTACTTCAACAACTTCACATGAACCTCTCAAATTACCTTTAAACTATTTAAATTTGAAGAAAACAAGTTTGGCTAATACTAATTTTAATGAACACTATGTATTCACATTCATAAAGCTGTAGTTTTCTGAAATAAATAAATAAATGAACATAAACCTTGCAAGCCCTGCCACCTTTTTTGGTCCAAAACGTTGTAACAAAAAGCTGAATGAATTATTTTTTTTAAGGAATCCTGTGCAAGAGCCTACCTATATTTCAGAGAATCTAGAGGTCTATGGCACTTGATGGAGTGCTGCAGAGGTGTTGGTGTTAGTGATGTGGCAACTGATGTCCTGACACTCTGTAGCGGGGTTGTTGGCTGCGTAGTGTTGTGTTGTTTTTGTTTTGAGACATTTAGCGGAGTGGCGATTGATATCGGTTTTGAATATGACAGGATTAATTTGGGTTGGGAGCACTTGATACCGAAACTCGTGCCATAAAGGGGCAGTTTGGCAAAGGAATGGGAGGTGAAAATACCAAGTTCTCAGTTTTTTATTTTTTAATAAAATAGATATGTGAAGAGAACTGCAATCCACCAACCTATTTTGCTTGGCCAGGAACAGGTATTAACATCATCAATCAATAATTCAGTGTTGTATATTTAAATGAATTATTAAATTAATAATTTTCCATTGACATCTGTTGAAACAGGGTCAAAGTTATCCTCAATTGAACACAATGGGATTTAAACTTGTGCATATTTCAAAAACGCTAATTAGAATGCCAACGCCTTATCTGCTCGACCAATTTGAGGTCTATGGGTTGCCCTTGTGGTGCGAGGAAGAGGCGTACTTTAGGATATTTCATGGGAAAAGTAGCCGTTGATAGCATTGCTTGAGTTATTGTCACCATGTTGTGGAACACTTCCAGAGGCCTCTGCCGCTCAGACTGCCGGAGTTCAGGCCGTGCTGGTGGTGCGGCCGGGCAACGCCGCTCTCAGCAGCGAGGACCAGCTCAGGTTCCCCTGCATCAGCTGCTTCAGCGAGCTCTCTGCTGCCGCTCCTCTCAGCAAGAGGAAGACCTCCACCGACCAACAGGTGCACCACTCTAACTAACACAATAGGCTCTGCATACACTCAAATACTCACAACTTCCAACCTTTCTTATCTTAATTAACCCTTTGAGTACGGAACGGTACTTCTTTACTTAACATAAGCTTCAGTTACGTTTAGTTAATGGACATGCCACTGATTTGCATTCAGATCAGAAAACGCATGTAGTGAACTCTTTCTCTGCGTGCAAACGTTCCACTTGTATGGGACTACAATCCTTCTTCTTCTTGTATTAGATTTAAGATCTATTCTCTGCGAAGCTATCTCCTGTGATGCAGAAGACCAGCTTCTCTTCCATCTTTTGGGTGAGCGGCCTGGTAGACGCTGGCCGTCTGGTATTTTCTGTAACATGATTCGAGTTATTATTCGGGGAACCGTGTCATCTTTCTTCTCCATTATGGTTATGTAACATCACAACTTTTTTGTCGGTGTCAAATGTGGAGACCTTATTCCTTTATTGTGCAGTTTTTGATTTCCAACATTTATCGCCAAACAAACACTCATTTCACTTTTTTCATGTCAGATGTAAGACATAACTTCAAACTTTAATTAAATAGAGTCTAACTGTACTGAGTGCAAGTCCGCTCACGACATCTATGTATGTATGTCCCGCGTACTCAAAGGGTTAAAATTATAATAGTTCCATGATAAGTAATACATCCAACTAGTTGAATCCTTTAGTTTACAGCTGTGATAATCCACTCTGATGAAATGTGCTTACACTGAATGTTCTCATTTAATACCTTACCTATCTGTAGATACCACATTCTTTACTATTATGTTTAAGTATGTATTTTTATCTTAAATAAACTTCCTTCTTTTGTAGTATGACTTTTATTGATAGCATCCTACTTTCATGGCTATCCTTGTGTATTGTGCATGCCAGTTTTATGTGTATTGTTTTAAAAAGTAGCTTAACCTTAAGCCTTCTCACAGATTTTATGGTAGTATTATGTAGTCGTTGGAACTTGCTGCTGTAGACTTTCCTAAAAGCTGTGCATGTTCCATATATCCTTATCAGTATATGTAAGTATTTATATTTCTTTATCACTTATAATTTTTCATACTGATGAAATGATGGGATTGCATGTTTTGAAGTTTGAACTTATCAGTTGTGTTTTTCTAAGTAAATGTTCTTGCAAATGTTTCAGGAAGTGCCTCCTGCCAAAGTTGCCAAGTTAGAAGTCACAGAAGAGAAACCACAAGTTACGGAAACTGAAGTGGCCAAGACAGAGGAAGATGTCAAGGAGGGAGAGAAGGCAGATGCTGAAGAAGCTATGGAGGTGGACGTGCAGAATGGAGGAGAAGAAACCAAACCAGATGAACCAGCGACCGCACAAATAGAGACTGAATCTAAAGAAAAAGAAGAAATAGAGACTGAACCAAAAGAAGGGGAGGCAATCGAGACTGATAAGCCTAAGGATGAGGAAATCCCCAAACAAAAGACTGATGGAGAAATATCTAGTGATAAGGAACAAGCCAAGGAGACTGAAGAGACGTGCAAAGTCAATGGAGCTGAAGTGGAAGCTGTCGTGGCAGAGGACAAACAAGAAAAAATAGAGGTCGACCAACCGATTGTTGAACAAGTCAAAGACGATGTTGTGGAAGACAAGGCTGTTCCAGAAGCAACGGAGGAAGTTCCTGTTGAAGAAATAAAAGAGGCAGCTGTTGAAAATGATTCAGCAATAGGAATGGACACTGAGATTGAGGACAAGTTGAATGACTTGCTTGGCGAGGAAGGTGCTGTCTTGGAAAAGGAATGTGATGAAATCCTCTCCAAGGTGGAACAGGTCACCAATATGGACATTGCATCTAAAATATTCATACAGAAGGCCATCGCCGAGCAGAGCGATGTGATAGATGAGATAATGCAGGTGGCGGAAGCTGTGGAAGGGGAGGAGGCGGCTGCGGCAGAGAACGCTGAGGACATACAAGTGGATGACATTGTAGCTACAGTCACAGAAGAAGAGGTGGAGTCCATCTTGCCTGACACGAAGGAGGTGGCCATCCCCGACTCCATAGACGCAACACCAGCAGCTGAACCTGTCCCAGAGAAACCTGTAGAAGAAGCTGAAGCTGTTGACAGCACAGAAGTCAAAGTGGATGAAAATCCTCCTCTCCAAAGTAAAGATGAACCTGCAGCAGAAACTCCTGTTGCTGAAACTCCTGCAGAAGCTGTGGCTGTCGTAGAAGAAACAGAAAAGGTGACAGAAGAAGCTGTGGTAGAGAAGCACACCAACGGAGACAGTGAAAAAGTCAATGACTCCATCGGAGACTCGGATATAAAAGAAAGGATGAACGGGGAAAGAGTCGAAGCAGGAACGAATGGCAGCGCCAAGGAACAGAACGGCAATGGGAAAGCTGATGACTCGGAGAGACTGCAGGAGAATGGGAAAGCAACAGAACCTGCCAGCGAGAGTGACCCCAGCTCGGAGACCACAGAAATCAAAGTTAAAAAAATTACATCGGAGGAAATAGTAACCGACAAACCCCAAGAACAAGTGGTCGAGACGTAAACTCGTACTGTGTGAAAGACAAAATAAACTGAATTGTTAGCAGGGATCATTTTCAGTCAATAAAAAGTAAATATGTTTTTTTTGTTATACTGTGTGCAGAAACACGGTCATGTCTTCAAAATGAGGTTCTGTTGTGGAATAGTGATGAAGGAGGTTTCATATTTAGTATCTTCAAGCGGCGCCCACTGGTGCTGTTCCTCTCCATTCTCTTGCCGCTCCAAGGGTTTATATTTATAAATTGTAATTAATTCAAAATCAGGATTTTAGACGAACCAATGCTTCGTTGGCATCCCAACAAACAGGTCATCCTTGCTCACCGCACAATAAATGCTGGGATACCAACAAACGTTGAGGATATTGTAAGTGTTTTAATCACAACTCATCTATTATCTGTATTTTAATTAATTGCAATTTATAAACAGGTTTATGTTGTTTCACTGCCTTTACTTTCTAATGTGTAAGACTCCATGCCGGAGTAGACATTGTATTTTAATTGATAATCATAACATTCTCATTATATCCGTAACGACTTAAGCAGATAGCTAGTTCCTAGGACGTATCACGTGTTTGTAATAATTCCCTAAACTAAATTCTAACAAAGGATACGCAAAAACTTCTCTATAAGTGTTATTTTTTACAAACAGAAAATATTTGGTGCCAAAATTTTGTGAACTGCTAATGACAACTTTAATTTAGATTGGAAACCCGAATCCTTGAATCTCTTCTACAACTGTGGTTTATTTTATTTTATATTTGACTTCAATCATCAGTGATTGTCTAAAGCCGTGCATGAGCATTTCTGCCTATACAATCATTCAGTGACTTGTGGTTGAATTTTTTAGAAATTTGGACTTCAAGGTATGAGAGGTTACACATTTCTGCGTAGACTTGCAATGATCGTAACACCATTCATTTTTTTCAACATTTTTCTTAGTCGAGGGCTCCTGAAGGCTAGGCAGACACATTTTCGATGTTGACGCTGCCAATTTGCACACAATTCAGCCCTTGTGATTGATGTGTCAAAATAGGCCTTAAAATCCTCAGTTGAGAAACTCTAAAGTTCCTCCAGAACAACGGCTACCAGCTGATCTTTGAGTTTCAATTGATGGCTTTACAAGGTCTCATTCAGCTTTGTAAAGAGCTAAAAACTCATTACAGCCTAGGCGGAACAAAATCACTCAGGGATCCTGCGTCCAACCTCCTATAATGTAGGAAGGAAGAGAAGAACGTGTAACTCCTCGTATTCACAAAATGCTCATACATGACTTTGTGCGGTCACTGACGAGATGTGTGCATGTTTTATTTTGATTGTATACGAATTGCTGTGAAAAGAGAAGCTTGACTACATAGGTATTATTTTTGTGTTAGCTCACATTATATTTTTGCACGTATGGTTACTTGGCCTGTGTGTGGCGGGACTCGGCCATAGTGTGTACGTTTTATGAATACTTATAGTTTTCTTACTCAATGACTTTAATGATAATTTAAGATAATCTTCCATTTTTACTATTTACTCATATGAATTTATACATTACGTCCTAGTTATGTTTTAACTTTGAATCTATTTTCCAGGCAGTTACAGAGAAAATCTTCCTTTCTGCTTGTTTCACGTCAGTATAATTTTTCAGAGGAAATGATTGCTAGAAATTCTTCTCCCGTGTCTTGGAAATGGTTTATACGTTTCGTTCCAATTTATCTATAACTTCAGACCTTTGTTACTGAGTGTCCTTAATGAAAGGCTTGACATCTTTGATGAAGATGATGAATTGATGACTTCTTTAGAGCGTTGTTTCGTGAGCGCTGTCACATGATGAGGCAGGTGGTTCCAGGCCAGAGGACCAGCAATTGCAAATGTACAAATGCACCGTGATGTCCTTTTATAGTCCTTGCGACAATACATCATGAATATCTAAGTACAAAATGATGGACAATGTTTAAGACTCGGGAGAATAATATCAAGCATCTGAAGCTGGCTGTAAAAGCTTAGAAACATTCATAAAATAAATTATTGTTTTTGAAGAACAAACCAAAAAGTATTATTTTTATTGTATTCAGTCCATATTGTCTGTACTATTGATTATTATTTGTATGTCGTCTTCTGTCCCGCTGATTTATTTTTATTAATTTTACACAAGTACTGATATCATTTACACATTATACACAGTATGGAGTAGTCACCTTGTTGTGAGACTGATTTGAGACTAAGTGAGGCTGTAGACCAGAGGGAGGAAGTTGGTGCAGTAGTTGGTTAAGTGTGGTGATGACCTGATGGCCTTAGTGAAGGAGAGCTGCCTCAAAGGCTGAAGCGTTGTGATGAGACTTATATAATGATACAACACATTTCCTGTTTGTTCCGATGACTGTTTTTTCCTAACTGACCAATTAAGCATTTCTTTTGTTTTGTAAGCTCATCTTGTTTTTATGAAGTCACAATTAAATAATTATTATTGGTGTGTTCTGTGTAACTGTACTTAAAGAATTTAACTTCTTTTTGCTGAAATAATGTTGCAAGGAAGCAGTGATTTGTAATATTAAAAATATGCAAGATATAACATTAAACATACCTTTTAAACATACATTTTGTTTTATTGATTTTTCACATTCTGTTACAAGCACAAAGAGACTGACCAATTACGTTACTTCTTATAAACGTTATAGGTCAAACACATCTGTATGAAAATAAACCCGAAGTAACATATGAGTAAGTAATTGCTCCTTACGAACTCACTATAACCGAGTTTTACTACAAATACACATATCTCTTCTTCTTGGGTGCTGTTTCTGGCGGCTTTCCCAAAGTGCTGTGCATTAGCTTATACATATAGCTTACTGCACTGAAGACAGTTTAGTCTGAGGGCTGTGGTTCATATACCAAGGGCTTCAGCAACACAGTAGCAGATTCTTGAGGCACATCAACTTGAGTGGATTTACATTACCATGGAGTTTTCAGAAATAAAAACCGTCATGCGCCACAGCCAGTGAATTCGCAGATATTAGATGGACTAAAATAAATTGGCCCTGCTTTTCCTTATGATACTACCTACTTCAGAGAATATTTGTTACCTCTCGATCTTTCAGTACTCTCGGCATTGGTGCTGCAGTCCAAATCCAGCCTGGGCCTCCCAAATACTCCGCCTTTGGTTCCTCCTATCTTCTGGAGAAGCCATGCAATATATTGTCTCCCTCCACCACTCCTATTTTACACACTACAAGTATCTCCTGCTATATGAATATCCTTGTAGATAGGGTCCATTTTCTTCCACCATCATCTGGTGCCCCATATGTTTTAGGTGTGCAAACTTCTCCTCGATAATTATCTAAAAGAATTGATACTTCTCTTTTTGCATTATGAGCACATGCACTTCCAGTTAAAATTGTGCGGTCATCATTTTTTGAGAAACTAATTTTAAGTACAGAAATCCCAATTTCCATACCCTAATTTCAGCAAATTTAGTGGGGTACTTTAAGAATACTTTTTATATTCACACTCATATTTTATGCATTCCTTCCATTGATGGACAAAATGATGTACAATTTCAATGAATTCTTTTGATAGGTGTGTTAAGCAGGACACTTGCAGAAAAGTCACGTGTTTATGGTGAGGAAGCTAATTTAGGATGTGCCTTGAAATTTTGTCTCACTTCTTCTTTTCTCAATCCTTATCCTGGTTTGCAGTAATAATCGTCAATCTTTTCACCAATATCACCATTCCTTCCTATCTCTCTTTTGAGTTTCTCGTATCTGTCACATATGGCTGTGTTTATTCTCCCTCATGGTTGGTTTCATTGTGGTTCATTTGTTCTCATCCTGCACAAAAACCAAAATTGTCAATGGGAAATTCATGATAATGATCTTCAATCTGCATGTATAGTTTAAGCCAGATGGAGGTCTGTATCAACTGGTTGCTTGAAGAAAAAAGGAGCAGGATAAAAATGAAACAAGGATGTTTTATGTATATATAATATAATATGTATACTTCAACAGTAATTTTATTTATTGTAAAAAATTGCCATCAACGTGGACATCTGTTTCATCAGTGTAACATGTCAGTTTTTCATTTTCTATTTACCATTTACATCATATTTATTAGAACATCTGTGTATAATATTATAATTTATTAACACACAATAATCTCAATTTGTTTAAAAGCAAACTCTCCCGCAGCAGCACGGGATGAAGGTGAAGTTGATGCAAACAGAGGTAACATCGGACTGCGTTATTGGTTATGGTTGCATTACATTACAAGAAGGTATTCACTAAGTGTCAAGGTACCGGATCAGAAGCAAGTCTGTCACTCGCCGCGGCCATCTCACCACAACAACCAAAAGTTACTTCAGATATTATTCCTACAATATTAATAAGAATGGCTTAAAAAGATTACATTCAAATATTTCAGAAGAAGACAAACAAAATTTCTACTAAGTTAAATGCAGAATCAATCTTGAGACAGATGCCCTTCCTCGAGATTAATCATTTTGTGCATCGAAGATTTCCAAAAAATGTTGTACATACAGCGTAACTATAACACTCCAATGGAAAATATGAAATAGAAATCCAAAATTCACTTACTATAAACATAGACTCAATTTTAATGCCAACAATCCTTCAACTCAATGAGACAAGCTTTAGTTAATAAGTATTCCTGAACATTCCATCACAATCATTGAGACAATCATTTTTGGGATAAAATTGAGCCTAGAACATTAATTTGGATAGATTTACAGTTTAACATTACATTTATTAACCTGATTAACACTTGCAATTGACAACATGTTGCTGGTCTGGGGACACTCCTCGACCAGGCGTTCTTATTACTTTAAGTTACATTCCTCTCATGCCGGCACAACCAAATCTTGAGGTATTATGTTATTCTTTCTGTATAACTGTTGCCATGACACAAACTTGCATTTCTCCGCAATGGAAAACCTCCAATACTTTAAACAGGCATGTCAAACGTGCGGCCTGCCAATACTTAAATTACAGCTCGCCAAGACATTTAAAACTTCATTAAATTTTACATTTTAAAACTCTTTCTTGTACTTCAAATTATTTACATTGAATAGTTTAAATCTGGCCTTTTCAATTAGATAACCATTTTTGAAATTTAGTGTGTGTTTTACCCCCCCCCCCCTCCCCCTTCATTTTTACTTGTGGCCCCCAACTAAGTACAAAATGATCATGTGGCCCACAACATCATGAGTTTGACATGCCTGCTTTAGAATGAATAACTGCTTCACAATGTCCTCTTAAACAGATTTTTGTTTACACTTATTGTAATAAATTCGTCAACAAATGTTTTCCCTCGTTTAACATGTGCGCGGGAAGGAAAGAGGTCGTTAGCTACTTATGCACCGTAGTTACCAAACTAAAATATTGCTTTATAACTTCATCCCTATCAAGACACAGCTGATCTTCTTCACAAGACCAGCAGACAGAACATCACATCAGCTCCATCTCTCTCACAAGTCAGGAGGCAGGAGTAGCACTCAAAACAACAAGCAGAGGAATGATCTTCCCTGTAAGCATTAACTCAAATTCAAATGTACCAATAAATATATTGTCTAAGAAAGTTCAATACGATGATGACCAAGGGTAGGGTTCATCAGCATTAAGGTGGATATAAAAAGGTGTGTACACTAGACAGTGATGGTTGATTGCCGTTGTCCTGATTTAAAGACAGAAGCAAGCTTATTAGCTGCCAAAATATCCTGCAGTAACAACGATCAGCTCTTTCCCCTTTTCCTCAGGTGTCGCGAGCGATGTTGGTATGGTGAACTATGATAATGGGGCACGCAGCCAATCAATGATCGCTGTCGCGCTTTATATGAGATATTTCACCTTTCTTTATCCCCCTGTATTAGCACTAACTGAAAACCATACAATGTCATCAGAATTCAGGACTTTAAGTACTAATTGAAAAATCTTAAGACAGTCATTCATGCAATATTTTTTTTATTAACCCGCAGCGATAATACGGCAAAAACAATATCCAAACAAAAATGTCAAAAAAAACATCTTTGTCATTAAGTAAATTTTATTGCAATCAAGAAATACAATCTATCCATTTGTTTAAATCATTTAAAATAATTGTAAAACTCTTCATCATAAACCAGATGAAATAAATTTAGCTTTACTTTTATTTGGTAAACAAAATGACTTTTTAATATTCAAGGATTGCAATCAGTCTATCGGTAAATTAAGTAAACTGAATGTATGGCTCTTGCCGACAATATGAATTGTTAATAAGTAATGAACCTTCAAAGACAATGTTTTATGTTTGAGTGTAAAAAGAACAAATCAATCTATGGATTGTCTTAAAATATGAAATACATATCTGCGTCAAACTATTAGCAATATCATCTGTAGTAAATATAAAAATATAAATGTATGTTTTAAAAGGACCATATTTACTTAGTATTGACTTAAGAATTCAATCAGAATGGCAACACCAGTATTGTACATTTGTACCTGCTTCAACAATATTCTCAGATGCATTGCCGATCACTCGATGAGAGATTTTAATAATAAATTTACATATTTCGTTGCAATATATTTATTTGATATCCATCAGATTTAGCCTTCCATGAATGATTGAGGATTGGGAGCAGACAGTTGCCGACTTGTCCCAAACGGAGAAACAGAGACATTGCTTCCTTACATACATTATAATATATCCTATGACATTTTATAATAAACACTACACATTCACTCTTGGTAAACGATGGATACACTGGTACACGGATCATAATGAATGTGAAATACGATTGAACGATGAAGCTGCTTTTCTGTTTTGTTTTTCATTAATTAAAATTCTTCTTCATCTATCACACAACCTCCCTGACACCACTTTTATAACTTTAGGCAAGTACCTACTTAAATTATATTTTTAAATTAGTAAAATAAAAATGATAAGTTTTTCCTGTACTTATTGAGATTTCATTTCTCTAGTGCTTTTTATGGTATTAACTCCCCATTATCAAGAGAAGAAAAAGTTTTTTCTTTTTTTATCAATTTAAAAATGAATCTTCACCATGTCAATACATAAACCCTAAAACTTTAAATAGTGTTTTTTATATAGAAACATGAAATAAGAACCGTGGGCAGCTAACTTCACAGGTAACTGTCAAGAGATGGCGCCGGTAGTTCTGTTTGCAACCACGTTCATTATGATGTGTGCACTAATGCAGGTACCGCAACACTTAAACTCCACTAAACACCATGCCGACGTTGTATAATCTAATTTTGAATTGGTTTCATCTCTTTAAATAACAATTATGTATATTACTGATAATGATTGTACAAATTTTGAACATCTAAAACACCTGAATGTTACATTTTAATATAATTTAGCTTATTTTGTTGTAAACTGAGAGTATTGGTCACAAGGCGGTCGCAGCTGCCGCGCGGGCAGCCGCCAGTGTTGCAAGAGGAATAGACGGGCGAGCCACGCACACATGGCGACATACACTTTACTTTTATAATTTGACATTATGGATAATCTACCTTAGTTTGTGTGTTAGACAATAATCACAGCTCTGGTGGGGAAATCAACATCTCCCAGTGGACAACACATTTTCATACATTTTTCACAATGAGGTACATAAATTGACAAACACAAAATTTTGAAGCCACATCGCCGGGTTGCTAGGGAAAGGCAAACGCATATTTTGTAATTGATTGCTACAGACTATAGTCCCATACAAGTGTGACATTTTTTTGCGAAATAATACATGTTCTAAATTCAAATTTGTGCTGAGTCCATTCAAAATACTAAACAAGATATGAGCAGAATAATCACAATATTACTTTAAAGACAGACAAAAAGATATGGATTGACAGTTGCAACCATTTGAGCTACAAACTTATTGCATTATGGACCTGCAGTCAAAGATGCACAGATTTAACTTACATCAATAAGATTACATTGAGATCACATCTGATAAAAATAACTTTAAAAACTTGGTTAGGTTCTTCCTGTTGTCGCAAGACCATTTTATAAATGGCTGCTGCACAAAATAAATATCTAGTATTTTTACACCATTTTAATCACATGGCGTTTATAAAATCAAATTAAAGCTACTAGAATTAACTGACACAAAGAATTCATTTTGGCAAGAACTAAAAATCTACTTGGATGGAAAAATTAAATAAATTATTGAATGATTGCCTGGTCAAAAGATGATCCAAGTATGAAAATGTTTGTTCACGCAGATGTTACAATGTATTAGCTTAAATAAGAATATTTTCTCTTGCAACACTGAACTCCTCAATAATATTATAATTCAGAATAGAATAATCTGGCAAACTATATAATTAGGATAACACCATGTTCACAATGTAGTAATCAAAAGAGTTTTTTGCTCAGTACCCAAAATATAAAATAAGACGTTTAAATTCAATTAAGTATATAATATTTTCAAAAATATGTGATAACTAAAATTCCTACTGGAGGCGCTGTTAAGCCCCTGCGTTCATCAACCTTACTAACACTTCCCTTGGCCTTTACTTGCGCTTAGATTGGCAAAATCAATTAAAAAACCATACTGGGGGGGAACGTACAACGCTACGGCTGTATGGATACTAATAAAATTTAAATGGACCAATCACAGAACAGGGATCTTTCTGCCGCCAAAAACAGCGCCATAGTGTTCAATTTTGGAATTACTAAGACAATGTCATCTTTAGAGGTGATTGGAAACAAACACTCTGGACATGATGGTTCATTACAGCCATTTCACACAAGATGCATTCTGCCCGGTTTGTCTATGTTTTTTCTATCCAGCGCTGGGTTGGAAGTCAATAGTGTATGGGGATGTATGAAAGCTTTCCCACAGTTTGTCCGGTAATCCATAGACAATCTGGGCAGAATGCGTTGTGTGAAAAGCCCTCAGGGAAGTATCTTTGTTGGTTTAGGAGCGCACTGTACTGATGGGAGTGTTGGTTGCTGAGTTAGAGCGCCCAGTGTTATAGCTTGGGTACGGGCTGGCTAGTGCTTGAGTAGATTATGCATCTGCAGACGAGCATCCTTCCCTGGCACGCCACACGCTACACACACCGTAACAACATCTGAGGAGTCCATGAAGGGATGAGGTAAGTTGACGCAGCGCAGCGCGACTGACAAGGAATCCTTCCTTCTCATGGTCCATTACATACCAAACGTAATACCTATTTGTATGAAATGGAAAAGACTAGATTTTTTGTTATAACTTTTTCATTAATAACATTATTAATCCATTTTACCAAAATATCGCCTTGTAATGCATCATTATTTAAAATATATTTCAATAAACCTAATCAATAATTTCATATAATATAATATATTTTGGATGCGGGAACCCTTCTCGGAGGAATGCGCAGATCACGGCCTCGAGCTGGACAGCAATTGAAAGTTAAGCAACGTCTGCCTGTAAGTACCTTCACGTAACATCATGCAAGT